>JAJOZX010000541.1:0-540000 GCA_023014485.1 Bathynomus jamesi | reverse complement strand
TTCGCAGCATCAGTCATTACAACCCCTAAATCTTTTGCTTTAGAATTTCTCTGAATTTCCTGTCCATTTGTGGTATACTGTAGTACTCCTCCCTTTTTCCGTACCGTAACAGTTGAAATTTCTCAGTGTTAAACTTCATAGTGTTGTCTGCCGTCCACTTGTAGATTCTGTTCGTGTCTCTTTGTAGAGATCCAATATCCTCTGGGTTTCTTATTTTTCTACTGATCTTCGTGTCATCGGTAAAGGATGTTACTGTGCTGTCTCTTGTAATGTAATCATCTATGACAGTTAGCATGATTATGAAGAGTAGTCGAGCTAATACTGTTCCTTGTGGTACTGAGCTGAGGACCTCTGATTCTGATGAAGATATTCCTTGTACTGTAACGACTTGCCGCCACTCACTAAGGAAATTATATATCCATTTCCCTACTTTTCCTGTTATTCCCATATATTTCAGTTTATGTACTATGATTCCATGGTCACACTTGTCGAACGCTTTGGCAAAGTCTGTGTATATTACATCATAGTTTTCATTACTTTCAAGTACATCAATAATGTTGTTGTAGTGTTCCATTAGTTGTGATAGGCATGATCTGCCTGAATGTAGATCTGCCTGAATGTGGATCTTTTACCCAGTTTCTTATCTCTGTAATGGAATCTGAGAATTTTTAGGTTGGCGTGTTCGAGGGTCTCTACCATATTAAATTTTTCAATTTTTGCTGCTACACAGTCTACGTAGCTGTTTGAAGTACTTATAGTCATTTCTGACATATGCCTTTCGCGTGTGTAAATAGCACATCCTCCTTTACGTCTCACTGTTCTGTCGGCTCGGAGGATGTTATAGTTGTCAATTTGTTTTTCTTTTTGTCACTACAGAACTTACACTTTTCACAGTTCGACTGGCAGTCTTTCAGATTGGTTTCCGTGAGGCATGCGACGTCTGCTCCGGTTTCTTGCACGAGTCCTTTCAGGTACAAAACTTTGTCCGAGGAATGGTTTGATTTAAGGCCCTGAATGTTGGCTAGGATTATTTTTATTTTTTCCCTATCGTTTTTACATATTTGTGTTTCCGTTTCGTTTTCCAATGGTGGTGTCGGTTTCGTTACCTTGTGATCCTCCGAGAATTTTCCTCTCTTTATCTGTTTCGATACCCGTTGTCCCGATATCGCATGTAATGTCTTTTTGTTTCCCTTCTGTACGGCTCTCGGATCCCTGTCAGTTGGTTTTGTATTTGCTGGATGGTATTCAATAGTTGAATTGTGTGGGCTACATCTAAAGAATTGGTAGCCCTCTTTGTTGCTGGTTTCGTCTGCTCACCTGTCTGGTTCCTTTGAGGGTGGTGGTAACGGCATTTTTGTCCGTATTTGCACCTTCCATATCTTGCATAGGTGTTGCAGATAGTAAGATGGTGGGACTTGCATTTTTTTTTCAAATTTGGAATATCCTCTTGTGTAATGTGTGTTACATAGAGTGGGATGTGCATAGATGCATTGCCCATCCCGATATCTGCAGTCGCGTGCGGAAATTTGTACGTCAACATTTGTACGACGGTAATTTAAGTATGCGCTCTACCGGACTTTTTTGACTTAAGTATGCGATCTACCCGTGATAATAACCGTGACCATTTTTTTATATAAACATAAGCACAGGTGCAAAAAAAAATAAATAAATAAAAGTAAACATTATTTAAATATTTTGAAAATAATTTTAATTTGAAGAATTTTTTATTTTATCATGTATCACAGCGCATTAAAGGATTAACAGGTAGGCAAATGGTTATTGAATAGGTACAGGTGGTTAGGTTAGGTTAGGTTAGGTCTGGAGATTAATGATAAAAAGCTCACAAGATTTGTTCTCCGATTTTTTAAATGACATTCGTTAGGTTAGGTTAGGAGATTAATGAGAAAAAACTCGCAAGATTTGTTCTCCGATTTTTTAAATGACATTCGTTCTGTATATCGCTAGTTACATTTTCTCTTAAATTGATAAGCTGAAATCTAGTTTCAATTATTATGCATTTAATTATCGTAATATGTAATTTTATAGTTTGTGATAATTTGTATTTTAACTTACCTAGTTTCAAATTCAATTTTATTAACTGATCATGAATTTCTTGCGTGTAACGTATAAATTACCGTCGTACAAATGCTTGGCGTATAAATTTCCAGTCGTATAAATGTTCTGGCGTGCAAATTTTCGGGTTTCATCTGCAGTACCCTTTTGCGTAGTATTTACACGCAATTATTATTTTCTATGTTTTTAATTTTTATATTTTTCTTCAGCTGTTTATTTCCTACGTTTTTAGTTACTATCTCACTAAAATAAATGTTCATATTGATGTCTTGTTTTGGGAATCTCAATGTTTTTGACACGTATGCTATTATATTAAATATATAACTGTCTTATACAAAGCATCGCTCCGTTCATACACCCATTCAAGGTATAGTACGAGCACCAGGTAGCAACATTACCAGTAGTATGGCCGCAAAATGGACGAGTGCATATGCAATTGCAATGTTGATCATATGAATGCCAGTGCCAACCCTTGCCCCCTTGTTGCAAGGTGCCAAACCACCTCCCCCAGTGCCAACCACAGGGTGCCACCCAAAAGAGGGGGATTCCACAGCAAGCTGGGAGGTCCACCTAACATCTTTGGGAGAGAAGTTGGGACGGCCTCACTCCCCCCAAAGTGGTATACCTAACCTAAGAGAGAGAGAGGAGAGAGAGGGAGAGACCATCCAGCGTCTGCGAGATGCAGACGCTTAATGTTAGCGCAGGTAGCCTCACTCGCAAGTTGGCTTAATCCGCCAGTTGGTTTAGAAGACTTAGAAGGCAGATGTATGTGTGTATATATATATATATATATATATATATATATATATATATCTCTTCAGCTGCCAGATTGCGCTATTCAGATATTCTTGACAGTTGGCTTAGAAATCTGTCAGTCGGCATAGAAGGCGTAAATGGCAGATATATATATATATATATATATATATATATATATATATATATATATATATATATATATATATCGTTTAGGCTGCCAGATTGCGCTATTCAGATATTCTTGACAGTTGGCTTAGAAACCCGTCAATCGGCTTAGAAGGCGTAACCAGCCATTTGGTATATATATATATATATATATATATATATTCCCATCTCCCCAGTTATTCCTTAATATCGTTTATATATACACAACCAAAAGAATTAAATAAAACACCCTTACATCATTCTGTTTATTTAGACAAGTTAATGGAAATAATTCATGAAATATAGAGGAAATAGATATACATTCAAAAATAATATACAGAAAAAATACACACATTAAGCGAAAGATATATATACATTCTTAAATAATAATATTAGTACAGGATAAAACTATACAACCATTTAATATATGTACGAGCAAATACGCCCTTATATATATATAAACAGCAAAACTTATATGAAAAATAGGAATAGTACAGGATAAAACTATATATCTATTAATATATATATATATATATATATATATATATATATATATATATATGAAAACAGCAAAACTTATATAAAATCAAAATACATACACCATATGTTCTACCGCGCTTAACTAAAATACTAAACTCGCACGTGATCGAATCTACAGTTACATCATTGCTGCTTTGTACTATACAATAAATATGATTTAGCATTATTTCACCACTCAAGGTGTGCGGGTGCCTATACTCGATGTGAAGGGCTTTCATATCGTTCAATACTATTTTTTTGCCCACCTTACAATTGGTTGGCAAATTATCTTTAAACACGGACAGAATACAATAAAAAGCACGCACAAAGAGGGCGTCGTTAGCCACAACATCATTAATAAATTCAAGTTTATAAACACTCCTTTCCAATCGAGGGGATTTTCTTATCGATCCGAGCTTTCAATCGTGAATTCTTCTTCACAACGCATAGCGGCAGTTGAAATAATCTAAATCGTAACGACAGCACCTCATTATTTTAAAGATACAACACTTCAGGGTGAACAGTGTAGGTGAGCTCTACTCTGTACCACTCAATTCCTTTGTACCAAAGTTCATGATATTTCGAAGAGTCTAAACCTTTTAAATAAGCATCCAGCTCTAGACCATTCTCGCCATGTTCATTCCTACATTCGCTAAACCTGTCGAGCAGAGCGGTGTATGCGTATTCAAGAACCGTATCAAAATAAAGCATATCCGAAACACGTACGTCTAATATAGGTTTTAGTTTTCGGAAACCTGCGATTTCAAACATTCTGTCGAGGATGAAGCGGTTTCGCATCGGGACAAGAACGTTATTATCAGATGCATTCTTCCACATCAGCCGTATATGAATGCATGGCTGATCGTTATTTATACACAACGTACAAACAATAGCATACGAGGGGGTATCACTAATCTGTTCTCTTCTTGTACCTACACCTGCAGGTATTTTATAACGATCCTCATCCCACTTCTCAACTATCACGAAGACTATTCATCTTCTCAACACTTAAATAAAGAACATTACGTTTACCAGAGTTTGCTTTCTACAATTCGTTTCAAGTACATAGTTAATGGTACCGGTTTTATGCAAACTCGAGACATCCCTTACACAAATCATGATGCCTTCCATATTTTCGACTTTTATTATAACTAGTGTAAAAGTCCCTCATATTGCGGATGGGGAGATACGTTGTTCCTGACATTCCTAAAATAAGTAGAGGTCTTGTACGATCTCTCACACAGCTTTTAAAAATATTCACAGTCTTACGACGATCATCCATTCCAAATACAACTATACGAATATTCATTTCCTGCTCTACCCTTCTCAGTTCTTCAGGACCCATATTACACTCAAACTCAAGCTTACAATCTGAATCCAGTTTACGAGCACGCTGCACAACCATAGGCAACCAAGTGCTTTTGACCCGGGTATTTAGTACAGTAAACATACGGGCTAAGACTACTGCTATAAACCCGCAACCACGCTCAGTGTTTATGTGCTTTATGTAAATAGCCTGAGAATTGAAGTTAAGAGTATAAGGTGTGGCACTATGACCCGCAACACGGAATACTCTGTCATTATCTACCGTCAAGTTGTGCATATTGAAGGTTGTACTACTTTCAGAGGCCTGCATTATATGGTCCAAGATATATTCTATGTCTAGAGCTGCCAAGCGTCTGAACCGTATTACTACCCAAAAATCATCTACATCCCCGTCAACTGACCCGAACCCGAAGGATAACCTCGTCCGGACTTCACGTCCGTCGCGGTTCTGAAGTGCAAACTCCACAGTACGCTCAACTACGCGCCGCAGTCCGTGTTCAACACCGTTGCTATACAGGGTTCCAGGGTGAACCCTGACTATATACCGATTTCTATTCAGGCCGGGGTGGGGTTAGCGGTGCGCACCAGTTCGAATGTTATACCTTCCTCTACAGAGCGACAAGCTGCTGGTGTGGAGGATGTACCCGGAATTGAAGAGGAATAAAGGGGGTACAAATTTAATAGAGGAGGGAGCTAGTGTGGGGGTTGTGTCGTAAGACGTACAGGGTTGGGACTCTATTACTCGGGGTTTAGCAACCGGTGCACTCCTGGCACGTTTTATACTTGACGTGGAAGGTTCATCATCATCGTGCCTCCGCTTTGGACTGCCACGTGGTGGAGGTGTCGCTGGTGAGGGTTCGTCAACGTGGTTGGAGTCTGTAACCACAACTACACTGTCATCGGGATCGTGTGTAATATCGATGATGGAGTGCTGTACCTCATCGTCATCCACGGTTTTGTGGAAGAAGAAGAAAAACAAGATTGTAGAATATAAGAAGCAACACTTAAATTTTGTTATATTTTGTAAATGTTCCACTTTGGGGTGTGACGTGTTAGAGATGGAATATGTAGAAAAATTCAGGTTCAGAAGCCCATCCACATGTATTATATCTGGCCCTACAGGATGTGGTAAAACTGTGTTTATGATTAAAATCATTAAAGACAAGGGGGAGATGTTCTCAAAATTTGTGCGTAAAGTAATATAGTGCTATTCGACGTAATAATCAGTGTTCAACGAGTACCAAGATGATATTTTGTTCCACAAAAGCGTATATGACGTTAATTCGTTAAAGGGAAATGAGCATACAGTCATTGTAATTGACGATCTCATGTTGGAAATGGAAAAAACGTTTGCCGTGACATTTACAGTGTTCTCCCACCAACTTAACATAAGCGTATTCTTCATCAATCAGAATCTATTTTTCAGAAATAGATACATGCGTGATGTGTCGTTAAATACACAATACAGTATCTAGTCTTATTCGTGCAACGTAGAGATGTGTCACAAATTGGGGTATTAGCCAATCAAATGTTCCCGCATCAGCGTAAGGAGTTTTTGGAAGTTTATAAAGAAGCTACAAGTCAGCATTACAGATATTTGCTTTGTGACCTTCACCCAGGAAACACGTTTAGGGTACTCCTAAGAACGAATATATTCCCAAACGAGTCTCAAACGGTGTATATTCCAGAATGACATATAGGGTAAAGAAATATCGTGACTTAATAAAACGCTATCATCGATTGACTCGGGCATTGCAGCAGATGTTTGTTAAAAATATCGACTCAGACTTTTTAAAATGCATCTGTGAAATCTGCCTTAATGTTATAAAATGTAATGTGCCAATTAAATCCCCTCAGAAGGCTCGCCTAGTCGTCACACGAACATAATACGTACGCTGTTCGTAAAAGTCAAACTGTGGTGAAGAAAAAGCGAATTATTGTACAAAGAGGGGGATCATTCCTCCCCATCTTATTTTCAGTTTTGGGACCTTTCCTGACTAGATTAATGTAATGAATAAAGTAGTAGTGATTCCGCACGAGGTGTATGCTTCACGGCAAAGTTCAGAGAGTCCAGACACGGTTCTAGAACCCCGTAAAAGCAGGCTTAAAAGAATGGAAAGCGAATTGATTGCCCTATTAAACAGTGAAAAGTCACCTGATGAGAAAAGGATCTTGTACCAAGAAGCTCTGCAGAAATTTCTTCATGAGTATGGAGATTATAAGAATCCGACAGAGATCCCCGTGGCTATTAGGCACAGCGCAAGCAACGATGAGCATGGCGACATAGGACCTGGGGCCGACGTTAGAGATGACCAACCAAAGAATAACGAAACGCAAAACATCGAGTATGTATTAAAAAGCAGTCTCCCACATACATTGAGGAATAAAGGCTTAAGTCTTTATAATCTATTGAGTGAGGACTCCATCATACAGTGGACCGATACAGGCGAGGTCATTGTTGAAGGAACAAGGGTACAGGGCTTGAATATCGTCGACATTGTCCAATAAATGTCCATGATCTGGTGAGAAAGTGGGACATGCCCTCACCATCAGGATGGAAGCATATTAAAGCAAGACTACAACAAATAAATGTCCCCAAAACATTGATAGGAAATCTGAATAGGTCAAAAGACTTGGAGCCAGGGGTGTGCTGGGACCGGTTCGGTCCAGTTCGCCCGAACTGGTTATTAAATTTTGATTGGATCACCAAACCGTTTGTTTGTTTTTAACAAATATTTAAGTCAGTAGAAATTTATATTGAAATTTGTAATTTGTCAGCCAGTCTTGATGAATTTTACGAATGCTCATGACGCCCGGGATTTGTCTCGTTCACAATTGTGTTTTTGTGAATTATAGCTTTAGTTGACAATGTCACATTTGATGTTACATTCGTTTTATGCCATTAGAATGATTTTATTTCATTATGAAATTTTTAGAAGGTATTTATGAAAACATCGATCGAACAACTGCGCACGTTCTACAACATTTCAGAAAGCAGATAAACTTGTAAGACGTACAGTAAGAGCACTATTAGCTCTTAAAGAAAACTTGGGGTGCCATGAAACAAGTTGAGCAGTTAATCCAGTCTGAAGCGTTTAAACACATTCAGTTTCAAGACAGCCAAAGTATCAGTTCAAATACTGCAGGATTGCCTAGAAATCAGCTGATGCAGAGTGTAGTTGACAAAATGACAGCCAGGCTTTTATCTGCAAGTCATTTCAATTTGAAGCAAGTTACTCAAAGTCGGTTTCACTGTGAGGACCTCCTAGCACTTTTTGATTTACTGAAACCAACATCTTGGAAATATGATGAAATCTTATCACCATAGCTGGAAGGTGAAAAAAAGATAAGGCAGTTGAATGAACTCATAAAATTTGAAATTGACATCAATGACTTTCTGGATTTTGTTGATTCAAATGTGGAATCAAAGAATATTCCTCTTCCACCTACCATTGCTAAAGCTAAGAAAATAATGAGCACAATTACTATTAGCAGCGCGGAAGCAGAACGAGGCTTTAGTATTATGAACGATATTGCGAAAGCGGAAAGAAGCATACTCTCTGTTAATCATATTTCTAGTCTGATGACAGTAAAAATACTAGGAAAGCCTGTAGCAGACTGGGATGCTGTGCCATATGTCAAGACTTGGATAAGAAGTCATCCTCAAGCTGATGATACTAGAGTTCGTGAGAAAACTGATACTCAACCATCGCAGAACGAACTGGCTATATGGAAACTTCTTGAATGAGACAGCATGATTGAGAAGGTAAATTTATATCTAAATTTTTTATCATTTTTTCAGGATTTTATAGAAAAATATAGGTAGTATCACAAGCAGTGGTCGTTTCAATATTTATTTCATTTTTGATGAAAAATTAGTTTATTTTTAGATAATTATATCATTAGTGAGTATAAAGAATATGTTAAATAATTTCTGCCAAAATGTTACAAAATGCTGTTTGGAAAAGCTAAAATGCGATGGCTTCCGGGGCTCCTCCCTGGACCCCGCTGGGGGAGCTACCGCTCACCCTAGACACCCTAGCTTAATGATTCGCGCCATTGGCGCTCGCCGATTTACACCCCTATCTGTATCAGAACCGGTTGTTAAGAAATTGGCAGCACCCTTGCTTAGAGCAAGTTTCGCATGTGCCACAACTGAGCACGCCATCACCCCCAACGGTAGCATCTCTGAAGAGGAGAAAGAAGAGACCAAACAACAACGGCCAACCCTATCCACGTGTCTCTAAAATACGCAAATGGCTAACATATTAAGAAAACGCTATTATGACATTTCTAACCCAGCCTCCTATGGCGGTGTTAATAGATAATGTACAAAGGTGTTTACAATGATGGAGTAGGGAAAAAGGATGTTGAGAGGTTTTTGCGGGAGCAGGATGCTTATACACTTCATAAGCCGGTGAGAAAAAGGCTTAAAACAGCAAAGACAACAGCGGCTTCGATTGACTCTATTTGGAAAGCAGATTTAACAGACATGCAAAGATATTCAGTATTAATGATGGCTATCGCTACATACTATTCATAATAGATGTATTCTCTAGATATCTGTGGCTAATTCCACTGAAAAATAAATCGCCTGAAACAGTTGCTAAAGCTACCAAAACGCTGATGTTGAAAGAAAACAGGGTTCCAGGCTATTTTTGTACGGATATGGGGAAAGAATTTATAGGCCGAGCTTTTCAGAACATGTTGACAGAGTTTAATATCAGTTACTACATCAGCAATTCTATACATAAGACCTCTTTAGCTGAAAGAGTGTAACGTACCATAGAGGAGCACAGGCATCGCTATTTTACCCATAAAAACACACACAGATATATAAACATTCTGGGATCATTGGCCTCGTCATACAACCGTTCACACCATCGCGCGATTGGTTACGCAGAGTGTGAGGTGAGACGAGATATTCGTAGAGCACCGCCACACTCTGCACGTTTCAAAATCAATGATTATGTAAGGCTATCGCATTCGAGAAATAAATTCGCAAAGGGATTTGAGCAAGGTTGGACACGTGAAATTTTTAAATTTAGGGCTATGAGACCTAAAGACGAGATAATGATGTATTACTTTGAAGTTTTGAATGGGGAAGAAATCGCAGGAGGCTTTTACGGCGAGGAGTTGCAGAAAGTGACATTTAATTTAGGAAACAATGTTTTTAAAATTGAAAAATTTTAGGCAGCAGAGGTTCAGGAAAAAATGTACCTGGTGAAATGGCTAGGGTACCCAGAAAGCTTCAACACCTATATAAAAGCTGATGCAATAATAAAGCTTAAATAGTATGCAACATGGCGCCTAACCACTTCTATGTCACACTCCCATCCTCTTCGTCTTTGTCTGTACATCCAAACAACACACTAGCGAACTTTGTAACAGAACTGCATGGGCTCATTGAAATGGAACGTGATTCGTATGAGGTGGGTTTATGCGAAATTCAGCTATCCACCAGCTTCTTAATTATTGATTATAAAGAACCCGTTTTTACGGTTCTTAGAGATCGTAATGAGTGTGAAAAGGCAGGGGTAATTAGGGATGAAACCATGCGTGCCGCCAGGAGTGGGGAGGCCATGTATTACACTACAGTAATAACACTAGGCCCGAGTCGTTATGGTAGAGCCGAGGATGTTGTGAGAGACTTAAACGGAAGTTTAAAAGCTCAAATCTTACGGCTGATTTAGTATACGAAATCGTAAACAAAGAAACCCTTGTACATTCTCTAACCCTAAAATCACAGGATAATAGAAATATTAAAGACAAAGGACTGTTCCAAATTATAACCGAGGGCCGATATGGAGCAGCATTCCAAAGAGTTACCTTTTACGAGGCACAACATGACTTGTCCAGCTTAATGTATCAGTTGAAATTTAAGAAATTGGATGTTGGTTATCCATCCCCAGACATGTGCTATATTTACAACAATATCGTGGGGCATCAATTTGTTGGAGATACCCAGCCGCGTCTGCTGCGCATTGCACAAGGCACATTTCATTTTGGTTGCAATCATTTCTTTCTCTTTTCATTTGTAGGTGTGTTTCAGTGATGAATCCACATTCCAAGTCATGTCTGATAAATCACAGTACGTTAGGCGACGTGTTGATGAGGAATATCATCCAGACTGTGTCGTAAGTACGGTTAAGCATCCATCATCTGTCATGATATGGGCAGTGATAAGCGGTAAAGGTACTGGACGAATTTACATCGTTGAGGGTAATATGAGGCAGGACCAATACCGAAAGGTTTTGTAAACAAGACTTATTTCACAGATCGCTGACTGGTTTCCAAATGCTGCAAACAATATTCCTCTCGTGGATTGGCCAGGAAATTCTCCGGATATGAACCCTATCGAAAACCTATGGGAAATAGTAAAGCGTAGACTGAAAGGCGAGGAAATAACTCGAATACAGTTAATAGAACGAATAATTGCCGTTTGGAACCGTGATCCTGAGATACAGGCCAGCTGCAAAGCCTGTATAGAGAGTATGCCTAGACGGGTTGCTGCCTTAATTAAGGCCAAAGGAGGACTCACTAAGTACTAAATGTGTTTAATATGACTGTAGAGTGTACATAAATATATTCTGAAATAAAATAAGTGTTTAAATTAGCCAAATTTTACTATTACACAGGTCAACAAAAAAAATTTTTTGTTTCGTTGCCAAGGAAATTCGTACGAATTTAGGGTATTTTGGGGTTGCTGAATTCCAAAATGAAAGTAGTTTTTCCGATTTGGCTCTAGTTCTTGAGATAATGAATACCCTCAATTAATAGGAAACGTAACCATAACGCGTGCATATGGGAAACTACCGGAACATTCTAGATGGTGAGACACGCGAATATTCTTAGTGTTTACTCCGCGATCATTCTAGAATATTCCCCCTCCGTATATAAGTCATCGGCCACCCAACCAGTAAGTAGGCTCCGCCTGAACATTAAATTTTTTGCATTTTTACGTGTTTCAATGGGGTACCATTTATCTCATAAATTAGAGCCAATCTAGCAAAACCGATGTCATATTCGGAATCAGCACCACAAAGTTACCCCAAAATCACTCTAATATGATTGGCAATAAAATGAGTGTTGACCAGTGTTATTAGCATTAGAAATAAACTTATACAAGAAAAACTATTTTTTATTTAGTGGCTCTAATAATTTGATCACCCTCTGTGTATATATATATATATATATATATATATATATATACACGAAGAGAGAGTTACAAGGAGTTACAATAAAAGAAAATGCAGGATATGGTACCCGGATCAAATAATAAACACAAAACAACTATCCTATCTGGGCTCCAAAGGAAGCTTAGCTGGATGTGCTACGCATCATCTATCAGCACCGGGTAACGAACCCGGGTGCGCAGCAATTCCCTACCTTTAAAGTTTTAGTAGTTCTAAAAACCAACCTGTAGTTACTTACTATAAATTTTTAAGTTAACACGTACAGGGAAACAAACGCTTAATAAAATTTCACTTTCAAAGGACGCCTTCATCGCATAATAAAATTCACTGTCTGAATGACATTCTCAGGAAGGAAGATTACTGGGTTATGAAACCCCGTCGCAGAGTCTCGAACCCCTGGGCAGATATCCTTTCACTTCGTTTATTATGGCTTTTTATAAATTAACTAACACTTGCAAGGGCTAAGCACTGAATGATACGATATATAAAGCTCGAGAATGAATCACAAACTAAATTATTACGTAATTACTTAAATCTCAATGGCTTCTTCATCCGCTGGTTCTTTCTCGCCGTCACAAAATTTTGCAATGGATTGTGTTGAAAGTAGGGCGTTCCGGTCGGCCGCTGCGAAAAGATGAAGTGTAGCCCCTGCAGAGGGATCCCTTCTTCAAACAATTGCGGGAAGCAGTAAAGCTGATGTGGCTGACTGGGTGTGTCCATGATGAAAGAATGTGTAGTTACTCGTTGATAAATCACTGTTGTGGAATCCAGCTGAAAATGTTCCCTTTTATATACGTGACCCCGATTGGCCCCACCTCCAATATTCGATTCGTGAGTTTCCTGTGTGAGAGCGAGACTTTCCACCAACCAAAGATCCTGGATTCGTTCTCATGCCCCGCCCATTGGGTTGTAATTGGACGAGCCGCGAATTCTAGGGGGGGCGTGTCTTTACCAAATATGACTTATTCACTCCATAGATTTCTTTCAGAAATGGAACAGGACCGTGAGAGAGAGAGAGAGAGAGAGAGAGAGAGAGAGAGAGAAGAGAGAGAGAGAGAGAGAGAGAGAACTTATTTAGCTGGATGGATGGATTTCAACATAAAAATTGAATATTTATGAATTGTTTTATTATATATATATATATATATATAGTTGTTTAGTGACATCCGATTTTACAATCACATAAAACTGGAAAATATTTTTAAAAAGTTTTAAAACGATAATTATCAGAAATGGTGGATGGCGAAGGACGGGATAGTCAGCAAAATTTTTTAAAATGTTTAACAGTGTGGGATTCATAATGACCTTTTGGGGGAATTATCCGTTATAAGTACAAACAAAGGGATTTAGATGTGAATAATGAAAATATAAACCTTAGCTGAACATTTTAAGGAAAAAAAATCTTTAATGAGCGGAGATTAACTCCCCCGAAAGATATTAATGTCTAAAACTGAAAATTAATTTTAATACATGAATTTAAAGTTTTTGAGAGAGAGTTTCCACAGAGTGATGCTCAAGTGCTTTCGACTGATGACATCCTCAGGGACACTGAAATAAATAAGTTCGAGATAGTTCACAAAAAATAAATAAAATAAAAAATAAAAATTGTAGGAGTATACATGTGCATAAGGAAAAGCTGCCAGAATTTAGCACTTTACCTTCTTGTCTAAATCCGTTCTGGACGAATTCAAAACAACATGATCACGCGAAAAAAGACCCTGACTAGAGTTAAAATGTGTGTGTGTGTGTGTGTGTGTGTGTGTGTGTGTGTGTTGTAGAAAATCTATGAGCGCATAGATGGTGTAAAGAGTGATGATGTAGGGCAGTGATGGCGAACCTTTTTATGTTGGCGTGTCACTTGCATACATGCATTTTAAATTTAACTACAAAATCATAGATAGCTGACTTATTAATCGAAAGTACTAGGGCGTAGACGATTTATTGCAGCTTTTCATCAGAATACCAAACAATTTCAACATCCATCGCGTGTCACCTGAAACCCTGCGGCGTGTCACTGCTGACACGCGTGTCATAGGTTCGCCATCACTGATGTAGGGAGTTTGAAATAGCGTTGATGGGACTTTTGTAAACTACTGTAAATGTAATTTTCTTAAATCTATACATTTTTATACAAACGAGTATGTGTGTGAGTGTGTGTGTGTGTGTGTGTGTGTGTTGTAGAATAACTGTGATGTGTAGATAGTGTAAACGGGTGACGACGGAGGGAGTTTAAAACAGCGTTGATGGGACTTTCGTAACTTACTGTAAATGTAATTTTCTTAAATCTATACATTTTTATACAGACGATTGTGTGTGTGTGTGTGTGTGTGTGTGTGTGTGTGTGTGTGTGTGTTGTAGAAGATCTACAGATCTACAGAAGCTAAGGCTAACAAAGACCCTAAGATCCACTCTAAGGTTAGCCCGAGAGAAAAGAAAGAGTAGGGGGTTAAGAGAAGAAAATAAGGGGTTAAGTAAGTAGCAACACCTATCACTCGTGGGTTAACATTCATTCAGAAAAAGAGAAAAAAGACCCACCATGATCATACGCCGACCACTGCCGACAAGTCGGAAAAATAGTCGAAGAGAAGAGGAGAAGGGTGAAAGATGAAAAGAAGTAAAATAAGAACGCTTACAAACCATGCAAATACAGTCTTAGCTCACTGTTATACCATGCAAACTACAGACATGCAAGTAAGGAGAGAAAAAAAAAAGTAGGTAAAGTTAAAAAACAAGTGGGTTAGTTTACGTTACGAGCTACATCTACGTTCGTGTTAGTCTAATTTTTTTTTTAATAATAATTTCATTGCTGGCATCACACGCTGGCATGTCACAAGCTGGCATTATCGTCAACAGACTCATCCTCGACCACCACCCCCAGAGGTCCTGTTGCTAATTGTATTTTTTTATTTTAAACAACGTTAATATTTTTAAAATGTCTGTCTATACGGTTTTTAAACACATTAACGCTGGTAGAGTTCACGACTGACGCGAGAAGATTATTCCATTTATCAATTACTTTAAACGTAAAGAAGTTTTTAGCGATATTAGTAATGAAACGTCTGCCACGCAACTTAAATCCGTTATTACGAGTATTGCTATTATCGAAAGTGAAGAGTTAGTCAAAATTTACGTTATCGATGTTATTAACGATTTTGAAAACTTCAATAAGCTCCCCCCTTAATCTCCTAGTTTCGAGTGAATGCAAGTCTAACACTTTAATCCTATCTTCATAAGGCTTGTTGCGCAATGACGGAATTAATTTCGTGGCACGAGGCTGAACCCTTTCTAACCTATCAATATCCTCACGCAAATACGGGCACCAAAACTGAACGGCATATTCTAAATGAGGCCTGACTAGGGACTTGTAAAGGGGCAATATAATATCCTTCGATTTAAATTCGAAATTACGCACTATGAAGCCTAACATCCTATTAGCTTTTGCGCAAGACTCCAGGCACTGGTTCCTAACCTTTAAATCCTTAGATACGCGTACGGATAAATCTACTTCCTCGTCAACGTTTGCTAACTCTCTATCATCCATCGTGTACGTGTAATTATTGTTACGAGAACCTATATGCAAAACTTTACATTTGTCTACGTTAAATTGCATCTGCCACTTATCCGTCCACTCCATAATCCTATTTACATCGTCTTGGAGCCTATTTCTATCGTCCTCGTTAACAACCTTACCGCCTATTTTAGTATCGCCCACGAATTACGAATAGCAATGGGCCTAACACTGAACCCTGTGGGACACCGCTACCTACACCCAACCACCCCGAATCACTACCATTAACAACGACCCTCTGTCTCCTAGCACAAAGCAATTCCTCTAAGCAGTTAGCTACCTGGCCGCGTATACCGTGCGCTTTAACCTTTGCAATTAATCTTCTATGCGGAACTGTATCGAACGCCTTTTTAAAATCTAAATAAATAACGTCAGCCGCTCTATGCCTATCGTATTCGCGCACTATTTCGTTATAAAATTCTAACAAATTAGTTAAACAAGATCTATGGCGTCGAAACCCACGCTGACTACTATTAATCAAATCTCTACTTTCTAAGTGATCGATGATACGATCCCTAACTACGGATTCCAAGAGTTTACCGACAATTGACGTTAAGCTAATGGGCCTATAATTGCTAGCTACCGTGCGGTCGCCTTTTTTAAAAATAGGCGTGACGTTGGCTAATTTGAAGTCTTCAGGAATAATCCCCGCTTCAAGTGACTAATTAAAAATCTTCGTTAAGGGGCCTACGATAACGTCTTTCAAATCTTTCAAATGTCTGGGATAAAAAGCGTCAGGGCCTGGAGCCTTGCTAACTTTTAGCCTATCGCTATAATGTGCAATCTCAGCCACGTAAACAGTTATTTCATCCAAAATAGTCTCGCTACTAAATGGAACGATATTGTCCACGTCGGGGACATTATTTACGTCTTCTACGGTAAAAACTGTGGCAAAAAAGTTATTGAAAATACCCGCCATCGCCTGAGCGTCAGAAGCCAAAGCGCCATTAACATCCACTAGAGGGCCTATGTTATCTTTTATCGGCTTACGATTATTGACGTATTCAAAAAAAAATTTTGGATTATGTTTACTATCCGCAGCTATAAGTATCTCTAAATTACGCTTAGCATTCCTAACTGATCTTTTAACCTGACGTCTAAGCTCGATATATCTATTAAAGTTAGCGCTTATTAAGTCTATACGCTCTGTTACGCTCGTTTATGAACTCGCCTATTTCCCTAGTCAACCACTTGGGTCTACCATGATTTCTAGCGCCCTTGGACCTACGAGGAATAAACTCCCTTTCAATATTCATAAAATTCATTAAACGCCTCCCAATGCAAATTTGTGTCATTACCCATAAATAATTTATCCCAGTCCACTACTCCCATCCTATCTGCAAAACTATCAAAATTAGCCCTACGAAAATCAGGGACTTCTATTACGTTACTGTCCTTAGTGTTTTCTATCAATAACTTAAACCTAAGAATTTGATGATCACTACATCCTAAACTCTCGCCTACTTCTAAACGCTCGACTATATTTTCGCCGTTCGTCACCACCAAATCTAAAATATTGTCACTGCGCGTTGGTTCGGTAACCATCTGTCGTAAAAAATTATCTTCCATAAACTCAATCAATCTCAAACCCTCCTCATTTCCAGTAAAAGTCTCATAATTAACATTAGGGCAGTTAAAGTCTCCGACAATTATACTATTCCGATTGTCAATAAAGTTACCAAGAAGTGAGTAAAATCTAGTATCGGTATCGAGGGTTTGAACGGGAGGTCTATAAACAACAACAAAATTAAAACTAATACTACGCGCCCTAACTTCAACGCATATCGCATTAATTGCTGCCGGAAAATCTATCTTGGTAATTGTATACAACATCCCCCTCACCTCAATTTTATGAAATTGACTTCACAATCGATGTAAAACCTTTATTTATAGCATGTAATTACTTTATTTATTTTCGGAAACCAACCTAACCTAACCTAATCTAATCTAACCTAACCTAACCTTACCTAACCTAAAAAAATGTATACTAGAAAAATGTATTTTTGACTAAAAAAGTGCATAACTTAACATGTTATTACATTATCATTTGTATAATTTAGGTCTCAGGGGTACGGGGGCGCAGCCCCCGTAAAGATCACGCATCACAAAGTGAACCCTATACCGATCAATTTGTGATGCGTGATCTTTACGGAGGTCCGCCCCCGTACCCCCAAGACCTAAATTATACAAATGATAATGTAATAGCATGTTAAGTTATGCACTTTTTTAGTCTTCATCTAGGGCACATGACGAATCAAGTTCTCAAAGTCGAAACCACACGAACAGCACGTCATAATTCTATCACAAACACGACCAAACTGAGGTATTACCCAAACTGAATCCTATTAGAAAAAAAAATAGCCAGAACAGAAACTAACCAACTAATTAACCTCTTTTGGACCACTGGGTCAAATTTGTACCGTTTCCAATACACGCATTCATAACTTAACCCTACAAAAACCTTGGTCGTTAAGAGGTTAAGTCGCAGAGTAGCGAAAAAATAGCCCAATCAGAAAAACGTCACGTCAAATGGATATCGTTAATTAAATAATATCTCCATAAATATGATCGACCGAAAACAATTTTACTTAAAGGAAAGGTTTTATTTATTATTTTCTACGCATTGCAATAATTTTTATTAGAAACTGAGGTGAGGGGGATATTGTATACAATTACCTCTATCTTAACCCTTCGTGGGCTAGGTGGTACCGACTAACAAAGAAGACTATGTGAGGTCACCCAGACCTCAAATTTCAATGGTGAATTTCTGCCATATGCTTAAGTTTATATATACTAAAGTTTGTACATATGTTGCCCAGGACACGGCACGTGGAGCCAATTCACCATGTGTCCCTTTTTTCTTTTTTTTTTAAATTTATTTAAGAATTTTTTAACTTAATGAATTCAGCACTCAGAAACACTTTTTATATTCACAATATAGATTATAGAATAGAAAGAAATAGAAACATAGAATATATGAAACAATGTTTACTGTACACAGTCATCACTAGAGACCGGATTTTGCCCTTTTTGCCTTTTTTATTCCCGTTTATAGATTCATAGGCTTCTTTTAGAGAAATCCATTTCGGGACTGTGGGATGTATATAATTAAATGTTATTGTGCCTATAAACGCCTATTTTGATGGTTAGTGCCTAATTTTAAAATACGTGCCTATATATGCCTTTTTAAATTTTATTGTACTAAGTAAAGCAAAATAACTCGCATTTTTTTAAAACTTGTAGGCCTAAATAGGGCAGGGGGTGGAAAAACCGAGGCTAGTCCTGAGGCAACCAGCACAGCCAATCAGATTACAATACGTCAGCCAAATACAGCCAATCAGATCACAATACGTCATTGTGACGCGTTCGGCCTCGATCATTTTGTTTGGTGCGTGCAACGTGGTGTCTTTGTTCAAGTGCTTTTGCTAAATAAAATCTCACGTTTGTGCTTACAGCTTTTTTTATAAGTGAGAAAAAATGCCTAAGGATAAGACAGCCAAAAGTGTTCTGTTCAGGCAGTGGATCAAGAAGGACTCAAACTTCATTACGGATGGTAGAGTTATTTTCTGCCAACCTTGTTCCAAAGAGGTACGTTGCAACATTTTTTATTCTCTATCCAAAATAACAAACCCACTCGATGTAAACAAAATGCATGCGAGGGAATTTGACGCTCCAACAATGAGTGATAATGTGAGCTTTTCCGAATTTAATAGCATCCTAAAGATAAATTGGTAAAGAGTGGTGAAAAACAAATTGTTTTAAATTATTTTAATATTAATTTAATTAATCGAACAACCAACTTCGACGTTCGACTAATGCATTTTATAATTTAGTTACCCTAAAAATTGTCGTTTTCTGTAGTTTCTGAAAAAAAAAAAAAGATTGGTATCTAAAGAAATTATTAAGTTAATTTGGGTTCTTATAATGAATAGAGAATAATAGCTTTTTGTTTGTTGTTAATTTGATTTATTTTAATGCATGGCGCAGTAATTAAGTTTGTTTTTCAGTAATGTTTTTCAGCATGTGACTTGCCTGGCTCATGCTCTCCATCGGGTGGCAGAAAACATCCGGGGACATTTTCGGAACGTAAATGCACTTGTATCGTCGGTGAAGAAGGTCTTTCTCAAGGCAGCTCTTCCAGAAACACCCTTGCCACCTCAGCCAGTTTTGACTCGATGGGTTTCCTGGCTTCAAGCTGCCATGTATTATGCTGAAAATATCAGCGAAATTGCCAAGGTACGAAACATATTCAGTTTAATTAGTACATTCTTCTACAGCCATTTCAAAAGCAGCAAAGCACATTTCATCTTAATTCTGTTTTTTGTTGCAGGTCGTTGAAAACTCAAACGAGCATGAGGCAGTCGTGATAGGAGAAGCGAAGGAGGCCTTATCGTGTCTAACCCTTCGAGGAGACCTGGCCTACATCATGGCCAATTTCGGACGTGTGCCAGGGACCATAACCAAGCTGGAGGGGAGAGGCCTGCCGTTTGTTGAAGCAGTGGAAATAGTTCAAAATTTAAGAAAGGAGCTGAGCCAGGTTCCTGGTAACGTAGGGAAAGAAGTGGTAGCAAAATTTGAAAATGTTCTCAGACGCAATCCTGGTTGGCAAACTTGAACGTTTCAATAGTGTTCAAAGGAGAGTGTCAGGAGGTTCTGGACTTTGAGCCAAGCGAATTAGCATCTTTGAAGTTCGCACCAATTACGTCTTGCGATGTCGGAAGGTCGTTTTCTCGATATAAAAATGTATTGAGTGACAGGCGATGTCAATTTAAGCCACAGAACCTTGAAAATTTTTTAATCATCAATTGCCATTTCAATTTATAGTTTAGTTGAGTTTTTGTAAGAAGATAGTTTAAATGTTTGGATTTTACTTTGATTCAAGTAAAATGTTTGATGGTTTTTGAGATGTTTAGTTTATTTTTTACAATAAAAATCCTGATATTCATCAGAACTGCAAATGGGTTTACTGTAAGTCAACAATAATAAGAGAAAAGTGGGAAAATAGAAATGCCTATTAAGTGCCTTTTTTAGCTTTTAGTGCCTATTTAAGCGACTTTTTTAGGGCTTCTTTAGTGCCTTTTTGCCTACCTATTATTGATTTTTTAGTGCCTATCAATCCTAACTCTAGTCATCACATACATAGTTGGAGTGACTTTCGCAAAGAGGCACATCACATTTTGTGCATGACTTTCTCGTCTTCTTATCCATCTTCCTCGGGCACTTTCCACATCTCTTCCTACCTCCTGGCTGGGGTGCTGCTTCTACCTCATCCATAAATGCCTCCATACATGCTCTAACATGCTTTGGCAAATATCTACCAGCTGACTCAAAACGTTTCTGGATTGCTGGTTTGCAGAACTGTTCTGCTAAGTCTGCCAGAAATTTCCTTCGCCTTTGATTCCCTCGATACACATCGGGGGTTTTCTCCATGAAACAGCAACTAGCATTGTAAGCTGCAACATCTACCATCTAGTAGAAGATAACTAATGGCCATCTGTTTGCTATGCGCTTACATGAGTAAGTTTTGATAAGTTGGTCTAATCGATCAATAGCTCCTTTTGTGGCATTGTAATCTAGAATTACATCAGGTTTGAAAGGTTCTGCCTGCTGCTTTTTTTGGTCGAAATGCATGGTGCTTAACAACAGAACTGCCTTTCTTACCTTTGGGACATAGCTGCATATCATAAGATGCTGGTCCCTACTAAAGCCAAACTTTGATGAATAGAGCTGACGATCATTTGAGGCTTGAAATGATTTAGTTATATGGTGCTTATTTTTCCTCATAGTTCCTAAGCGTGTTAAATTTTTATCAAGTAGTTCTATGGCAAGGTCAACATCAGTAAACAGGTTGTCAGTGGTAACATTTCTTCCTGACTTCACAATAGTTGAAGTAAGATCTCGAACAACTCTTTGGGCGTGATGGCGTTCTGGACCTTCAGGACCTTTTCCACTGTATATCTGGCAATTTAGAAGATACCCATTCTTAACGTCGGCCATACTCCAAACCTTTATGCCTGCCATACTTATCTGGTTTAGATGGCATGTATACTTTGAATGAGCATTTCCCTCGAAATGCGAGTAGAGATTTACCCACAGTTACATATGTGTTGGCTTTATAGTTTATTTGACATGCTTCAATAAACTTCTGCCAAACTTCGAATATGGGCGCCAACTTGCCTTATTCACCATTCCTTCGTTCTGCACGAGTAGTCATGTTATCAAATCTTATTGACCTTTTTATTTCTTTGAAACGGTCACGGCTCATAGAAGCACGATAAATTGGTGGACCGGTTTTAGTACCAAATAATTCATCAACTGGGCGGAAGCTATCTTTGTCCAGCCTAGATCTGAGATGAAGTCCTAGCCATGCCATCAGCTCAATAGAATCCAGCTGTTTCCATTTTTCACCATAGAGAGCACCACCTTTTTGATTTGTTGCATCGAGAACCAATTCAACAATTTCATCTGTGATAAAGAAGCTGAAAGTAGCAGATGCAGCATGCGTAGGTACACTTTCATGAACACCACCGTCTTCACGAACAATGTTTTGCCTCACATTTCGTCTAAGCCTGGGAGGCTCAGTGCACCACACAAAGTTATCTTTCCCTAACACAATATTGTCATCATCATCATCATGATCGCTTGCATTGTCACTATCAAAACCACTAAAGTCACTGTCAGAAGATTGTTCAACATATTCATATTCACTAGCATCAGATAAGTCTACTTCTGATTCACTATCTCTGACAAATTTGGTTGGTCTACATCTACATCTCCCTCTCCCACCCTCTAGGAGCATAAAACGTCGATATTGGAATTGACGTTGCTATTACAGTAGAATGAAAATCTAAGAAAATTTATGAAAAAATCTGAAAAAAATATAAAAATAAATTAGTCACATTGCAGGCGAGGTGGGGTAAGGCAGACCCCATTCAAGTTTGCTACCCTGTCACTTCCAAATGGTGCGACATTTTTCTCTTATATTTTGTGAGTATATACCATACCTACATATAATAAAAGTCATAGATGATCAGGCTCTAAAAATAATATTTGAATGAATGGCAGATTTTTGAAATATGCTTGGGGTCCAGTGGACCCCATCAGCCCACGAAGGGTTAACCTCGATAGCCCTAAGGGAATTACGAATGTACAGCAAAACGCCGCCACCAATCCTATGTAACCTATTATTAGTAAAGACTGTAAAACCCTGTATATCAAGTTCTCCCAACAAGTCCCTAGTCACGGTATTTAACCACGTTTCAGTGATAGCAACTATATCGTAGTTGCCGGAATAAATTATAGCCTTAAATTCGTTTAATTTATTTCTAATAATACGCACGTTACAATAAAAGACGTTTAAGTTATTTTTTATCACGGGCCGGAGTTTTAAACTATTTTCCACGACGGGCCCGCGTTCCCCCGACCCTCAACGTTTAAAGTAGGCTTCGACCTATACAGCTTTCGTACGTTTTCGTCAATTTACCTACCTAGCCTAGCATTACCTATTTCGTTAAAATGCACCCCCATCTTTTATAAAAAGGCTACGATCACTGAATTCTGACCTCAGCTTTACGAAGGGTACATTTTTCTCAGCACAAATCTCTTCTGATTTATTATTCAAAAATAATGTTTTTGACGTAATCCTAAGACCCAAACCGTGCCTAGGGGTAATACCTAGAACTAAATACCTATCTGACCTCGCCTTCAAGGACGTAATTAACCCCCTATATCTCTCCAAAAGGTCAGGCACTCTCGTATCGGGCCTATACGAGTCGTTGCCTCCTACCATCGTCACCAACATCGAGTGACGGGAGGCAACGTCAATCCTATCTACTTCGTCTCTAACTCTGTCAAACCTGGCCCCTGGGAGACAGACCCTCCTCCTCTTGGTTGGATGCCGTTCAACGAACTATTTGTCCATATGGCGCACTAAAGAGTCCCCAATTAAAGTAGTTTCCTCCTCATTCACGTCCCTTTCCAAATGGGCGAAAGGGTTCGAAACCTCGATAGGGAGGGGATTCCTATCACCTAAAGTACGCGGCCTAGCTCCACCCTTAACTTCTGTAAATCCCTCCCCATCTACTAATCTCGGACCAACCTTAACCACTTCCTCAATTCTATCCAACCTTCCCGACAAGCTACCTAAACTAGAAACTAGGTTACGCACCTCACCCTCCAAATTACTAACGTCTTCAACGTTAGTATTGGTTCGGCTTTCGTCAACCGTAGCCCTACCCATGCCCTCATCAAGCGTTGCAAGTCTTTCCGTTACCTCAAGTACATTGCGTTTTATGTCGACTATTTCCTCCATTAACTCGCAAAAGAAACAAACTGATCTCTCGGTAATCGCCATAGGACCGCCGTTATAATCTTTAAATTCCGAATACCACCGGTTTACCCCACACCTAACACACGACGCTTTCTGCGACGGCATCGCGCAGTTAAAAATTAGTTTATAATCGTCACACGTTTAAGTTAAATTAAGCAGGCATGCTATGAAACCTTCTAAATCGCTAAAAACCACTATATAATATTCACTTACTTAACTATAACAATGTGAATATAAACGCAAGTATATAAAATTCAAAACTTTCCAAAAGTAAAATTCTTAGCAATATGCAAAAGTAGATGCAATATCAGAGAGCACAGGAAATGCGTCCGTTCAGTACAGAGTCTGGCTGACCTATACAGAGTCTGGCTGACCAGACTATGGTATGACGTATAGATGGTATGACGTATAGATGGTATGACGTATAGATGGTGTAAACGGGTAATGACATAGGGAGTTTAAAGCAGTGTTGATGGGACTTTTGTAACCTATTGTAAATGTAATTTTCTTAAATCTATACATTTTTATACAGACGAATGTGTGTGTATGTGTGTGTGTTTGTGTGTGTTGTAGAAGATTAATGAACGTATAGATGGTGCAAACGGGTGATGACGGAGGGAGTTGAAGACCTATGAACGTGTATATATATAGTTGTGTGTGTAATAATAGGGATTCCATGAGCGTATATATAGTCGGGAAGTTTGCGCTTTTTGGCTGTTCAAACGATATATACACTGTGCCAACTGGCTGATAATGCCTGGAGGCACTGGCTTCTACGCCAACTGGCTGAAAGACACTTCTAAACCCGGTGAAGATGTGAAAATCTCGTATTATGTGCCTGCATCTCGCAGGCGATGGATGGTCTCTTCCTTTTCCCACCTTCTCTTAGGTGGCCTCCCCCAGCTTGCTGGAGAATCCCCCCTTTTTCGGGGGCACCCTGGGGGAGGGGGGTTGGCACCTTGCAAGAAGGGGGAAGGGGTTGGCACTGTCATTCGTATGATCAACACTGCAATTGCTCTACACTCGTCCATTTTGCGGCCATTCTACTATATATATATATATATATATATATATATATATATATATATATATATATATATATGTATGTATGGGTATGGATAAAAGGAAAGTTTAAAACTGCGGAAATTCAGAGTTCCTGGTCCAATTTGTGTAAAGCAAGCCTGAGATAATATGAGTGTACTTGTAACAAGCTGGTGCGTATGTGTCTCCTTCCGGAGGAAATACAAACTTGTGGAACATCTTACTCCTGACGAGGCATGCACCCGGACCTATAGCAAGGGTGATTAATCACGTAGGGAACCCTTTTCAGTACCTTGATCTTTGATATAATTGGCAATGTTACTGTGCGAGCTACTGGCACTCTAAATGGGTGTATGGGCAGAGCAACGCTTTATGTAAAACTGTGAAACTTTTCTTCAAACTTAAACTTAATCTATTAACAGATGTGTTTTGAAAGTTGATTTTATATATATATATATACTGTAGTATTATATCATGAAAGAGACCATATCATGAAGAGGGGCAGCGAAAGATTTGTTAGTCCGTGTCTATAGATTGTCTGTTAATGAAAAAAAGAAAGCGCTTATGTTTATAGAATGCATAATTATAATCTTACTAACAATTAGGTGTATACGAAGTATAGGTTAAAATGGTTCATGAATATACGCAAATAGAACTTTACTCGCTCCTCAAATTTAACGTGTGGAATAATAGTGCGATGTAATTTTTTTTAAGTATATATTTACTGTGTTAATGGAAACGTGAGCTGGAATCTTGATGCACTTTTCAACAACTATTGCAAAATTATTATTTTCCTAATCCACTATTGAAGCGCCTTCGCTTTAATCTTTGCTTTAATCTAATAATAATAAATATGGTGATAACCTAATGTCGTTACCAGCACCTTTGTGTCGCGATGAGTTTGGTGTGTATCCAAAAAATTGTCACGAAGACGTACGTCAGCCACACACACACACACACACACACACACACACACACACAAACAAAAAAAAACCCGGTTTGAGGGGACTATCCTCAAGATTGTTCCGCTCATATTTAACTAACAGGACACAATTTCTAGCACAGGACTCTCTTATATCAGACAAGTTTAATCTCCTATGAAGTGCCTCAAAGGAGCATTCTGGCACTTTTCCTGTTCCTCCTTTATATATTTTTTATGCAGGAAGGAGGGGCCAAGGGCGAATGTCTGCAAAAGCGCCCTCTCCTCCATAGAAGAAGAAGAGAGCCAAAATCAAAGTCCAGGGTTTTGGAGATGTCTCGACACTCTCCGTTTGAAAGATTAGGAGTCATAGACAGGAGACAGATGGAAAGATCTTAATGACCTCCACCGGTCAGTAAATAATTTTTCCTGTTACTATTATGCAGAAGACACGTCAATTATAAGCTTTAAAAAAGGACTTATTACTGCCAACAACTGCCAACAATGAACTTATATGTATGCCTTAACGCCAACATATTATCCTTAAATATTAAAAACAGCCTACATATTCGTTACAAAGAGGAAAACGTTCTAAAACTAAACATAAATTCAATCCTTGTTCAATGAGTGCAATCCATTAAAACCTATCATTCAAATAGCATACTGAAAAGCTATGCAACATTTGGTCAATTTCTCATTTCCATAATAATAAATTAATCTTTATTCCTTATATAGCGAAATAAAAATAATAAAAATAATAAATAAAATGATTAAAGTAAATATGTGTTGGGTCAAGATATCCAAGTTTGTCAAGATTTTCAATCAGTAAGATATTTAATATTTAGTTTCTTATATCCCAACAAATAAGAATGTCTAATCTTTGCATATACATATATTAGGGTGGTGCAAAACAATATTGGCAAAAATTAAAGTATGAAATTTGAAAGTCTCACCCATAAATATTTTTTAATATATTGAGAAAACAATATTTGTGAAGTTTCATCCAAATCGGACCAAATTTAGAGGTGTTATATGGTTACTCATTTTTGCCTAGTTATGACGCGAGGCCAGTGTAGACTTTCGTGTGTCAGGAAACTTTTGACGATGCTCTTCGGCCACCTGTAGGAATAATTTCTTTTGCTCCTCATCTTTCGTGAGGATCTGGTTATACTCCTGTATGAGGGCGATACTTCGCTCTGCAAAGTCACTCACTGACCGAAGACCTTGAACTCGGTTGCATGCAGTTTTGTGGTCCTGACGATTGTCCCACTCAGTCGGATCAAAACTTAGGAATTCTCTGGGAAGGTCAAGCCTTTGGAAAAAGCTCCTGGAGTTATTTGTGATGAAGTCAGCGACACTCATCCGGTCTATGTCAACCGTGGCAACGTCAATCTCAACCATCTGGGAGGATCCTCAGAAGTCTTCCTATTTAAGGCCTTATTCATCTTTCTTTTGATATCCACTGAAACCTCTGGGTCGAAGAAGGCGAGGGGTGCCTACTCCTCACTGAGGTACCAGAGGTGGCGGGAAAAAACATTGATGGTCACCTTAGAGATAGCTTTATCTTTGTATTCCACTAAACGTTTCAGAAAATGGAGGTCTTGGTTCGGGGCTGAAGATGCTCTTGGAGCAGTAAACCACGACCGGACGTATTCACTATGAGTAAAGATGACGAATCGCCGGATGCCAGCATTTTCTTGCCTAGTGAGGTGGAACTGATTGTGAAAAAGAGAGATCTTGATGGCATAAATTACCTAAGCCATCCAACGAGCGTGATGGAAAGCGCCTGGACGGTTAAAATGGTAACCCCGAGGTGGAGCTACACCAAGGCAGATAAGAGTGAGCTCGAGGAGGTCACGATAATCATCTCGCGGCTGAACATCCTTCAGTTGTGCTTTACAGAAGAGAGTGATCGTGTTGCTTTGATCTCGGAGATGATCGGCGTCTTCCTTATTTAAATCGAAGTGGTTAAATGCATCTGCTTTAATTTGACGCCATTTTTCGTTGAATCTCTTAAAGAGAAGGATATCAGGTCCCGTTGAAAAGCCAAAGCACTCCGTGAATACCTTACCCGCTACAATTTCCATCACGTGGTGACGACAGGCAAAGTGGAAAAGACTCCTGCCGAGTTTCTGCTACAGAAGTGTGCAACAGCAGTTCTTCGGCCCCGTATTGCTTGCTGTTGTATCGAAAGACATTCCTTGTAGTAGGTCTTTAATCCCCCACTCCTCCAAACACTCAAGAATAGCCTTGGTCATATGTGCTCCTGTACCTGAAGGCAGAATTGGGATGCTAAGGAGCTTCGATGTCCCTTCAGCGGAAACAAGAATAGAAAGGCGGTCCACTTTCTTTTCTTCTTTAAGGTCGGAAACAAATTTGCTATCCCAGTGGACAGTGAGGAGCGTACTGGGAGCAAAGGAGTCGTTGATCGCGGCACCAATCTCCTTTCGCACTTGCATTCTCTTCCGACGAATAGTGTCTCGGCTGATGGAGAAGTTGGATGGATCATGACCAAGGCCAGATATCGCCTCTGAGAGGAGATAGGCGGCATTTCGGTCTGTTATCTTTGTGCGATCCATTGCAGAAACCAGAGTAGGAGTGATGATGTTCCTCATTTTCCTTTTGGGGAGTCGAAATTCCATTTGGACTGAAGGCCCTGCTTCGGCTTTATCAGCACAACTTAGCCCTGCTTCGGCTTTATTAGCACAACTTGGCTCTGCTTCTTCAGCAATCTCTGATTCACTACTACTGGAACTAGACGCAAGTTCTAACGTCAGTGAAACCTCGGCCTTCCTCTTATGTTCGTTTTGGTGGCTCTCCTTCTCAGCCTCCATCCTATGACGCCTGCAAGCTTCTCTATTTGCAAGTTTCTTGTCGATTCCCGACATGTATCCCCTCCTCCCCTTCTCCCTCTGAGCCAGAAGAAATTCCTTGTCTTCCTCGTTGAGGATCATGTGAAGGGCGTTTGCATGAGCAATATTGAGGAGGTTTTCTAACCCTTCACTGAAGATCCGCTCCTTTTGCAGTTGCGGTTGCGACCGCCGAGTTGGCCCCTTAAGTAGTTTACGCCATTCCACAAAAACATTTTCGACTTTCTTAATATTGTGCTGCTCATCCGAAGTAGGAATTCGTGCCATGTCCCAGAACTTTTTAACTTCTCTGCTGACCAGTGTGGAGGCTTCTCGAATGGTTTTCTTCTCTTGCTTATGGAGGAAAAAAAACCGCCGGAACACGTCCCCCTTCGAGGGTAGGTTGCGACCATTAATAGACAGTGCTGGTTCGCCAACAAGCCAAACTTCTGTTTGCTGGCGAGTGGAAAGTTTCGCTTCAGAAAGAGTCATAATGCACAACCAGATCTGCAGAAAAAATGCAAATGTATAAGGAACATTGTAACACTACATAATAAACTGCAAAAGTAACTGATAATTGTAACTTATGTTGTCCTAAGCATTATTTTATTTTAAAATACCGATATATAATTATACATACCTATCACTCACACACTGAATTGCGCAGAATACTACCAATATACTAATGAAAACATTAACAGCAACGCCCAAATCAATTGCCTACGATAATTGAAAGAAGCAGCACATAAATGCTGATTAAGAATACTCATGTTTAGAAATTACTATAATATTGTGAATACACTTGTTAGATAGGCAAATAAGGTACATCAGCACGCAATATTGTAAACCATAAGCCTAAGGTGTCCTTAAAATTGGACAATATGACAAAATTTAACCTCAGTGTGACACCTCTAAATATTCTTTGATTTCGATGAAATATTGAATTGAGTGTTTTCTTACTAAATTCAACAATTTTAGGGGGTTAGAGGAAAATAATTAAATTTTTTGTTTCGCACTACCTAATATATATATATATATATATATATATAGCGCCTCGGTGGTGTAGTGGTTAGCGTCGCTGACTACGAATCCATCTGCCCCGGGTTCGAGACCCGACGGCAGCCGGCGCGCAGCAAAACCCAGCTGTTCATCCTTCCACACAATAAAGAAAGTGGTTGGTAGATAAATGGGTACCCTAGGTGGGTTAGTGGTTAAGACGCTGGGCTGCTGATGGGGCGTGGTTCGGATTCCACGTTAAACTGTAGGTCTAAGGTGGAGTGAAAAGCTTGACCTTCGTCAGAATGAACAGTTCGGGCGGAAGCTAACCAAAGGTTTTATATTTATATATATATATATATATATATGTTAATCCCTCCGTCTATGGCCTTGGGAGTTTCGAAGTTGACGGAGGTTCTGGTTAGGTGGCAGCAACGGATTTGTTGCTCTGGAGTAGCTGGTACTGTATAGGGAATCGCGGTAGTTTCTTTTATACTACTCTCCGATTTCTTCTTGTAGTGGATCGGAGGATTCTGTGGAGCTTACTAAATTCTCTGAAGGTTCCCCGATTCTTCTTGTAACTTACCGGGAAATTATTTTTCTCTATTTAAGACTAAGTTCTCTGAAGAGAGCAAGGCTCGAAGGAGAAGACAGTTATTCTCTTACTGTAGTTTACTGTTAAAATGTTACAGGTAATGCTCAGCCTCTAAGTTAGATCAGACAAATCAGATTGAACACTGGAGAAATTTTACATGTATATACACTGAAATTTTAAGGACATCATTATTATTTGATGCTGATCTGTTTTTTTTTTCATTCTCAATATGCTGATTTATTTTGCAAAATATTTAAAGATAAGGTAAATATTTTAGCTGTAGCAATGTCTAGAGAGATAAGGATGATATTTGAAGATGAAGCCATATTTTTATTTTAAACCGCATATTGACAGATCTGATGCTATCATGATCTGCTGAGTTAATTAAGAATGGAAAATGAAATATGTATTTTATTATGAATTACAATTAAACATGCATATGAGCGAAAATTAAATGCTTAAAATGTAAAATTAAGTGTTAAGCAAGACATGACCATTTTTACAACGAAGAGAGAATGTATACAGAAAATGAACATTGCAGAATTTAACAAGATTACATTATTAAGCCAAATCTAAAAAAATGATGAAGTAATTCAAAAAGAAATAATTCACCAATTATTCTGCAAAAATTAAATAGAAAGCAAATAAAAATTTTTATCCGAACTTGTGTCAGCTTTATGCGAGTTTGGACCCTATGTGAAAATGAATGTAAGAATATAAATATATATGAATATAAGGATTTTATGAATATAAGCATATATGAATATAGGAATTATTCATTGTTCATTTTCACACACACACACACACACACACACACACACACACACACACACACACACACACATATATATATATACTGTATATATATATATATATATATATATATATATATATATATATATATATATATATATATACTGAATGTGTATACAAAAAATAAATTCATGTCAAAAACTTACTACATTTCTCTTCATTATCTCTTCATTTCTCTTCATTATCTACTAAGCTTTGTCAAATAGCATCATTCTGCAAATGAAGCATAAAATTTTCTTGTTTTGCGATACAGAAAGAAGGATTCAAGCGCAAATGCCTCTAAAAATGCATCCCCCATAGAGGAAGAAGCGAGCCAATTTAAAATCCAAAGTTTTTAAGATGCTTGGACACACTGCGTTTGAAAGATTGGAGGTCATAGACGGGGTAAAATGGACTAAGGAAGAATGTTCAAGAGTTGACCGGTTGAGTAGATGAAAGATTGAAAATACCGATTAACCCTTGCGTTAGAGACTTGGACAGAAAAGGAATGAGAATGTGTCGAAAGTTGGGTACCGCGTGCTCTCCTTAAAGGAGGAGTTATACAATTAGAGAGTTCAGAAGAGCAGTGTCCGTTATAATAGCGATAGTAAAGAGAGAGTGAGGCAACATTGCGGCGAAGAGAGAAGGAATGAAGACAGTCAATAAGAGGCGGGGAACTAATGAAGCGAAAAGCCTTTGATTACATCCGATCAAGTACAGCTGTATGAGTTGAGCCATCCATACATGAGAAGCGTACTCCATACAGGGCCGGACAAGACCCCTTTACAGAGACAGCAACTGAATGAATCATGGAGTGACTGTTGAGAAGACCGCTTTGTGAAACGGTTGGAGCGGTGAAAGGTGAAATTATCGGCATAGGAGCGGATAGGACAGGAAGTACGACTTAAAAGATCATTAGTAAATGAAAGGAAGATAGTGGGTGACAGGACAGACCCCTGGGGAACACCATTATTAATAGCTTTAGTAGAAGAACTGTGGACATCTACAACTGCAGTTAGACCAGGAGGAAATCAGAGATGAAGGCACAGATAAAAGGCTAAAAATCGAAGGAGGGGAGTTTCAAAATTAAGGATTTGTGCCAGACTCTACCAAACGCTATTGATATGTCTAACGTAATAGCAAAGGATTCACCGAAATCCTGAAAGGAGGATGGTAGGTCGTTGTGTACATATCCACAATATCCACCTTTGGAATGAAATTGAGTATAGAGAGAGTAGGAGGGTACAGAAAAGGAGTTGCTGTCTGTCTTCCCAGACACCTGAGTTTCACTATTTCAGTGAGGTTTAGAGGAGGAGAGGTGATGCTCAACAGATTGTAAATTTAAGGAAAGGCCACGAATCTTTGATAAGTTTATGAAAAATGAATCAGGCAGAGACCGAGGACATCTCGAATGGGCAGTATCAGAACCAGCCCCTCTGCCCGGGTCTGAGTTTCCAGTATCAGCAGCTGGGAAGCCAGAAGTGGGGACATTTATGGTCCCCTCCCCAGGGGACTCCGAACCTTTTGAAGACGATGCCATTTTGTTGTGGTTTTTATTTTTTTTAATTTGGAAAGATTGTGTAATTTGTAAGATGCATGTATGTGTAGTGTGGAATAGGGAGAGAAGTGTGTTTGAGAGCATGCTGGAATGCTCACAGGGTAAATGAGACATGGAAAAAGATGAGCTAAGGAGGAGAGTGACAGGAGAAACGGGAGTTCCAGAACTCCCTGTCTCATGCCTAACATCATCCCCCGGAGTACTTCCCTGGTCGATTGGTGGCTACAATCTACTCCTACAACTGTGAATGGCAGTTCTTTTCTTTGTACGAGGGCCACTCAATATATTTTGCCCCACCTTTTTTTCTTTCCAAGTTTCCTTGTAAGTTCCAGAAATTTTGTACACAAGTAGTTACATTCCTTTTTTACAAGTTTTTATTTTTCCACATAGTTTCCATCCTTTTCGACGGCTTTCCTCCACCTCGAAACAAGGGCCTTTATTCCTTGCTGGTAAAAATCCGCTGGGTTCTGGTGGAGCCACCTCTTAAACTCCTCAACAACCTCATCGTCACTCTGAAACTTTCTTCCACGAATAGCATCCTTCATTGGCCCAAACAAATGGAAGTCTGAAGGTGCCAAATCCGGCTGTATGGAGGATGGGGTAACACAGTCAAGCGCATTTTTGTGATGGCCTCTCTTGTTGGCAAACTGTTGTGTGGTCTTGCGTTATCGTACAAAAGAAGGACGTCTTCCAGTTTTCTCTCCGGTCGAACTCGCTTTATACGTCTCTGGAGTCTCTGTAAAGGAGCAATATATGCCTCTGAGTTGATTGTTCGTCCTTTCTTCATAATGTCCACCAGAATCACACCCTTTCATGGTCCAGAAGATGGTGGCCAGCCCATAACCTTTCCTGCAGAGGGAACCATTTTGAACTTTTTCGTGCGTGGGGAGTCTGCGTGATGTCACTCCATGGATTGGCGTTTTGTTTCAGGTTCAAAATGGTGTATCCAAGTCTTATCCCCAGTCACAATTCGTGAAAGGAAGTCATCCCCTTCTGTCTCGTATCGAACCAACGACTCAGAAGCAATTTCTTTTCGTTGGGCTTTGTGATCTTCAGTCAGTTGGCGAGGAACAAACCGTGAACACACTTTTGAGTATCCCATTTGCTGAATTATCGTATTCACATTTCCTTCACTAATTCCTAGCTCCAGTGATAGCTCCTTGTGTGTGACGCGCCGATTTGATCGAATGATGCTGTTAGCACGTTGCACAGTGTGAGACGTCACAGCCGATGCCGGGCGACCGCTGCGTGGCTCATCATCGAGGCTGGCCCCCCCCCTCTCTCCGATAATCTCACACGTTTAGACCAGCGTCCAACTGTGCTTCGATCAACAACAGCATCTCCGTAAACGTTTTGTAGAAGTTTGTGAATATTTCAAACTGTTTCCTTCTCTGCGATTAAGAACTCGATAACAGCTCTCTGTTTACGACGCACATCACTGTCAGACGCCATTTTCAAGACTGCGTTAACCATCGGTTTTATGCAAGGGCGTTTTATACAAGGAGGGGGAGGTTCAAACTGGAAAAATCCTGTTATGTGAAGCGCAGAAAGTTGAAACTTACGTCCCAAACGACATTTCAGCCCCATGGCCTATTATTTAGCTAAGAAAAAAGGGTGGGGCAGAATATGCTGAGTGATCCTAGTATTTATCGAAAGGCATTAACTGTCCCATTTTATGTAAGTATATAGGTGTATGTATGTAGGTGCGTGTATATATATATATATATATATATATATATGTATATATATATGTGTGTGTGTGTGTGTGTGTGTGTGTGTGTGTGTGTGTTTGTGTGTTTTGTATGTGTATGTATATATATATATATATATATTTCTTTTTGTAACTTATGTATATCCTCAGCATATACAGTGCGTTCGAAAAGTCTCTCTGCAGTGCTATGTTAAACGCATAGGAAACTGAAAAACTACAATGTTTTCATTCAACTATAATTTAGTGATTTTATTACATAACCTTTTGATTTTACAGCATGTGTTGAAGTGTTTTCCACCATTTTGCAGGCACAGAGCAACTCGTCTACACTTGTTGTCAAACACTTTTTTAAAGTGTTGGTTGACTGCGGAGAGACTTTTCGAACGCACTGTAGTAGAATAGTAAATTATATTATTGTTATATTATTATTATTATTATTATTATTATTATCATACTATGTAATGTACGAGTAGAATAACAGACATGTATGTTTAAAAATTCATTACACCAGTATACAAATAAAAAAAATTTTGTTGTTTTTTTGAAAATCGGTGGAATAATAGAATTTGAGGGTGCTGATTCCAAACCTGGTATCAGTTTTTTGCTATTGCATCAGATTTTCTCTGAAAATCAATAATAAAACCCTGATTTTATGCGCATGATATAAACATATTAAGTGAAACATTTAGAAACAAATTAAGAACTTTCAACTTTACACCAAAAGAACTTTATTTAAATCTGAGTAAAAGAATACAATACAATAAAATAATACAATAAAAACACAAAATAATACAATAAAATTCACAGAAAATAATTTTAGATCACTTTTCTTTGGCTTAAACGTCAAATTTGGTGAAGTTCCTCTTTTTAAGATATCTTTTTGAAATTTGGTTCGGAAACATCTCTCTTCAAACACCAATAGTAGTCAACCATCATAGTGACACTCCCGTGACTTATCCTGACCACCAAGCTTTACATCGAAATAAGCGAGATATGATTTTCTTACAAATTCTGTGATATTCTGCCTTTGCTTTACTGACTGGAAATTACCACACACTGTATATAACAAAACAAATCTGCGTGGTTTTTGCAAGAACGGGACTTAGACATTTGTTGGTGAAGTGAATCCGTGAATGTATGAAGTGAATTCGTGAATGCGTGAAGTAAATCCGTGAATCTGAAGTGAATTCTTGAATGCGTGAAGTAAATTTGTGAATCCGTGACTTTGCACAATTATAGAATCTGAAACAGGAAATAAAAAGATTAATAAAAAACAAACAAGTTATTGTTTTAGCAGGCAGGAAACGAGGTTTCTATTTCATAGAATAAGGTATATTTGAGCATATTGGTCGAAATAATGATTGCCTAGTTATGGAGAACAGTGATGTGATGGATAAAAACAAAAATAGTTTTCTGTAATCTTATTGGGTAAGGAATAAAAAAATACAAAGAATTTTCAAACAGCAATTTACTTGTATACTGGTGTTATCTATTCATAATAGACTCGCATGTTTAAACATTAATTATCTGTCGTGCTGTCATATGTGTGCTGTATGCAGTGGCGGCTCGTGACTAAAAATTCTAGGGGTGCTGTCTCTAAGAATGGGTTGAAATAATTACTGAAATAAAAGGATGAGCATTGAGCAATGAATAAAAGTTTCAAAAGTCATTGAAAAAGTTATTCAGTGAGCTCATCCTTATATTGTTCTTGATTATTTCAATTGTAAATAAAAAATTTAGGGGTACTGCAGTTCCGCAGTGCCTACCGACGAGCCGCCACTGGCTCTATGTATGCGTATGTATATATATTATTTTCTTGTTACGACTAATGTATATCCTGTACATATATACGAAGAACAATAAAACAAACTGAATTAAAAGATTTTTCTTTTAATGTTGATAATAAAACTTTCTTTTCGCTTACTTTAGCCTCAGAAGAGGAAGGGTTAAAATTCTCTCTCTCTCTCTCTCTCTCTCTCTCTCTCTCTCTCTCTCTCTCTCTCTCTCTCTCTCTCTCTCAGAAAAAAAAAAAGAGAAAATATGGCAGGGCCAGCTAAATTGAAAGCAGAATGCTTTAAATGTAAAGTTAATCATTGGTGCGTTGACTTCCCTGAAGGTAGTATCAGCGATATCACATCCCTTAGTGTATGTTTGTTTTGTAAACTTAGAGACAACCACGAAAAGGAAGTTAAAGAGCTAAAGGAATTAGTAAAAAAGCTTGAAGCTAGGGTCGTAGCACTGGAAATCCAACCCAGTGGACAAGATCAAACTAAAAACACACCAGCAGATTTAAACTGTAAGATTAAGTATCTAGAACAAAGCGTGGCACGCTTGGAAAACACGGTGACTATTCCGGAAAATAGAACGGAGGAACAAGAATTCAAATTGGTAAAAAATAAAAGACCCTCCAAACCAAAACCAAAACATAAGGATTTGGAACCCATTACCATCAAAAATAAGTTTCATTTACTTGCTGACGAGGAGGATGAATCCTTTTTAATTGGGGATTCTATGGTAAGGAGTCAAGGGGACTTTTTCGGAGCAAGACGCGTGACCAAGAGAAAACTCCGATGTTTTCCGGGTGCCACAAGCCAGATAGTTAATAGGGAATTAGGCAAAATTAATATCAAGAATAAGAGTTGCCCTATCATTGTCCATGTTGGTGGCAATGACGTTTTTCTGGGAGGGACAGGAGGGCAGACAGAGTCCATTATAAAAGAATTAAGAACCTAACTGACAAGGTTAGGGATAGGACAGACATGGGTATGGTAGTAGGAATTCTCCCTCGAATGCGTGCTAGTGACTATACTCTAAGTAAAGCCATTGGCATAAATAAAAGAGTTAAACGCATGTGTGATGAAAAAGGCCTAAAGTTTGTCGATTTTTGGCCTACATTCTACGGAAATGGGGAATACTTTGGTTCGGACGGGATCATTTTAACCAGAAGGGGAAAAAGAAGTATGGTGATTTACTGAACATTAATTTGTACAATCTTTTTAAACTAGGACCCCCCAAACCAGCAATTGATCCTCCCCCACAGTTAGTCCCCCTCCCCCAGCAGTTAGTCCCCCTCCCCCAGCAGTTAGTCCCCTCCCCCCAGTACCCTCCCCCAGCAGTTAGTCCCTCCCCAACAGTTAGCCCCCTCCCCAGCAGTTAGTCCCCCTCCCCCAGCAGTTAGTCCCCCTCCCCCAGCAGTTAGTCCCCCTCCAACAGTTAGTCCCACTCCCCCAGTAGTTAGTTCAACTGCGTCGGGAAACGACTCAGGCCAGTTAGGAAAAACCACAACTTAAAATCACTCAAAACTGTGCTCTTCAATGCTAGGTCAATTAGAAACAAACTAATGGAATTTATAGCGCTTGTCAAAACTGAGAACTTTGATATCATCGGAATAACGGAATCCTGGATTCATTCTGAATCAAGGGATTTTGTAGGAGAATTTGAAATGGTAGGTTACAAAATGTTTCACAAAGATAGGAACGGAAGGGAAGGCGGCGGTGTACTTTTGTATGCTCGGGACTCCCTGCACCCGGTAAACAGTAATATCGTATCTGCTCATGAAATGTTGGGAATTGATCTAAACCTAAATAATAAAGTAGTGCAGCTACTTCTAGTATATAGACCACCTCACTACCCCGTGGATAAGGATATAAACTTGTATAACAAATTAAGCAGAATAGTGAATAATAAGATCAGTGTGATTTTTGGTGATTTTAATTGTGGTAATGTAAATTGGGAAAACAAAACAGCTGATGCTGAGGGCTCAAGACTGTTGGAATTTGCCGATGATAACTTATTAAGTCAATGGGTTGACGGGCCTACTAGGGGTAATAATAAACTAGACCTCATATTCACGAACGAAGATGACCTAGTCTCTAACCTGACTATTGGTGAAAATTTAAGTAACAGCGATCATAATTTGATTAGGTTTGACCTCAGGGTTCCAGAATACACGCGAAAAGACTCGTGAAAGACTGGATTTCTCGAGAGCAAATTTTGAAAGCTTCCGAAGTAGTTTAGATACACTTGAAGTTCTAATAAGTGAGGATGTCATGTCACCTGGAGCTCATATAGGGATCAATTTAGAATATTACAGAACACTTTTATACCCACTAAAATGGTTTCCTTGTCAACAAAGTCACCGAAATGGTTTAACAACGAAATTAGGAGGGCTATTACGGGAAGAAATAGAGCCTACAAACTACTTAAGTCGCATTTCAACCACACTAATTCAGAAAACTATAAACCTACGTAGGAGGGTTAAGTCCTTAATTAGATCAGCCAAACGTGATGAAGAAGCTAGAGTTGCCTCACTCTGTAAAGTTAACCCTAAAGAATTTTTTGCCCATGTTAATAGCAGAAAGCCAATTAAAAATTCTGTAGGCCCCTTAAAAGATAGAAATGGCGTACTGAAATTCGGTGATAAAGATATAGCTAATACGTTAAACGAGTTCTTCGTTACAGTCTTCACGGAGGAAGACACAATAGAAGTGCCAAGTCCTCGGATTACATATGATGGTGACAATCCGTAGAGACCATAAGTTTTACGAGAAATGAGGTACAGCAATTAATTGATAAGATGAATAAATACAAATCACCTGGTCCTTATTTCTTCCAAGGGTATTAAAAGAGGTTAGCCACAATGTTGTTGACGACTTAGTAACCATATTCAAACAATCAATCGAGTTAGGGAAAGTTCCAACCGACTGGAAGTTAGCAAATGTAACACCTATCTTTAAAAAGGGTGATAGGGAAAATCCTTGTAATTATCGCCCGATCAGTTTAACATCAGTTGTCGGCAAACTGTTGGAATCCATCATTACAAAACGTATTGTGTATCACCTTGAATCTAACAATCTAATTTTTTATTCTCAACATGGATTTAGGCGACATAGATCCTGTCTGACAAACCTGTTAGAGTTTTTCCATAATATGCATACACTGTACGATGCAAGTAGGGCAATAGATATAGTGTATCTCGACTTTCAAAAAGCCTTTGACAAAGTCCCTCACGCTAGATTGATAGCTAAAGTCAAAGGACTAGGAATCACCGGGCTCGTTTCCAACTGGATTGAGGATTGGTTAAAAGATAGAAAGCAGAGAGTGGTAATAAATGGAGTGGCTTCGGAGTGGGCGCCCGTCACCAGTGGTGTCCCACAGGGTTCCGTGCTGGGTCCTTTACTTTTATCATCTATATTAACGATATAGACGTCGGGCTTCTAAGTGCAATCTCCAAATTTGCAGACGATACGAAATTAGGAAGTAGTGTAGGTACTGAGGAGGGCGTAAGAACGCTTCAGAACGATCTTGACAGGTTGGGCGAATGGTCTGCTACTTGGCAGATGCCATTCAACTTGGACAAATGTAAGGTAATGCACATAGGTTATAAAAACCCGAAGACCGATTACTCTCTCTTGGGAAGGAACTTGACTGAGACCGATCTAGAGAAAGACTTAGGAGTCTATATCAGCAACGATCTGAAACCGTCGAAGCACTGTGCAGAAGTCGAAAAGAGGGCCTTAAAATTATTAGGTTATATTAAAAGACAGTTCCAGTTTCGGAACAAGGAGACTGTAATGTGTCTTTATAATTCTCTAGTCAGACCTCAACTGGAATACTGTGCGCAGTTTTGGTCTCCATCCCTCAGGAAGGACATAGAAAGGTTAGAAAGAGTACAAGCAAGGGCTACAAAATTGATCCCTTCAATGAGAATGCAAAGCTACCAACGGAGATTGGAGCGCCTAAATCTGTTTAGCTTAGAGACGAGGAGGTTGCGGGGTCAGCTTATTCAAGTCTTCAAGATGCTCAAAGGAATAGACAGGGTAGATTACAGAACTTATTCTCACTTAATGCCAATCCGACAAGAAATAATGGGTTTAAACTGGAACTAAAGACATTTAGGACCTCTGTCTGCGGAAATTTCTTTTCCTATAAAATAGTTAATATCTGGAACCAACTTCCCTCAGAGGTTGTTTCCAGTCAAAGTGTAAATGTGTTTAAAAATAGGCTAGACAAAGTACTGAATACACTCATAGTTTAAGATTAAAACAAGAAAACTCTGCAGGAGTTCGCTTGCACAGTGTCCCTGTGAGCAAGCTAATATAGACCTATTTATATATTCTCCACTTTCCTGTAAAATTTCCTTGGCTACTTTTCCAGGGTCAAGGTATTTTCTTCAACCTTTTTCCGTACCTGCCTCTGGCAGGGAGGGAGCGGAGGGTGGGGAGAGAGCCTTCTACTTTTCTATCCAGTTTTCTACTACTGCTAGGATAGTTGAAAGAAAAATAAACTTTTAATAACAGGAACCTCCCAGAGTGGACCAAAAGGTCTTTGAGGTTTCCTCTTTTCCTTGTAACTCCTTGTAACTCCTTGTCACTCTCTCTCTCTCTCTCTATCCTGACATAAGATATTTTCACTCTTCGCTTTAATTGAGACCTGAAGTAATATGAGGCTTTCTTTGATGGGTCATCAATAATGGTGTCTTACCTGTGATTAATTGCGAAATGGAAACGGAGAAAAAGGGAACTCGACAGAATAACAATAAAGAATAATAAAGAAGAGAAGCGTATTATATTTCTATGCGAAAATAATAACTCTTCTCTCGTGGAAAAGTGAATCGTTATTTCACATTGAAGAAAACATTTGAGACGAAACTTGAAACAGAAAATCAAATTAGAACTTACGTTATTGTAATTGTAGACGTATTTTTAAAAGTTTTGTACTAATCAAAGATAAACACGTAATTCTTTCTTTCCTTTTGTTCCGCAGAATGTAAAATAAAAGACTAGTCATTGGCTATTATATAATTCAAAGAACGATTTATTATTTTTACCGCTCGTATAAATATGGTTATCAAGGTTCAGTGGATGATTTAATTTTTCACTCGAAACTAAAGTTATACTTAGCGACGATTTCTTATATAAATTATGAGTAAAAATAATTTTTTTTTTATGACTCATGCAACGAAATTCTATTCACTTTGAATGTGGATTAACTAGCATGAAATAATTCAATAACCTTCAGAATTATGATCAAGTTTAAAGTTTCAATACAAGAAGCTACATTCATTGAATTTAATATTCACGATATTTTACTAAAATGAAGAAGACTACAATTTCGACATGAAATAAGATCATGCTATCCGCAGACTGAATATAAACTGAGCCTTCTATTACTTACTACGGAGATATGTCCGCGTTCAACTTTCGACTTTCTTAAATACGTTCATATAATCGTCTTTGCAAACATGATTTTATAAACGAAAGCTATGCGTCGAGTTTACTCAATAATAGAGAAACTTAACTGTTATATAAAGAACACTAAATCTATTTTATATTAATTCGGATCACGTTGTTACACACACACACACACATACGCACATATATATATATATATAAATAAACTTTTTTATGTAGGAAGGAAGGGGTGAGGCCAAGTGCGAGCGCCCGCAAAAGTGACCACTCCATAGAAGAAGGAAAACAAGGTCTCCAAGGGGCAACGATGCCACTTTTTTTTATAAATTTTGAAAAGATTGTGTAGTGTGTAAGTTGCATATATGCGTAGGTAGTGAGGGATATAGGGAAACGTATATGTTTGAGAGCATGCTTGGCTGCTAACAGGGTGGATGAGACACGGAAAAAGATCAGCTAAAGGGGACAGTGACAACAGAAATGGGAATTCCAGCAATCCCTGTCTCCTGCCTAACGTTAGTAGTATAGCCGCAAAAGGTTAGAGTGCAGGAATGTTGCAAGTGATTACGTAATGTTGAAAGGGGTGGGGTTGTTGCAAAGGGGGGTGGGGGTGTTGCAAAAATAATACAAATAAAAAAAGGAAAAAAAGGAAAAATAAAGAAAAAAAAGAAAAAAAAAGAAAAAAAGAGTACTGCCCTTTGTTGCCGGTTGCAAGGGGCATGCAACTTGGAGGCGGAGTTCTCCCCCAAGCTATTTCCCCCAAAGGGCCAGAAAGGAGAGAAAGGAGGAGAGAAAGGAGGAGAGAAAGGAGGAGAGGTGTTCACCTGGCAGGAGCCAAGTGCATATTAAGACTTCAGCCGAGTAGGCGTTGTTTTATAGGCTCCTAATCAGCCAGTTGGCATAGAAGGCGTAAATGGCTTGAGTTGCCAGATAGCGCCATGTATTCAGTTTGTGCTATATATTTAATTCTAATCGAAGACTGAGTTGCCAGATACCATTGTATACATTATTATATACGACTAATCAGCCAGTTGGCTTATAAGGCGTAAATGGCTAGAGTTGCCAGATACCACTTTTTAGCGATACCATTGTATACATTATTATATACGACTAATCAGCCAGTTGGCTTAGAAGACGTAATTGGCTTGAGTTGCCAGATACCACTTTTTAGCATTATTATGGTGAGTTGTCTCCAATTAAAAGATTTCATGCCATGTATTCAGTTGCCAGATACCACTTTTTAGCGATACCATTGTATACATTTAGAATACCGGTAGTAGGTTTAGAAGGCGTAACAATTAGAATTAAGTAAAACAACATTGCATCATTCTTTTTATTATAAATATATAGAAAATAAATATACATTTCAATAATAATTGAGGAATATGCATATAATCATAACAGTACAGGAAATATATACACACAATTATGGAGATATATATAAAATAAATATACATTTCAAATAGAAATAAATATACATTTCAATAATAATAGAAATATGCATATAATCATAACAGTACAGGAAAAATATTACGCAAAATATATAAATACATTTCAATAATAATAGAAATATGTATATAATCATAACAGTACAGGAGAAATATCACGCAAAATATATAAATAAATTTCACTTTTTTTTCAAAATATTAAACTCGCATTTAATCGAGTTTACAATTACATCATTATTGCTCTGCATTACGCAGTATATGCGGCTTAATAATATTTCACCGCTTAAAGTATAGGGAAACCTGTTTTCGATATGAAGGGCTTTCATATCGTTCAGTACTATTTTTGTTCCCACTTTACAACCGGTTGGTAAATCATCTTTAAATACGTCTAGAATACATTCAAAAGCACGCACAAAGAGTTAATCGTTAGCTACATTATTAAACACAAGTTTATAAACACGCTTTTCCAATCGAGGGTTTATTTCTACCGACTCGAGCTTTTCAATCGTGAACTCACTCAACATAGCGGCAATTGAAATAATCTTCTAAATCGTTACGACAACTGCGCGTTATATAAAGAAATAGTTCTTCAGGGTGAACGGTGTAGGTGAGCTCAGCCTTGTACCGATCAATTGCTTTGTACCAAAGTTCATGGTATTTCAAAGAGTCTACACTTTTTAAATAAACGTCCAGCACTAGACCATTCTCACCAGCCCTACACTCTGTAAACCCATCGAGCAGAGCGATGTATGCGTATTCAAGTACTGTATCAAAATAAAGCATATCCGTAACACGCGCGTCTAATATAGGTTTCAGCTTGCGGAATCCGACGATTTCAAACATTCTGTCGAGGATGAAACGGTTTCGCGTAGGAACAAGAGCGTTATTATCAGAAGCATTCTTCCACATCAGCCGTATATCAATGCACGGCCGATCGTTATTTATACACAACGTACATACAACGGCGTATGAGGGTGCGTCAGTAATCTGCTCTCTTCTTGTACCTACGTTACCAGGTATTTTATAACGATCTTCACTCCACTTCTCAACTATCACGAAGATTCTATTCATCTCCTCGACACTTAAATAAACCAGTTTGTTTGTTTGTCTACATTCCGTTTCCAGTACATAGCTAACGGTACCGGATTTACGCCTGAACACGCGCAACGATTTCGTCACGGACACATCGTACGAGGCGTTGAGAATGCTGCTCAAAGGAAGTTCCATCGTATTCGAGGAGCGCACGTCCACTCGGCTCAAGCTCTGAGATAACTATGAGCCGTGTGAGGCACGCAGGTAGGCAGGAACGGTTCGACGGGCGGCTGACTCGATGATACGTGAATGGGGTTGTTCGTATGATCCGCGAGTCGTACCGAATTGTTGTACATATTTGTTTTTCCGGTACAAGAATTAATTTCATCACTACCAGTCTACGCACCAGACAGTTTACCTCAGGGTAAGAACTAGGCACATTTTCTGTTTTACTAAACATCTTCACACTCCGGCGCACTATTTGAGAGAAACATATGCTCATATTTTTCCTTTCTGCCCATCAAACGATACTCGTCTCTAAAGTCTGTTAAAAACTCACGCAGGGAACTAGCCACAACCTCACTACGAACCTCATCATGATATACATTAATATAGTGATAAAAATACTTAAGATTGTCCATGATCACGAGATTCACATTTTTAGTCGTAGGGTATGAGTAATCGACATGGTGTAGCATGACGTAATACCGCTTGTCACAACCATCCGCAAGACTCATTATCCATACCTGCTGCTTCTCTTCTGCACGCGTTGTTTCTTTTACTTCACGGTATATGTGAGACTTTATAAAGTTTAGCTCTACAGCATACTTCAGCACATCGTCTGTGCAACGAAAGCCTTCAACGGTCTCACCAGAACATCCGTAGAGTATTTGTACATCTTGCAACTTCGCACAATCCAATGTGTTTTTAAAAGAGACATAGGATGGAGGAATAGGAAGTTTTTCGGTATCCACCACATCCTGGCACTTTGCTGAATATCATTTCATAAACGTTGTACAAGCAATATTAAAGGTAGCCATTTGAATACACGTCTGAGCTCTTCTTCTGAATACACGTCTGATCTCTCGGGCATATTGCAGTCGACTGACCACGCAGGGACTCCCAGATAGTAGAATGACTCACGGTCTTACAGTGGGAGGAGCTTAGAACTTTCACCTGCGCGCACACACACACACACACACAAAGGAGAAAGTGAAACGCTAATTGAAACATGATTTATTTAATAAACGAGATATTCAAGTTATATATATATATATATATATATATATTTACAAATACGATTTAATAAAACGAGATATTCAAGTTATATATATATTTACAAATACTTGTAATAAATCAATAGATACGATTATATACAAGCCAAATACGTGTCAGTTAACAATAGAAGCATCAAACGTTATTGTATCCAAAGGGTACGGTATCATAGGTACCAGGTAACTGGTAACGTTTCCTATAGGTGTTACGGCACACCTTCGTACCCCTAAGTTCCTTCACGCCCCCCAGCTTCTGCGCCCGAAAATTGTGGGTGCCTACAATTAGTTGGGGAGTTTGTTCGCCCTCATCATCGTCCAAACACACTAGATCCTTCAACGATTCAAAGTTAACAACCCGCCGATTCGCATGGTTGAGCGTAATACCCTTTGCCTTCACGATATATTTCATTTCCTCCCCCACCCTGACCCGTACCCCATAAGTTTTAGGTCCTGTTGAGACAAAAGAGTCGGCGTATGCGTTGTCCCCATACTCATCCTTGATCTCATCAGTGAGTTCGCCGAGGAACTCCCCAGTAGCGGGCATGTATTCACCCTCCCTCTCTGTGAATATCACGCTATCTGTATCGGCATACAATACTCTCCGCCCAAGAGAATGCAATAGACCCCAAAGTTTTATACGGGCGTAGGCTGTTGTGAAGCTGGCCACAGGTATGTTTGTAACCCTTGAGGTATCTGTGGCCAATTCAGTGTTGTTGTACTTTATTATTAAGTATTACCTACATTCACGATCTCCATGACCTCTTTATCGGGAGCATTGGCATAATCCCAGACATCACTATAACTTTGTGCCAAATGAATGTTCCCTTTGCCGGTATTCTGCGCAAATTTTCCCCATAGACTGTTTAGACACAACTTTGCACTAAAGCGCTTGCCAGGATTCTTTACAATTTGGGCACGATCAAGTTGTATACCTTCGCGGTCGCGGTAACGTTGAATATAGGCAGACTTTTCATCTTCGGTATCAACTCCTCGCGGATACCCTGTTGCCTCAACCTTATCCTTCAAAAAGGCGTTTATATATGGTGTGAAAAGGTTGGGTAGCTTCTGAAACCTCCACACCTCATGTATCTTCAGTATTCTATAACCATGGCGTACGGCTAGGGCCAGCTCAGGACTTGTATATACGCCTCTGATCTTACGCTGGTGGGGTATATGGTTACAATCGCCGTTATCCTCTTCCGCGCACTTCACGACAGGGGAAACATGAGCTTGTCGTCGATAACGACAGGTAAGATTGGCATCCATAAATTGCGTGGGGGAGTAGTCTACGAAAGAGAGCCCAAAGTAACGATCATTCAAATTTCTTGAAAATTCATTGATGGATGGCAGGTTAGGTCCCACCAGTTTCTCAGGAGCGCCCACGGGGTACGGATTGTTCTTCATCACGTATGGGTATAAAGAACAGAAATCGTAGTAATGGAGCTTCACGCCCTCCGTAGGTGGAAAGTATAGTCTGAATGGATTTGTACGTCCTCCAAACAAGCTATCACCACATTTGAGAGGATCCAGCACCATTGAGCGCTTGATCGTGTTTATTTCCTCACGGTACACCTCGTCTGTCTCCATCCGTGCATCATATTCATGCTCCCACAAGACTTTGTGAGTGAACTGTGATCCTATAAGTTGATCGCGGGTTGCGGGTCCTGCAAGACAGTCGGCAGGAGATTTACCGTGGAATCTTCCGGCGATTCCGCACTCAGGACGGGGGCATCCATGCCACCAGCAACCGTTAAGGAGTACACAGTCTTCACACCAGTGACACGGTTTTCACTTAACCCATCAACCCAAAAAACACGTCCATTAATCTTAATGGGTACTTCACCTGTTGCGGGCGTGCTTTATGTATACACCTGTCTGTTGCTGTAGGTGTATGAGCCAGTAAATAGCCTTGTGTCCGTAACTGCGGGGGTTGTTTCGGTGAATAATGGCTAAGGTGTCTTTAGGCATGAAGTTATTCTTGAACACCGTAAAACATAATGATGCGATGGTGGTTGCGACTTGCAGTGGATCGCATTTGAAACGGGCTATGTACATCCTTCTAAAGGCCTGGAAACATACTCTAAGCACGCGCACATCATTCACGCAATAACGCTCACATTCATCAGCTATATTATAAGGGTTACTTTCATTAAAACTGTTGTAGTATCGATCAAAGTCTTCACATTCATCCATACAGTCAAAATAATGTTTGGGCGGTGGGGGCCTACGTAGTTTAAAGTCTCGCTGGTGAGGAAAGTGTAAGGGAAGTATCCTTTGGAAACTTCAGCTGCTACTCCCATCACCTTGGGTAGCTTTGCTAATTTACAAGGTGTGAATAATAAAGTATCTTTAAATTGTACATTGCCTTTTTTGCATCTGTATTAATTTGTTGCCTCTTTTCAATGGATCACCTGTAAATATCTCAGAGGATTCGTGTTCAAGCAACTCCTTATAAAGGAACTGCGTGTCAAACTTTGCCCCGTTATGGGCGAGAATATACACAGTCATTTTTTTGAACTTGTCGGCTAACTTGACAATATAGGACACAAATAGTTTCACAGGACTATCGCGGACATTCGTTTTAAAAACGTTTGTCCGTTTACCGCATTTGGGGCACTCGTCACATTCGATACCCATACACTCATCACAGATGGTCTGGCTCACAAGTAAATGTGGAATTACCTCTTTGGTTTCAGCGTTCGTATATGTTTCTATATCGTAGTATACAGTTATACAAGGGTTATTTTTAGGCTTAGCATCTTTCATATAACATACATGCTTTACTCCATCCGCCTTATATTCCTCCTGGCATGTAGGACAGTGAATTACGTCACACTTGTGCTTAAATTTTCCCCAATTATCCATTGTGTGAAACATACCACATTCACAGATTCTCATTTTCCTGCACGTGCCAATTGATTTATGGAAATCAAAACAGCTATTATTGAAAAATGTGCGTCTACACACATCACAGTCTCTCTTCTCAGTCAACTACACGGCTTTCACATTTGGTGCTTTTACACTGCTCACATACCATGTGACATTCTTTACAATGTCGCACAATATCATCCGCAAACTCGAGGCACCCCTTACACAAATCATGATGTCTCCCATATTTTCGACTTTTGTCATAACTCGCGTAAAGCCACCTTATATTACGGATGGGGAGATACGTTGTCCCTGACAATCCTAAAATAAGTAGGGGTCTTGTACGATCTCTCACACAGCTTTTAAAAACATACACAGTCCTACGACGATCATCCAGCCCAAATACAACTATACGAACATTCATTTCCTGTTCTACCCTTCTCAACTCTTCAGGACCCATATTACAGTCAAATTCAAGTTCACAGTCTACAGCTAGTTTACGGGCACGCTCCACGACCGTAGGCAACCAAATTTTTGTGGCCTGTGTATTTTGTACAGTAAACATACGTGCTAAGAGTACTGCTATAAAGCCGCAACCACGATCGACGTTTATATGCTTTCGGTAAATAATCGGAGAATTGAAGTTAAGAGTATACGGTATGGCACTATGACCCGCAACACGGAATACACGATCAATATTTACCGTGAAGTTGTCCATATTAAAGGCTATACTACTTTGGGCGGCTTGCATTATACGGCCTAATATATATTCTACATCTTCAGCCGCCAAACGTCTAAATGGCACTATCACCCAATAATCGTCTACATCACCGTCATCTGACCCGAATCCAAAGGACAGACTCGTCCTGACTTCACGCTCGTCGCGTTCTGAAGAGCAAACTCTACAATACGCTGTACAACCCGGCGTAGCCCGCGCTCAATTCCATTGCTATACATGGCTCTAGGGTCGACCCTGACTCTATACCGATTTCTAGTCAAGGCTGGGGTGGGGGCTGCGGAGCGCACCAACTCGAACGTTATAACATCCTCAACAGAACGGGGGGCATCTGTGGCGGATGAATTAGGGGATATATTAGCGGAAGGTGCTGCTGGGGGGCCTGTTGCGTAGGAGGTTGAGGGTTGGGGATCTATTATTGTAGACTTAACAGAACGGGGGGCAACTGTGGCGGATGAATAAGGGGATATATTAGCGGGAGGTGCTGCTGGGGGGTTGTTGCGTAAGAGGTTGAGGGTTGGGGATCTATTACCGCTGCAACAGGCGCGTATTTCGGTCGCTTTATACCTGACGTGGGGTTCTCATACCTCCGCTTTGGACGTGCTAGCGGTATCGCTGGTGAGGGTTCGTTGGCAGGGGAGGAGATCACAACTACACTGTCGTCGAGGTCATCCGTAATGTCAATGATGGGGTGCTCTACCTCATCGTCATTCACGGTTCTGTGGGAGAAGAAAGCAAAATATAAGGAACAGCACTCAAAATTTGTAATATTTTGTAAATGACCCACTTAGGAGTGTGACGTGTTAGAAATGGACTCTGTAGAAAAATTCAGATTCACGAGCCCATCCACATGTATTATATCTGGACCTACAGGATGTGGTAAAACTGTGTTTATGCTTAAAATCATTAAAGAAAAGGGAGAGATGTTCTCGAAATTTGTGCATAAAGTTATATGGTGCTATTCGACGTATCAATCAGTGTTCAACGAGTACCAAGATGATATTTTGTTCCACAAAGGCGTATATGACGTTAATTCGTTAAAGGGAAATGAACATACAATCATTGTAATTGACGATCTCATGTTGGAGATGGATAAAACGTTTGCCGAGACATTTACAGTATTCTCCCACCATCTTAACATAAGCGTGTTCTTCATCAATCAGAATCTATTTTTCAAAAATAGATACATGCGCGATGTGTCGTTAAATACGCAATATCTAGTCTTATTCGCGCAACGTAGAGATGTATCACAAATTGGGGTATTAGCCAATCAAATGTTCCCGAATCAGCGTAAGGAGTTTTTGGAAGTTTATAAAGAAGCTACAAGCACGCGTTACGGATATTTGCTTTGCGACCTTCATCCGCGAAACACGTTTAGAGTGCTTCTACGAACGAATATATTTCCAAACGAGCCTGAAACGGTGTATATTCCAGAATGACAAAGAGACTAAAGAAATACCGTGAATTAATAAAAATCTATCATCGACTGCCCCGGGCAATGCAGCAGATGTTTATTAAAAATATCGACGCCGACTTTTTAAAATGCATCTGTGAAATCTGTCTTAACGTTATAAATTGCAATGTATCAATGAAAACCCATCAGAAGGCTCGCCTACGCCGCTACAAGAACATAATACGTGCACTCGCTCGTAAAAGTCAAACTGTAGCGAAGAAAAAACGAATTATTGTACAAACAGGAGGGTCATTTCTCCCCATCTTATTTTCAGTTTTGGGTCCTTTACTGACTAGATTAATATAATGAAGAAAGTGGTAGTGATTCCCCACGAGGTGTACGCTTCACTGCAAAGGAATCCAGACACGGATCTAGATCCCCGTAAAAGCAGACTTAAAAGAATGGAAAGCGAATTGCTGGCCCTATTAAACAGTGAAAAAACACCTGATGAGAAAAGAATCTTATACCAAGAAGCTCTGCAGAAATTTCTTCACGAGTACGAAAATTATAAGAGCCCTACAGAGATTCCTGTGGTTATTAGGCACAGCACGGGGGACGATGGACATGGCGACATAGGATCTGTGCCCGACGATACAGCTGACCAACCAAAAAGATTAGCCACACAACATATCGAACATGTATTAAAAAGCACCCTCCCACATACATTGATGAGTAAAGGCTTAAGTCTTTATAATCTATTGAATGAGGATCCAGCCATACAATGGACCGATACAGGCGAGATCATTGTGGAAGGATCAAAGGTACAGGGATCGAATATCGTAGACATTGTCCATGATCTGGTGAGAAAGTGGGATAGGCCATCACCATCAGGATGGAAGCATATTAAAGCAAGACTACAACAAATAAATGTCCCTAAAACGTTGATAGGAAATCTGAACAGGTTAAAAGACTTGGAACATGCAACGCATGTGACACATTGAAGGAGCCGTCACCCCCGGCGGTAACACCTTTGAAGAGGAGCAAGAAGAGGTTAAACCAACCCTACCCACGTGCCTCTAAAATACGCAAATGGCTAACGTATTAACTAAACGCTATTATGACATTTCTACCCATCCTCTTACGGCGGCGTAGATAGACTGTACAGAAGTGTTTACGGAGTAGGAAAAAAAGATGTTGAAAGATTTTTGAGGGAGCAGGACGCTTATACGCTTCATAAGCCTGTGAGAAAAAGGTTTAAAACAGCCAAGACAACGGCTTCCTCGATTGATTCTATTTGGCAAGCAGATTTAACAGACATGCAAAGATATTCTGTGTATAACGATGGTTACCGCTACATTCTATTCATAATAGACGTATTCTCTAGATATCTGTGGCTAGTTCCTCTGAAAAATAAATCACCTGAAACAGTAGCTAAAGCCACCAAAACGCTAATGTTAAAAGAAAACAGGGTTCCTGGCTATTTTTGTACGGATATGGGGAAGGAATTTATAGGCCGTGCTTTTCAGAACATGTTGACAGAGTTTAATATCAGCTATTACACAACCAATTCTATACATAAGGCTTCTTTAGCTGAAAGAGTTCAGCGCACCATAAAGGAACGCATGCACCGTTATTTTACACATAAAAACACATACAGATTTCTAGACATTCTGGAATCATTGGCATCATCCTACAACCGCTCACACCATCGCACGATTGGGACAACACCTAACGAAGTTTTAGAAAGAGGTACGCTCCCGAGAAGAGATGGATCACCACCACCACCACACTCTGCGCGCTTCAAAATCAATGATTATGTAAGGCTGTCGCGTTCGGGGAACAAATTCGCAAAGGGTTTTGAGCAAGGATGGACACGCGAGATTTTTAAAGTTAGGGCTATGAGACCTAAAGGTGAGATAATGATGTATTACATTGAAGATTTGAATGGGGAAGAAATCTCAGGAGGCTTTTACCGCGAGGAATTGCAGAAAGTTGCGTTTAATTTAGGAAAAAATGTGTTTAAAATTGAGAAAATTTTAGGAAGCAAAGGTTCAGGAAAGAGAAAAATGTACCTGGTGAAATGGCTAGGGTACCCAGAAAGCTTCAACACCTATATAAAAGCTGATGCAATAATGAAGCTTAAATAGTATGCAACATGGCTCCTAACCATTTCTACGTCACACTCCCGTCCTCCTCGTCCCTGTCTGTACACCCTAACAACACACTAGCCAACTTTGTAACAGAACTCCACAAGCACATTGAATTGGGTCGTGATTCGTATGAGGTGGGGATATGCGAAATTCAGCTGGACACCATCTTTTTAAATATTGAACATAAAGAAACCGTTTTTACGATTCTTAGAGACATTGACGAGTGTGAAAAAGCTGGGGTAGCTATGGATGAAACTATGCGTATCGCTCGGACTAAGATTGCACGGTATTACAGTACAGAAGTAAGACTAGGACCGGGTCAATATGGTTCGGCCGAGGATGTTGTGAGAGGCTTAAACGTAAGTTTAAGAAACTCAAACCTTACGAATGATTTAGTATACGAAATCGTAAACAACCCTGCACATACACTAATCCTAAAATCAAAGACTAACAGACGTATTAAAGACCATAGAAAGTTCCAAATTCTAGCCAATGGCCGATATAGCGCAGTCTTCCAAAGAGACACATTTCACGAGACACAGCATGACTTGTCCAGATTAATGTATCAATTGAAGATGGAGAAATTGGCTGAAAGGTCCCCAGACATGTGCTATATTTACAGTAATATAGTGGAGCACCAGTTTGTTGGGGATACCCAGGCACGCCTGCTGCGCATTGCTCACATCCCCAACCATAGAGGAAGGAGTTTGAGTATTACATATGACAGACCCCATTATGTGAATGTCGCAACTAATTTAATAACCAATATCTCAATATATATAAGAACGATTGAGGGTGAAAACTTCCCATTCGGTAACGGGAGCTTAACAGTGAAGCTACACTTTCGACGCACTGAGTTATAATGGATAGAAAGCCTTTCACCGTCTATCGAGGGGTGAGATACCAGCGCGGTAGTGGACTTGGATCCATTTTTTCATCCATACTACGTACGGCTGTTCCTTTGCTGAAGAGGGGGGCCAGATACCTTGGAAGGAAAGCGCTACAATCAGGCCTTAACACTGCAGAAGACATATTGGCCGGGGCTAAACCTAAAGAAGCTCTAAAAAAACATTTAAAGCGTACACGGGACGAAATCATCAAAGATGCAAAGAGAAAAATGCGTGGTGGCGGGAAGAAGAAGAAGAGGGCTCCCCGGAAGAAGAAGGGGTCACGTGGTATTAAACGTAAAAGGCTATCAAAAAAGAAGTGCTGTAAGCGAATGAAACCTATGGTTGACCACTTTTTTGACTGATATAAGCTAAGGACATTGATCTCATGAATCATAGTTTGTTTACCACTTGTCGAGAGAGGAGTCACTATTTCGCCATGGCACGCTTCATCCACCCATGTAGTTCACAATGCTGTAAATCGGAGCTGTCCCTTTTTGAGCTGCCTCCAACCCAAGTTTCTATTGAGCACAGTGACTTTATTACAATTAACCCTTTAAAACACAATTAGTTCCCCGAGTGCACCTATAGAATTCGTGATACCCAGCTCAGGCCCTTACTTTTTTGATCCAAGCTGTGTGCACATGTACGCTAAGCTACGTATAGCCCATTCTGATGGAACGGTCTGCGATGACAAATATGCTGTATACCCTGAAACAAACTTTCTGCACTCCATATTCAACCAGTGTGACGTATATTTAAATCAGACCAACATATCGGCAGGCACGGGATACTATCATCTACGAGCCTATCTGGAAAATGTCCTCAACTTTTCCAAAGAAGCGAAGGCTACCTTTTTAAGTGCCGAGGGATATTATCAAACTAAAGATGAAAATAGTATAAAGGACAAATTTCAAAATTCTAAAAAGAAAATATACGAGTGTTTTGGACGGTTGCACACAGATTTCACTTTCCAGGAGAAGTTGCTTGTCAACGGGGTGGATATGAAAATAAAGCTCACCCCGCGAGTCCTGAGATCTGCTTAAATCTGGATGCTGATCAAGAAGAGGGTGCAAAGCCCGTTGTGGTTCACATTATGGACACATACCTCCGCGTACGGCGAGTGAAATTAAGTTCACCAAAACAACTAGAAATTGAGAAAAATTTACTAAACGCTACAGTGAAATATCCTATTAACAGAGTGCAAATCAAACTATATACGGTTCCTGCAGGGTTGGCATCGAAGCAGATAGAAAACATTGCCCTGGGAAATCTTCCTAAAAGGATATTAATCGGCATGCAGGACCATGCTTCGGTGAATGGAAAATATAAAAAGAGTTCCTTTAAATTCGAGAATTTCGGACTTAAAAATATAACTCTATACGTTAATGGCACTGCTTTGGGTGGAACAATGGGTACGGACTATTCATCAGACGCTGTGTTACCTCTTTGTGCCAGAGCCTATAGTAATCTGACCCATATTGCAGGTGATTGTGTTGAGCTTGGTAATGGGGTAACGCAGGAAGAATTCATTGATCAATTTAACCTTTATCCGTTTGACATTACACCTGACTTATCTGCTAGCGTAAATACCCATTTAACCCCACAGCAGACCAGAAACATCTCAGTGCGGCTGGAATTCGCCAAGCCTATAGACGCTCCTATTAGTGTACTAGTATATCTCGAATCGCAAGCCCTAATAGAAGTAGATAGATTTAGGAGCGTTATCACTGACTTTTAAAATGGATGCTAATACACTTCAGAAAGTAATGGAACGAGTCACACGTTCCAAATTTATCGGCGTGTTTGCGAAGAATGAAACATTGAGTTTGCCAAGTACGCGAGAATGCGGTAGTCTTATTGTGAACACAGATGTCATCGGTAATGAAGGGATTCACTGGATCGCTGTCTATTTTAAAAATAGACAGCGCCTGTACTATTTTGATTCACTCGGCACTCAACCCTGGAGTGACCCTATTATTGTAAAATTTCTCGCTCAGTTACATATTCCCGAAGTTGTATGGAACCCATTTCGTATACAACGATATTTTAGTAATGTTTGCGGAATGTACTGCGTCTCATTTCTCACGCATATGTCATGCGATAAAGAATTTATAAATTTTTTAAATTTATTTGACCCGTGTCACACTCGCCGAAACGATGAAATGGTATGCAGACAGATAAAAATCCGTTTTCCAATTGTACGTACTCGTTGTATAGTATAATGTTTTTCTTCGTATATTTGTAACGGTATATTCTGTAGTTCGTTATTGTACTGATTTCTTTCATTTAATAAACTTACGAAAATATATTGTGTCTTCTTACCCTAAAAAGATCGAAAAACACTTATATTATTTCGGTGTGACATTGCTGACTGATCAGTATATCCTCCGTATTCATGTCACGAGATTCTTCAAAAGATTGTATAACACGTGTCAAATCCTCATCGGACCTTAAAGGAATAATGTTCATTCTTTTAAAACATATACAGAGTATACAGGCAGATCCCCATTATGTGAAGATATCTTTGGTTCATTTTAAGAGGAATAACATTGATTACCATAAAAAATTTCGATTTTAGCATAATGGGGATAAGAAGTAAAACCAAATAACATTGATTGCCATAAAAAAAATTTCGATTTTTGGCGAGTATCTAAATGAAGTATTTGACGAGATACTACAACTCTCCATATATATAAAATCGAATTATAGACACTTACATTTCTATGGTAGTCCCTTGCGTCGGATTGTACGGAGCGTCACTGCAAATATCTTCAACGGTTTGCGTTGGAAATAATTCATCACGGTCAATCGCGTTAAAAAGACTAATTGCCGTTAATGCTGCAGTGTCACTTTCTTCATACAATTCCGGGGAGACGTACAGGTCCATGGTGGAGGATGTGTGACATTGCTGGCTGATCAGTATATCCTCCGTATTCATGACACGAGATTCTTCAAAAGATTGTATAACACGTGTCAAATCCTCATCGGACCTTAAAGGAATAATGTTCATTCTTTTAAAACATATACAGAGTATACAGACAGATCCCCATTATGTGAAGATATCTTTGGTTCATTTAAGAGGAATAACATTGATTACCATAAAAAATTTCGATTTTAGCATAATGGGTATAAGAGGTAAAACCAAATAACATTGATTGCCATAAAAAAATTTCGATTTTTGGCTAGTATCTAAATGAAGTATTTGACGAGATACTACAACTCTCCATATATATAAATCGAATTATAGTCACTTACATTTCTATGGTAGTCCCTTGCGTCGGATTGTAAGGAGCGTCACAGCAAATATCTTCAACGGTTTGCGTTGGAAATAATTCATCACGGTCAATCGCGTTAAAAAGACTAATTGCAGTTAATGCTGCAGTGTCACTTTCTTCATACAAATCCGGGGAGACGTACAGGTCCATGGTGGAGGGAATGATTATTCACTGAAGCGAAAATAGCTACTGTTACTCCCAACTGAAAAATATCCCCTTTTATATGCACAATCGCCAAGCTCCGCCCCAAAAGACCTGATGTTCGTAGTGATTGGCTGCCAGTGTAGCTGGGTGGAACTATGACGTGTACGAATCCGCTATAACGGGCCCGGACGAGTAATGGCATCTTTATATTTTCTCCAACAGATTTAATGCTCGTATTACTACTTGCTGTCTTTACCATGTCAATATTTTTCCCCTACTATTCCTGGATCATTAGTCACTAATGTAATCGAGAGGACTTTAAAATAAAGAAATATATCCTAATTATATTTTTAAAAGAGCATTCGGTTTCCACGTTAAACTGTGGGTCTAAGGCGGAGTGAAAACCTTTCCAATTCGGCGAGAAATTACACTAGGGAACAACATTTCTTGAAAATTATTTGGTGTTTCTTATAGAACTTTTGATACTGATTCCAAATATGGTTTCAGAATTTTTCTATCACCCATAGCTTTCGAGAAAATAATATTTCCATTTACTCAGAGTTTCCCGCATATCTTATAGACAATGCAGGTCCTGTATATGAGCTTTAATTATCTCGATGAAATAGTGAGCAATCGACGAGATGTATTTCTGAATCCACGTTAAACTGTGGGTCTAAGCCGGAGTGAAAACCTTTCCAATTCGGCGAGACATTACACTAGGGGACAACATTTCTTGAAAATTATTTGGTGTTTCTTATAGAACTTTTGATACTGATTCCAAATATGGTTTCAGAATTTTTCTATCACCCAAAGTTTTCGAGAAAATAATATTTCCATTTACTCAGAGTTTCCCGCAGATCTTATAGACAATGCAGGTCCTGAGCTTTAATTATCTCGATGAAATAGTGAGCAATCGAGGTCTAGTATGAATTGTGCTAAATTTTCACTTCTAACACTAAATATTAAAAATCAAAGGTTTAAGCAGTTAAGATGTATTTATAAGAATATGACACCATACAAATTACGCGTAAATATAAAATATTTTCATTGTAGGAATAATAATGATAATGATAATAATAAGAATTGTTGTGAAAGGTGGTTTTTGTTCAAGTAGACGAAGAAAGGTTGGCTCTCGGTCAGAAAAAGGTCTCTAGGGGGACGATTCGAAATGACCTAGTTTCTGCCTTTCCACGGGTGTGTGTGTGTGTGTGTGTGTGTGTGTGTGTGTGCACGAGTTGTTTATTCGTTTATTATATATATATATATATATATATATATATATATATATATATATATATATATATATATACGGGTTTGGGGAATGACAATCGTGTGTTTTGATTTTTTCCGTAAATTTTCTTTTCATTTGGAGTGAAGGGAGACTTATCAGGGATTGGGGGGAAGGTCTCTCTCTCAACCAGCAGGTGTTCTTCGAAAATATAAAGATGTCATTAGTCGTCCGACCCGTTATAGCGGATTGTGTTTTGGTTAATTTCAATTGATTAATTGCTTTAGATTTTTTTTTTCAATTTTCTTCGCAGGGGATTGGGGGGAAGAGGCTCGTGTGTTTGTTTTTTTTTTCGTAAATTTTCATTTCGTTTCGTTATTCGTGACTTAAATATTTATAATAAAAATTAAGTGTGTAAAAATTATTTATTTAATAAACAGAATTTAATTGGATTCATCTACCGTCATATAGATATATATTGTGGTACACTATTTAAATGGATGATTAATATATGGTTTTTGCTATCTGGAACACATGGCGCTATCTGGCAACTGAATACATGGCGCTATCTGGCAACTCAGCCAGAATAGAGGTTTATAAAAGACCGAGAGACGACTGACGGAGTCATTACAAGCTCGGCTCCCAGCCGAGCAAGGACCTCTGGTCCTTCTCTTTCTGGCCCTTTGGGAAAACCCCTTAGAGGCCTCTTAGGTTAGGTAAACGAAAATAGCTTGGGGGAGAACTCCGCCTCCAAGTTGCATGCCTTGCAATCAAAGGCAACTACTCTCTCTCTCTCTCCTTCAGGTGTAGCCCATCCCCCTTGGCTCAGCCAACTGGCTTAGGAGCCTATAAAACAACGCCTACTCGGCTGAAGTCTTAATATGCACTTGGTTTCCTGCCAGGTGAACACCTCTCCTCCTTTCTCTCCGCCATTGGCTCCTGCCAGGTGAACACCTCTCCTCCTTTCTCTCCTCCTTTCTCTCCTCCTTTCTCTCCTTTCTGGCCCTTTGGGGGGAATAGCTTGGGGGAGAACTCCGCCTCCAAGTTGCATGCCCCTTGCAACCCCGGTTGGCAACAAAGGGCCCTTTGGGGGGAATTTTTTTTTTCCCCTTTTTTTTTTTTTTTTTTTTTTTTTGCAACACCCCCACCCCCCTTTGCAACACCCCCACCCCCTTTGCGACATTACGTAATCACTTGCAACATTCCTGCACTCTAACCTTTTGCGGCTATACTACTAACGTTCTCCCGGAGTGCTTCCCTGGTCGATTGGTGTCTGCAATCTCCTTCTAATATATATATATATATATATATATATATATATATATATATATATATATATATATATATATATATATATATATGTATTGTATATGTATCTGTGTGTATATATATATTATATATATATATATATATATATATATATAATGTGTGTATATATGCCCGGTGGTGTAGTGGTTAGCATCACTGACTACGAATCCATCGGCCCCGGGTTCGATTCCTGGGACGGCAGGCAGCATGCAGCTAACCAGCTGTTCATCCTTCCACACAATAAAAAAAGTTGGTTGGTAGATAAGTAAATGAGTACCCTGGGTAGCCTAGTGGTTAAATCGCTGGGCTGCTGATCGGGAGTTTGTGAGATCGAGTCCGGGCAATGACTTTGTAGTTTTTGACCGTCCGTGGTGGGTCGTGGTTCGGATTTCACGTTAAGCCGTAGGCCTAAGGTGGATGAACAAGCTGAACCTTTGTCAGAATGAATAATTTGGGTGAAAGCAGGACCAAGATTAACCAAGGTATACATACAGTATATATGGTATATATATATTGTATATTCGATAGGTTCCATCTGAATCAGCGTGGTCCTCTTATTCGATGTTATGAGTGAAAATTATCAAAACAGAGAAGAGAAAATTTGCTCTTTGAAAATATAAACTTGTAACCTCCTTTTACTTCTCTTTTGCAGCTGTCACTTTCATTTCCGAAAATTTGCTTCATTTTTTACCATCTGTTTGGACCAACGAAGATCGGATGAAACTCAGAAATTAGGCAAAAACAGACGATATCGCTTCCTTTCTCCACTCAATGACGCAGATAAATTTCGTCGAATTTACACTGTATCACTGTTTGATAATTGATTTTCTTTCTTATCACTGTACAGTCGATTACAAAGTGCGTGTACACACTTGGTTACAAGTTAAAACTATATAATCCAGTGTATCCCGTGTTTTGTTGCCCATTGTACATACGCATATATATATATATATATATATATTATATATTATATATATATATATATTATATATATACACGGTATTGAGTTTGCATCTGGATGAAAACTTGAGTTTGTATAATTTGTGCTTTAGTTACATTAAATTTATATTTTAAAATCTAAAAATAAAAAATTAGGGTCATCTTGAATATTTTCTTTTATGAATTGTGCATTGTAGAAGAACCATGTCTCAAGTATACAGAAAGAATGGAATGGAGTTCATTATTTGGTTGAGATTAAATCTCATATGTGATTTTGTGCTATTTGTTTATATAGTCCAAGTTTTCATATAACTAAATGGAGTCATATAACTAAAGATAAAATATGACGGCGTTTTCAGCTATAAATAAATAGACATCTGATCAAATCTACAGACAAAAAAATATTGAAAAGCTTAGAACACGTACCGTAGATACGTCCCGTCTCATTCATCAACAAAGACTAAATCTTCGATGGTCATTGAGATTCAGCGTACCTCCTCTTCCTTTTTCTTGTCTTTATTTTTATTTTTTTATATTTGACCGGAAGATGATTATTGGTTATAATCGAAACGTCGTCATATTTTAACTTCAGCTGCATTTAATGATCCCATTTTAATTCAGTAGTTTCTCGATATATGCAGGTTTAGCATATGCGATTTCGTTATTATGCGAGGTCGCTATTCTTACCAGAAATTTATTATCTGCGAGAAAACTTTTTTCTTTTGCGGCCTCTTATGCCGTCTGCTGCCTCTCTTACACCAGCCTGCAGCCCATTCAAAGAGGTATTCGTTTTATTCGACTTCGCATTCTGCGAACTTATTTTGGAACGCAACCCTCGCACATATCGAGGACCCGCTATTGTATGATAATTTGGCAGCTTTTTATTTTAGTATCAGTTGGATTTTACCGAACCACCTTTTCATGTTGCTTGGCCAGTTGAAAACAAATTCACAATTAAATTATATATATATGGGGTAAATTTCACACTTAAACACGTGAAATGAATGAATGATGCAAACCCACAAGGAAAAAGAAACATTTATTCCAAGATTTTTTATGTATTCAGCAATACACCTCGTCAGGGAATAAAAATTTCCCTGACGAGCTGTATTGCTGAATACACGAAAGGACTTGAAATATTTTTTCTTTTTCCTTGTGGATTTGCTTCATATATATATATAGTTAGTTAGTTAGTTAGTTAGAGTTATAGTCGAATAGGCATATTTAATTGGAATATGAAAAACTATTTCAAAAATTTTTGGAACCCTTATAAAAATACAGAAATTTTTTAAGGAAATTGATTAACTATGTTGAACTGTTTGGAACTTAGAATTGATATTTAGAAAAACTCTCGCAGTCGAAATATACTCGAATTAAAAAAAAAAGAGTACGAAATAAAATAGAAAATTGATGGAATCGGATTCAAACAAAATTGAACGCGAGCAATGCAATTAGTATGTATACCATCTTAATATGATAGAGACTGTACGCAATATCCCGAAACCTAAATTAGCTAATTCTCGCGTTATCACCCTGGTTTACATTCTGAATAAAGTATTTCCCTTTTACGCCTATTCGAATCCCATTCAAATCCATCCGCCTAATGAAAGCAAAATGTTTAATGACAACTGAATTATAGGAATTATATTTTATGTTACGTTAGAAACGTATCAATTTTTTTCTCTATTCAAAATGACGCGATCACTTTTCATGTGGAAACTGAATTCACTTCCGCTTTAATGGTACAAATATAATATTAGCCGTGAGTGATTAGAGCAATTATGATTTCTCTCATTCGAACGTTTCACTCGATTTGGAAAGGAACTTTGTGAATGAGTGCGAAATCCTTATATATCATTTTGGTGGTTAACATTGGAAAAAAAATTACTGATACTTTCTTAATTAACGTTTATATATATATATATATATATATATATATATATATATATGTTCATTTTTATTTGTATTTTAAATGATCTTAGTTGACAACAAATGTTTAAGCATTAACTGCTCAGACATGACACTCTTAATATGCAAGGTAGCAGTTAAATAATTCACAATTAATGTTATGCATATATATATATATATAAAATGACAGACACGATAATTCTCATTATGTAACCTGTAACCGAGTTCTGCACTAAAATAAAACGTCTTCAGTCCAATCTCTGTCACACAATTGATCAGCGAACGTCACCAACGTTAGACTGTTTCAATGTTATAGAAATCAAATAAAGGCATGTAAAGGCAATATTAATGTTTTACTCTGACCCGTATTTGAATTTATCCTCAATATATATATATATATATATATATTATATATATATATATATATATAATATATATATATATATATATGCTGCAAACCCAGAGGGAAAAAGAAAAACGATTTTTCTTTTTCCCTGTGGGTTTGCAGCATTCATTCATTTCACGTGTTTTATTGTGAAATTCATCCCATATATATATATATATATATATATATATATATATATATATAGAGGGTGATCCACGAAGATTTTCTCCAAAATATTTTTACAAGTTAATTTTTGAGAACAGCTTTTTTTTTAATCATCTTGCATATAAATACTTATTTTCCTTCTCCTAAAATTATTTGAAGGAATCGTTGCACAATTTTAAGTTGTTTTCTAAAGAAATCGTTTTTGTTCGTGAATTTAATGTGAGGGAAACGCACCTGAATTTAAAAGACCTGTTTGTGAAAGAAACTTTTCACGGTAACCGAACTATCAAATAAAAGATTAATTTAATTGAATTTTGTAGCTCAAGGTCAGGAAACAACTTCGATTAAAATACCTTTTAATTATCAAGAAATGCATAAGCCTCTAACTTTTGCGTGTACAGGGTGTCCCAGAAGACTGGACTCAGGGAAAATAGACATTATATTTTTAAAGTGAAACAAGCACATTTCTAATGTCAGTTTTACATATTTTAGGAAAGAAAATACCCTGATGGTTCAGTATACCAGTCAAGAGTAGGTGGAACTGGTATTGCTACATGTTTCCGGTAAAAGCCAGAGGGAGGCATGTCAGTTATTTCACGAACATGCCTCCCTCTGGCTTTTTCCGGAAACATGTAGCAAAAAACAGTTCCACCTTCTCTTAATTGGTATACTGAGCCATTAGGGTATTTTCTTTCGTGAAATATGTAAAACTGACATTAGAAATGTGTTTGTTTCACTTTAAAAATATAATGTCTATTTTCCCTGAGTCCAGACTTCTGGGACACCCTGTATATCGTTTTTCATTTACCTCGCAGGTTCCTTCGTAAGTTCGTATTTATTAAAGTTCAGGTGAAAATTGTGAATTATTGAGAAACTATGCCGAGTGCGCGAATTCTTTACAAAGCCAACGTGAACTTAATTCACGCTGTTTAACAGTTACTTAATATTTACAGAAATGCATTTGAAAATCTGTTTTCTTTCCACTCAATGTCATTCCCATTTCATTCTTCGCCCAAGAATGAGAAGTCCGGGAGTGAGAATCTCAGAGGAGGTAACTCTCAGTTCCCCAATATAGAATTTCCCACTCCGAGTTAAATTGTTCATAGAAAATACCCCTCGGGCTCGCAAAGGCTTTACGGTCTTCTTTTACCCTTTCCCAAATCAGAAAGCTCCTTTTCTCAAATTTGGAATTTTCACTCGAAGACCGCGGATGGGAATAGGAATGACAGTAAACGAGAAACAATTGAAATGCGGTGTTTTAGAATGATGGAGGATGCTGGACGCACAGAGAACCCATGCAGCGTTCAGCATTTCATTATGAAAAATTTTCACGCACAGTACAAGAACCCAGCTAAATGAAATTCAGCTTTTATTTTAGAAGATACTTCAGCCAGGATAGGTTCATACTGTGATTAAGATTTTTTCCTTGCAGTGACAGCTGGATCAGCTGCGTTAAAAATTAAACATATTTGGAAGCAAAAATCTTTATAAAATCTAATAATTAAAAGGCGGTTAACTATGATATTCATTACTGCCCATTTAGACAACTATTGACGTTGAAGTCAGTTGGAGGAAAATGATTATTTTCATTTGCTTTCAAGAGCAGAAAAATAAGCAGTTGAATGGCTCAAATTACCTGTATTAAATTTAGTAGCAACCATATTTAAGTTTTATTTTGCTGAAATTAAAAAGTAAACAATATATGACAAAAAACAGTTCGTAAATGAAAACAAACTACACTTTTGAAGGTACGAGAAATCATGTTAAAATAAATAAAGCACTTGTTTATGGACAAAACAAAGTGGACGAAGGCTATATGTTAGTACCGCATAGGTTAGGCGGGTTAAATTAGGTCAGGATAAATTATGCTGGGTTTTGAAGATTCTGCCGTTTTCACATTTTCTTCTCCATTACGGTGGATCAAGAAACTGAAATAATGATAACATCAAAGACAACTCTGCCCATGATTTTTCCGCAGTCGGAAGTTTGACGAATTTCGAACCAAACTGGTGCGCAACAAGCAAGGGCATTTCATTCATCGTTTACGACAACCATATATAAACGATTCTGTCTTACTCCTTCTCTCCAACACGCATTGCACATACGCAAGTGACACGAGAAACACCAATACGGAACCACATTTATATACTGCCTATAATATAATTTAATCGAAAAATTTAAATATAAATGTAATAATAACAATAAAAAAAAAAACCTAAGAAGGTGGAAAGATCTTGCGTTAAACTTTTGACACGTAATTTCTTCCCATTATGCTGTAGTTTATTTACATGGCCTGCCTTTCGATATAAAAAATAGACATCTGAATGAATGAGTTTGTGTATACCTCTCAGGTTATATGTATAATTTGAGATGTATGCACAAACGTACTCACTTAGATGACTATTTTTTATTTTGAAAGGTAGACCATGTAAATATACTACGGTCGTATACAGATTTTAATAGGATTATTTTTTGTTATTATGTGTTAATTAAATGGAATTTAATAGGATTATTTTTAATGACTTGTTGTTTAATCTGATTGTTGATTGAATGGTTGTAGAACTGACCATTGCTTATAACAATTATTTGTTTCGAAACAAAGGCGAGAGAAAGAGTTTTGGGTGTTTTAAAAAGTAACCAATCATGTAAAAGCTTACAGTACGAACTTTTCTTTTAACCAATGGTAAAACGCATAACACTCCCTCTCATAGGTTAAATTAACAATAAATTAAAAGCCCAGTATTATGGTATCAAAATGCCAGAGTGCAGAAATGTTACGTAATGTTGCAAGAGTGCCACCACAACCCCCTTTGTTGCTAAGCCCCACACCCCTCGTTGCCAAGGCACCCCCTTTGTTGCCAACCCCGAAATGGGACTGCAAGGGGGATGCAACCTGGAGTTATCCCCCAAGCTGAACCCCCCAAAGGGGCATGCCTATCCTAAGGGCGCCTCTTTGGGGAGGAAGGGGTTTCCTCACCCCCCAAAGGAGCAGAAAGAGATAGCAAGAGAGGAAGAGAGAAAGGAAGAGGAGATCCTTCATCCGACAGCTGTCGGGCGCATATGACTCCGTCGTCCAACACCCGGCCTCTTATAGTGCCCCTATTCAGCCAGTTGGCTTAATCAGCCAGTTGGCAGATTTGCCGGATAGCATTAAATATTTATTTCTTCTATATATTATTCAGTCAGTCGGCTGCTGAGTTGCCAGACAACGCCATATATATATTTATTATTCAGTCAGCTGGCTGCTGAGTTGCCAGACTCGTTATTTATTTTAAATAAGCTTATGTTACAGTTGGCTGAGCTGTCAGCCTCGTTACTTATCTATTCAATTACTCTGTTTTAGAAAGTGATATAAACGTGTTCAAGGAATAAATAAAACACCATTACAACGTTCTGTTTATTAATTAATGGATATACAATAGGATATATATATATATATATATGACCAAATAATAGAACGGGGAATATATAATCATGCAAATCATAGTATTAACTAAATATTAGAAAAATATATATTTATATTAATTATACATAGTCGTACAAAACATGGAAAATATATAATCATACAAAGCACAGTATTAATCAAATATTAGAAAAATATATAGTTATATTATCAAAAGTTATATTATCAAATATTAGTACAGGAAAAATATAGTTATTAATTATATATAATTGTACAAAACATAGTATTAACCAAATATTAGAAAAATATATATTTATATTAATATATAATCGTACAAAACGTAGTATTAGCAAAATATTACAGTAAAAATATATATTGTCTTTACGTTCTACGGTACAAAACGGTAAATTCAATGCTGATTGATGCTACATCAACATCGGCATTACTCTGCACGATGTGGGAAAACCGCTCAAGCATCAACTCGCCGCTTAACTGATACGGCGGTTTATATTCGATGTAAAAGGCTTTCATATCATTCAACACTATTTTTGTACCCACTTTACACTCGGCAGGTAAGTTGTCTTTAAGCGCCACTAGAACGCAATCAAAAGCACGCGCAAAAACGTCATCGTTAACTATGTCATTAAATACAAGCTTATAATCATGCCTTTCCAATCGAGGGTTTTTTCTTAACGTACCGAACTTTTCAATCGTGAACTCTTCTTCACCCGGCATAGCAGCAATTGAAATAATCTTCCAAGTCGTAACGGCAGCTATCTACTATATAGAGGTACAGTTCTTCAGGGTGAACAGTGTAGGCGAGCTCAGCTCTGTACCTCTCAAGCGTTTTGTACCAAAGCTCGGGATATTTCGAAGAGTCTAAGCCTTTTAAATACGCATCCAGAGCTAGCCCGTTCTCTCCCTGCACATTCCTACATTCAACAAATCCGTCGAGCAGAGCGGTGTAAGCGTATTCAAGTATTGTGTCAAAGTAAATCATGTCTGAGATACGTGTGTCTAATATAGGCTTCAGCTTACGGAATCCAACGATCTCAAACATTCTGTCGAGGATGAAACGGTTTCGTGTAGGAACAAGAACGCCATTATCAGCTGTGTTCTTCCACATCAGTCGTATATCAACGCATGGTTGATTGTTATTTACACTCAATGTACAAACAACGGTATATGAGGAGGCTTCACTAATCACCTCTCTTATTATACCTACGTCAGCTGGTATTTTATAGCGGTCCTCAGCCCACCTCTCAACTACCGCGAAGATTTTATGCATCTCCTCAAGATTTAAATAAATAACGTTGCGCTTGCTCGCAGGTCTACTGTTCGTTTCAAGCACACAGTTAATGGTGCCGGTTTCCCGCCTGAACACACGCAACGACTTCGTCACGGAGACGTCGTACGAGGCGTTGAGAATGCTTCTCAAAGGGAGTTCCATCGTATTCATCGAGATGACTATGGCACATCCACTCGGAGCAAGCTCTGAGAAGACTATGAGCCGTGTGAGGCACGCAGGTAGGCAGGAACGGTTCGATGGGCGGTTGACACCCTGATGATACGTGAATGGGTTTGTTCGAACCCGTATGATCCGTGAGGTGCGAGTCGCACCATAATCTAATGAAACCTGTGCGGAGCTGGCCCAACATGAATTGTTGTACCCCATTATACTGGGTAGGCGTTTTGAGAAATTTTCCGGTACAAGAACTAATTTCGGTTTTAACGTTTTATCACTACCACCCCCGAATACGCACCAGACAGTTTCCCTCAGGGTAAATTTCATGAACTAGGCACATTTTATAATGTTTTATCTCTCCTAAAAATCTTCACACTGCGGGGCGCTGTTAGAGAGAAACATATGTTCATATTTAGGCTTTTTATTTAACAGGCGATACTCATCTCTAAAATCTGTTAAAAACTCACATAACCCTTTAGCCACAACCTCACTACAAACCTCATCATGATATATATTAATGTAGTGGTAAAAATACTTAAGATTGTCCATGATAACGAGATTCACATTTTCAGTCGTAGGGTATGAGTAATCGACATGGTGTAGCATGATATAATACCGTTTATCACACCACTCATCCACAAGGCTCACTACCCATAACTGTTGTTTAGATTCTGAGCGTGCCGCTTCTTCTACCACGCGGTGCACGTGTGCCTTTATAAAGCTTAGTTCTACAACATACTTCAGTACATCGTCTGTACTGCGAAATCCTACAACCCCTCGCCAGAATATCCGTAGAGTATTTGAATAGCCTGACCCTTCGCACGATTCAATGCATCCTTAAAAGAGTCAAAGGAGGCTGGGATAGGGAGTTTTTCAGTATCCACTACATCTACGCCCTTTACTGAATACCACTTCATAAATGTTGAACACGCGATATTAAAGGTGGCCATTTTCTTCTACGCGGGAGAGAATACACGTCTGAGCTCAAGGGTATACAGAGGTCAACTGAGAACGCGGGGACAGAGGTCTGCTCAGGCTACGGGATGAATCACGTCCCCGGTCTTACAGTGGGCGGGGCTTAACTTTACTGTACACACGCACACACGCAAAGTGAAACACAAGTCGATGCATGATTTATTTAATAAACGAATAATCAGCATGTATATATTTAGAAATACGTGCAATAAATAAGTTAACAATAGGCACATCAAAGATTGTTCTCAATACATATATATTTACAAATATGTGTGATGAATAAGTTAGCAATAGACCCATCAAAGTTTATGGTAACCAAAGGGTACGGTATCATAGGTACCAGGTAACTGGTAACGTTTCCTATAGGTGTTACGGCACACCTTTGTACCCCTAAGTTCCTTCACGCCCCCCAGCTTCTGCGCCCGAAAATTGTGGGTGCCTACAACTAGTTGGGGAGGCCGTTCGCCCTCATCATCGTCCAAACACACTAGATCCTTCAGCGAATCAAAGTTAACGACCCGCCGATTCGCTTGGTTAAGCGTGATACCCTTTGCCTTCACGATATATTTCGTTTCATTCCCTATCCTCACCCGTACCCCATAAGTTTTAGGTCCTGTTGAGACAAAAGAGTCGGCGTATGCATTGTCCCCATACTCATCCTTGATCTCATCAGTGAGCTCGCCGAGGAATTCACCAATAGCAGGCATGTATTCACCCTCCCTCGCTGAATATCACGCTATCTGTATCGGCATACAAGACTCTCTGCCCAAGAGAATGCAATAGACCCCAAAGTTTGATGCGGGCGTAGGCTGTTGTGAAGCTGGCTACAGGAATGTTTGTAACCCTTGAGGTATCTGTGGCCAATTCAGTGTTGTTGTACTTTATTATGTAAGTATTACCTACATTCACGATTTCCATGACTCTTTATCGGGTGCGTTGGCATAATCCCAGACTTCGCTATAGCTTTGTGCCAAATGAACGTTCCCTTGCCAGTATTCTGTGCAAATTTTCCCCATAGACTGTTTAGACACAACTTTGCACTAAAGCGCTTGCCAGGATTCTTTGCAATTTGGGCGCGATCAAGTTGTATACCTTCGTGGTCGCGGTAACGTTGAATATAGGCAGACTTTTCATCTTCGGTGTCAACTCCTCGCGGATACCCTGATGCCTCAACCTTATCCTTCAAAAATGCGTTTATATACGGTGTGAAAAGGTTGGGTAGCTTCTGAAACCTCCAACCTCATGTATCTTCAGTATTCTATACCCATGGCGTACGGCTAGGGCCAGCTCAGGACTTGTATATACGCCTCTGATCTTACGCTGTGGGGTGTATGGTTACAATTACCGTTATTCTCTTCCGCACACTTCACGCACAGGGGAAACATGAGCTTGTGGTCAATGACGACGGGTAAGATCGGCATCCATAATCGCGGGGGGAGCACGTCTACGAAAGAGAGCCCAAAGTAGCGATCATTCAAATTTCTTGAAAATTCATTGATGGAGGGCAGGCTAGGCCACCAATTTCTCAGGAGCCCACGGGGTACGGGTTGTTCTTCATCACGTATGGGTATAAAGAACAGAATCGTAGTAGTGAAGTTTCACACCCTCCGTAGGTGGAAAGTATAGCTTGAAGGGATTTGTACGCCCACCGAACAAGCTATCACCGCATTTGAGAGGATCCAGTACCATTGAACGCTTGATCGTGTTTATTTCCTCACGGTACCTCGTCTGTCTCCATCCGTGCATCATATTCATGCTCCCACAAGACTTTGTGAGTGAACTGGGACCCTATAAGTTGATCGCGGGTGCGGGTCCATGCAAGACAGTCGGCAGGAGATCTACCGTGGATATCTCCGGCGATTCCGCACTCAGGACGGGGGCATCCATGCCACCAGCATCCGTTAAAGGAGTACACAGTCTTCACACCAGTGACACGGTTTTCACTTAGTCCATCAACCCAAAAAACACGACCATTAATCTTAATGGGTACTTCACCCGTGTTGCGGGCGTGCTTTATGTATACACCTGTCTGCTGCTGTAGGTGTATGAGCCAGTAAATAGCCTTGTGGCCGTAACTGCGGGGGTTGTTTCTGTGAATAATGGCTAAGGATGCTTTAGGCATGAAGTTGTTCTTGAACACCGTAAAGCATGACGCGATGGTGGTTGCGACTTGCAACGGATCGCATTTGAAACGGCCTATGTACATCCTTCTAAAGGCCTGGAAACATACTCTAAGCACTCGTACATCATTCACGCAATAACGTTCACATTCATCAGCTATATTATAAGGATGACGTTCATTAAAACTGCTGTAGTATCGATCAAAATCTTCACGTTCATCTGCACTCATACATCCATAGTTAAAATAATGTTTGGGTGGAGGTAGCCCCACGTAATTTAAAGTCTCGTTAGTGAGGAAGTGTAAGGGAAGTAGCCTTTTGATACTTCAGCTGCTACCCCCATCACCTTGGGTAGCTTTGCTAATTTACAAGGCGTGAATAATAAAGTGTCTTTAAATTGCACATTACCTCTTATTTGCATCTGTATAAGTTTGTTTCCTCTTTTCAAGGGATCACCTGTAAATATCTCAGAGGACTCGTGCTCGAGCAGCTCCTTATAAAGGAACTGTGTGTCAAATTTTGCCCCGTTATGGGCAAGAATATACACAGTCATTTTTTTGAACTTGTCGGCTAACTTGACAATATAGGACACAAATAGTTTCACAGGGCTATCGTGGACATTCGTTTTAAAAACGTTTGTCCGTTTACCACATTTGTGACACTCATCACACTCGATCTCCATACACTCGTCGCAGATAGTCTGGCTCACAAGTAAATGTGGAATTACCTCTTTGGTTTCGGCATTCGTATATGTTTCTATATCGTAGTATACAGTTATACAAGGGCTGTTTTTAGGCTTTGCGTCTTTCATATAACATACATGCTTTACGCCATCCGCCTTATATTTCTCATGGCATGTAGAACAGTGAATTTCGTCACACTTGTGCTTGAAATTTCCGCTACCATTCAAGGTGTGAAACATGCCACATTCACAGATTCTCATTTTCCTGCACGTGCCAATTGATTTATGGAGCTCAAAACAGTTATTATTGAAAAATGTGCGTCTACACACATTACATCCCTCTTCTCAGCTTCAACTACACGGCTTTCACATTTGGGGCTTTTACACTGCTCACATACCATGTGGCAATCTTTACAATGTTTCACTATATCATCTGCAAACTCGAGACACCCCTTACACAAATCATGATGTCGCCCATATTTTCGACTTTTATCATAACTCGCGTAAAGGCACCTTATATTACGGATGGGGAGATACGTTGTACCTGACAGTCCTAAAATAAGTAGGGGTCTTGTACGATCTCTCACACTGCTTTTAAAAACATACACAGTCCTACGACGATCATCCAGGCCAAATACAACTATACGGCATTCATTTCTCTCTACCCTTCTCAGTTCTTCAGGACCCATATTACAGTCAAATTCAAGTTCACAGTCTACAGCTAGTTTACGGGCACACTCCACGATCGTACGCAAGCCAAATTTGCTCAGATTTCGTATTTTGTACAGTAAACATACGTGCTAAGACTACTGCTATAAAGCCGCAACCACGATCGACGTTTATATGCCTTCTATAAATAGCCTGAGAATTGAAGTTAAGAGTATACGGAGTGGTACTATGACCCGCAACACGAAATACACGGTCAGTATTTACCGTGAAGTTGTCCATATTGAATGCTATACTACTTGGGGCGGCTTGCTTTATACGGGCTAATGTATAATCTATCCTCAGAAGCCAAACGTCTAAATGGTACGACTACCCAAAAATCACCTACATCTCCATCATCTGAGCCGAAACCGAAGGACAGACTCGTCCTGACTTCAAGCTCGTCGTGGTTCTGAAGGACAAACTCTACAATGCACTCTACAACGCGACGTAGCCCGCTCTCAATTCCATTGCTATACAGGGATCTTGGGTCAACCCTGACTATATACCGATTTCTAGTCAAGGCTGGGGCCGGGGTTGCTGAGCGCACCAACTCAAACGTTATATCATCTTCAACAGAACGAGTCACTGCTGAGGAGGATCGACGAGCGCCTATATTGGACGATGTGGGGTTGGTCGCGTAAGACGTTGAGGGCTTGGGTTCTATTACAGCAGACTCTACAGAACGGGTGGGGGCTGTAGACGATGTACAAGGGGCTGAAGAAGCTGATGTAGGGTTGGTAGCGTAAGACGTTGAGGGCTGGGGTTGTACCGCGGATTGTCCAACAACTGGGGCGTATTTCGCGAGCTTTATACCTGACGTTGAGGACTCTTCAGCATGTTGCCGCTTTGAGCGTGCTAAGCGTGCCACCGTTGAGGGTTCATCGGAGGGTATGGGCACTGTAGATGCACAGTCAATGGATTCACTCGTTATGTCGATGATAGTGGGCTGTACATCGTCGTCATTCACGGTTCTGTGGAAGAAGAAAACAAAATATAAGGAGCAGAACTCGTTATTTGTGATATTCTGCAAATGAGTCACTTAGGGGTGTGACGTGTTAGAAATGGATGCTGTAGAAAAATTCAGATTCACGAGCCCATCCACATGTATTATATCTGGACCTACAGGATGTGGTAAAACGGTGTTTATGCTTAAAATTATTAAAGAAAAGGGTGAAATGTTCTCAAAATTTGTGCATAAAGTTATATGGTGCTGTTCGACATACCAATCAGTGTTCAACGAGTACCAAGATGATGTTTTGTTCCACAAGGGGGTCTATGACGTTAATTCACTAAAGGGAAGTGAACATACAGTCATCGTAATTGATGACCTCATGTTTGAGATGGATAAAACGTTTGCCGAGACATTTACAGTATTCTCCCACCACCTTAACATAAACGTGTTCTTCTGCAATCAGAATCTATTTTTTAAAAATAGATACATGCGCGATGTGTCGTTAAATACGCAATATCTAGTCTTATTCGCACAACGTAGAGATGTGTCACAAATTGGGGTATCAGCAGATGTTTGTTAAAAATATCGACTCTGACTTTTTAAATGCATCTACGAAATCTGACTCAATGTTATAAAATGTAATGTTCCAATGAAATCCTGTCAGAAGGCTTGCTTACGTCGTTACAAGAACATAATACAGACGCTCGCCCATAAAAGTCACACTGTGGGTAAGAAAAAGCGTATTATTGTACAAAGAGGGGGTTCGTTCCTCCCCATCTTATTTTCAATTTTGGGGCCTTTACTGACTAGATTAATATAATGAAGAAGGTGGTTGTGATCCCACACGAGGTGTATGCTTCCTAACAAAGGGGCCCAGACGCGGCTCTAGAACCCCGTAAAAGTAGGCTTAAAAGAATGGAGAGTGAGCTACTATCTCTATTAAATGGTGAAAAGACGCCTGATGAGAAAAGGGTTTTGTATCAAGAGGCTTTGTAGAAATTTCTTCATGAGTACAAAGATTATGAACATCATACAGAGCTCACCGTGAGGCACAGCTCGAGTAGCGCTGAGCATAGTGACACATTGCCTGAGCAACCAAAGAGTAGCGGAACACAGCACATCGAACATGTGATAAAAAACAGCCTCCCCTTACATTGAGGAATAAAGGGTTAAGTCTTTATAATCTATTGAGTGAGGACCCCGTCATACAGTGGGCCGACACAGGCGAGGTCATTGTTGATGGAGCAAGGGTGCAAGGGTCCAATATCTTTGATATTGTTCATGATCTGGTGAGAAAGTGGGACAGGCCATCACCAACAGGATGGAGGCATATTAAAGCAAGACTACAGCAAATAAATGTCCCCAAAACATTGATAGGTAGTCTGAATAGGTTAAAAGACTTGGAACATGCATCGCACGTGTCACAACTGAGTACACCTTCACCCACAACAGCTGCAGTGTCTGAAGAGAAGAAAGAAGAGAGTAGAAGGCCAACCTTATCCACGTGCATCTAAAATACGCAAATGGCTAACGTATTACGTAAGCACTATTATGACATTTCTAGCCCTGCATCCTATGGTGGCATTAATAGACTACAGAGGTACTTATGGTGTAAGGAAAAAGGATGTTGAGAGATTTTTGCGTGCCCAGGATGCTTACACACTTCATAAACCGGTGAAAAAAAGGTTTAAAACAGCAAAGACAACAGCCGCTTCAATTGACTCTATTTGGCAGGCAGATTTAACAGACATGCAAAGATATTCGGTGTACAACGATGGTTACCGTTACATCCTATTCATAACACTGGGCAACACGTATTTTATTGAATGATATCTGACACTTGATTCTAGGTAATTTGGGTGCGCTGAATACGAATTTCAACTCGGTTTGGCTCTATCAGGTCCTGATTCTTGTCGACAGCCTATGTGCCATTTTCCAGATTTTTCAAATTAGGACTAAAAAATTAAGTCATGTGTTAAATTTTTTTTTCAAGTTTCATGAATACAAGCAGTTCAAACTACAGTAAAATTACATTATAACGATAGAAATGACTTAAAATAAAAAAACAAACAGATATGAAGCTTTCACTGTGGCAAAAATTTTCTTTTGTAAGACTTTCTAGCGTATTTGCTTGTTGATGGCAGGTCTCTTTTCAAGCACCAGCAGTAATCAGCCATCATGTGGGAATCCCAGCGGCCTTGGTACCGTTCCTCCATAATTTTTATCTTGGTGGAATCTCTCCCCTTGTTCGTCACTTACATCACCTAAATTACTTGGAAATTGGTCAAGATGGCTATTCAAAAAATGCATTTTTATGCTCATATTGCAACCTAACTCTTTGTAGTCCCTTAAAAGTTTTTTTACGATTTCTTCGTAGTTATCTGCCCTATAATTGCCTAAAAAGTTTTCTATCAAGTCCACGAATGAGAACCAGCCATTTTTTTCGCGTTCATTCATGACATTAGGAAAATTGCTGTCTTTAATCATTGTTCTTATTTGTGGACCGTCGAAAATTCCCGCCTTGATTTTTTCATAACTTAAACTTGGAAATTTTGAAGTTATGTATTTGAAACACTCGCCGTTCGTATCTAAAGCTTTTACATATTGTTTAATGAGGCCTAGTTTTATATGCAGAGGAGGAAATATGATTTTATCTCTGCTCACTAAAGGTGGATTAATTACGTTTTTTTCTCCGACAGTAAGTGATGTTCGTGCTGGCCAGATTTGTTTGAAATAATGTTCTTCCTTGGCTCTGCTGTCCCATAAGCAAAGGAAGCAGGGATATTTAGTATACCCTCCTTGTTGTCCTAGCAGAAAATTAACCATTTTTAAGTCAACACATATGATCCACTCGTGCTCCCTATATTTGATAAGATTTAAAACCTTTTCTATATGTTCATACTTTTCTTTTAATTTTGTTGAGTGCCCAATCGGTATCGAGCCGTATAGATTGCCATTATGCAACAACACACACTTAAGACTTCTTTTCGAACTGTCTAAAACAAGCGCCAATCATTTGCATCGTAAGACTCAACCCCCATCTTCTTTAACAAACCAACTATGTCGCAGCAATATACTAAACTATCCTCTGTTCTAAAATATTTAACAAGTTCTTCTTCTCTTTTTCTGTAAAATGAAATGTATGTGTTTGAAGTAAGCAAGTTTTTCTCTTTAAGTCTTGAAGCTAAAATTTCCGCAGCCTTTTTTGGCAAATTTAGATCCCTTACAAGATCATTCAACTCGGCCTGGTTAAACTTTTGCGGATCGTTTTGACTTTCAAATACGCTGGGGTCAAAATCGGTGTCTGACTCCTCAAAGTGCATAACAATATTTTCAGGAACATCTTCAACTAATTCTTGAGTTGGCAGACCTTAAATTTTGGAATGGGGATCTCATTTGAATGTAGCACAGGTCGTATCGCGGTGTCGAAATTTGGGTACTCGATACAATGTTTATTTTTCTTAGTGAAGCCCGAAGTCTTGACAAAGCAAAGGTAGCAATCGGTCTCGTGGTTAGTAGGCTCTCGCCACACCTGATATGGAAAAAAATTGTAAAGCGTTAACAAAAGCGACGAGAGACTTGTTTTTATGAATTTTATCAAAAGTTATCACCCAAACATTTAACATTTCTATGTGTTTCAACCTTATGCAATATTTGAGATTCTTATAAACATTTTCTGTAAATTTTTGTTTATGTACCTAAGTTACAATTACATTTAGGTAAGTTACAGTATACTAGTGATTAAATTACGTAGTTTTATGAAATCATAAACTTACCATCGGAACTCCAAAAGGTATTTTTGAATCGAACCCTTCGTCCAATGTCGCAGTCTTTCAATGCATATAGTGCAGGCTTTATGTGGAGCCCACGATTTATCTTGGTCCCCCAGTTTTATGCCAAAATAAGCTAAGTAAGCTCTTTTTACGAAGTCAGTTATATTTGCTCGTTGATGTGGAAGTGTAAAATTTCCACATATATAACAGAAGGAATCAGGGTTGTTTTTGCATTTGAACTTTCTAGTGCTTGATGACATATTGCTTGATTGTTCTGCCAATTTGTAAAGGTATTTAAAGCCCTTAATTCATATAAATTTAAGAAAATCTGAAATATAAACACAAAAATTAGTTTAAATAGGTACTTATTATGAAATAGGTACTTACAATCTATGAAATTAAACTAGAAACACGGATGAGTAGGTACAATATAAATTACGTCTAATTAAATCAACTATATTAAATCACGATGACAAAATACTCACTAAATCATATGCCAATTCAAAATTATGTTAATGCCCAAACTTAATTAACTAACTCAACTGACTGACTGACTGACTGACTGACTGATTGAATTGACTGATTAACTCTGGAAACGAGTCGCTTTTATATATTTTAGTTGTCCCTCTAGAATACTCTACAGAGAACAGGAACGCTCGAGAAAATTTTAGAATTCTATGATATTTTTAGCTTAATTTACTAATATTAAAATGGGTTAAAAATGACAAAATTAAAAATATTTTTAGGGTGTTACATATAAAAATATACATAATACAACAATACCATAACAATAGGTACAAATACCTAGATAAAAACCTAGTTGCATAATGTGTAACTGCAAAAAGACAGCGAGTATTGAGAAAAAAACCTTTTTATGAATACGACGAAAGAGGAGGGGTGTTGAGCAAAATCAGGACCTGATAGAGCAAAACCGAGTAAAAATTCGTGCTCAGCGCACCCAAATTACCTAGAACTAACTGTCAAATCTAATTCAATAGACAAAAAGTTGAAATTTGTTCCCCAGTGTAATAGATGTATTCTCTAGATACCTGTGGCTAGTTCTCCTGAAAAATACGTCTCCTGAAACAGTCGCTAAAGCGACCAAAACACTGATGTTGAAAGAAAACAGGATTCCAGGCTATTTTTGTACGGATATGGGGAAAACATTTATAGGACGAGCTTTTCAGAACATGTTGTCAGAGTTTAATATCAGCTATTACACTTCCAACTCTATACATAAAGCATCTTTAGCTGAAAGAGTTCAACGTACCATAAAGGAACGCATGCACCGTTATTTTACACATAAAAGCACGCTCAGATATATAAACGTTCTCGATTCACTGGCTTCATCCTACAACCGCTCACACCACGGCACGATCGGTACAACGCCTAACGATGTTCTACAAAGAGGCAAGCGTCCGAGAAGTGATGGAGTGCCACCGCCACCACCACAATCTGCGCGTTTCAAAATCAATGATTATGTAAAGTTGTCACGCTCGGGAAATAAATTCGCGAAGGGTTTTGAGCAAGGATGGACACGCGAAATTTTTAAAGTTAGGGCTATGAGGCCTAAAGGCGAGATAGTGATGAATTACGTTGAAGATTTGAATGGGGAAGAAATCTCGGGGGGGGGGGTACGCGAGGAACTTCAGAAAGTGGCATTTAATTTAGGAAAAAATGTGTTTAAAATTGAGAAAATTTTAGCAACCAAAGGTACAGGAAAGAGAAAAATGTACCTGGTGAAGTGGCTAGGTTACCCAGAAAACTTCAATACCTATATAAAAGCTGATGCAGTCATGAAGCTTAATTAGTATGCAGCATGGCCCCAAACCATTTCTACGTCACGTTCCCCTCCTCATCGTCCGTGTCTGTACACCTCAACAACACACTAGCCAATTTTGTAACAGAACTCCATGGTCCCATTGAATTAGGCCGTGATTCGTATGAGGTGTGGATATATGAAATTCAGCTGGATATCATCTTTTTAAATATTGATTATAAAGATGCCGTTTTAACAATTCTTAGAAAGTGTGATGAATGTGCAAAAGCCGGGGTAACTCGGGATGAAACTATACGTATCGCCCGGACTAAGGTCGCACAGTTTTTCAGTACAACTGTGACACTAGGACCGGGCCGCTATTGTTCGGTTGAGGATGTTGTGAGAGACTTAAACATATGTTTAAAAAACTCACACCTTACGAATGATTTAATATACGAAATCGTAAACAGAGGAGGCACTGCACATACTCTAATGCTAAAATCAAAGGTTAACAGAAATCTTAAAGACGGAAGAGTGTTCAAAATTATAACCGAGGGGCGTTATCGAGCAGCCTTCCAAAGAGACACCTTTCACGAGGCACCGGATGACTTGTCCAACTTAGTGTATCAGCTGAAGATGGAGAAATTGGATGTAAGCTCTCAGCCTCCAGACATGTGCTATATTTACAGCAATATAGCGGAACACCAGTTTGTTGGGGATACCCAAGCACGACTGCTGCGCGTAGCGCACATTCCCAACCATAGAGGAAGGAGTTTGAGTATTACATATGACAGACCCCATTATGTGATTGTCTCAACTAATCTAATAACTAATATCTCAATATATATAAGAACGATTGAGGGTAAAAATTTCCCATTCGGTGACGGGAGCTTAACAGTGAAGCTACACTTTCGACGCACTGAGCTATAATATTCAGAAAACCATTCACGGTATACCGAGGGGTGAGATACCAGCGTGGTAGTGGACTTAGGTCCATTTTTTCATCCATACTGCGCACAGCTGTACCACTACTGAAGAGGGGGGGCTAGTTACCTTGGGAGGAAGGCGTTACAAACAGGTTTTAATGCAGCAGAGGAAATGCTCGCGGGAACTAAACCTAAAGAAGCTCTAAAAAACGTTTAAAACGTACACGGGATGAAATCATCAAAGATGCTAAGAGAAAAATGCGTGGCGGAGGAAAGAAGAGAATTGATAGGAAGAAGGGGGTGCCAACACGTGGTGTAAAGAAGAGAAATGTTAGGAAGAAGAAGGAGTCCCGTGGTATTAAACGTAAAAGGTCGCCAAAAAAGAAGTGTTCTAAGCGTATGAGAACTATGACCGATAATTTTTTTAACTGATATAAACTGAGGACGCTACTCTCACGATTCATAGATTGACTGATACTCGTCGGGGGAGGTGGCAGGGCCGTAACTAGGGTTTAGAAATTAGTGAGGTCCAGATTTTTTTCGAGCGCGGCGGGACGAGCAAAATTCAGACCAAAATGACATCTACAAACACAACCCAAGCTATACACTAAACACAAAACACAAAACGATCGACGCTCCCTCTTTTCAAAAGAAAAGCGGTAATATGCGTTTCATACACGGAGAACGGTTCAGTCTCTTTTTTTTTTTTTAGGAAATAATTACCGAGGTCCGGACCTCGGTGACCTCATAGGTAGTTACGGCCATGGCCGAGGTGGCACTGTTTCTAACTCACCATGGCACGTTTCATTCATCCTTGCAGTTCACAGTGCTGTAAATCGGAGCTATCCCTCTTTGAGCTGCCTCCAACTCAAGTTTCTATTGAGCACAGTGACTTTATTACAATTAACCCTTTAAACACGATTAGTTCACCCAGTGCCCCTATAGAGTTCGTGATACCCAGCTTAGGCCCTTACTTTTTAGACCCGAGCTGTATGGACATGTACACTAAACTACGCATAGCTCATTCTGATGGAACGGATTGCGATGATAATTATGCTGCATACCCCGAAACAAACTTTCTGCACACCATATTCAGCCAGTGTGACGTATATTTAAATCAAACTAACATCTCAGCAGGCACGGGGTACTACCACCTACGAGCATATCTGGAAAATGTCCTCAACTTTTCAAAAGAAGCGAAGGATACCTTTTATCTGCCGAGGGGTATTACCACACTAAAGATGAGGGTAGTATAAAGGATAAATTTAAAAATTCTAAAAAAAAGATATATGAATGTTTTGGACGCCTGCACACGGACTTTACATTCCAGGAGAAGTTGCTTATGAACGGGGTAGATATGAAATTGAAGCTTACCCTCACAAGCCCTGAGATCTGTATAAATCTGCGCGCTGACCAAGAAGAAGGCGCGAAACCTGTTGTGATCCACATCATGGAGGCATATTTGCGTATACGTCGAGTGAAATTAAGTTCCGCGAAGCATATAGAAATTGAGAAAGAACTGATACACACAACAGTGAAATACCCAATTAACAGGGTACAGATCAAACTGTACACGATCCCCACAGGATTCGCATCGAAACAGATAGAAAACATCGCTTTTGGAGTACTGCCTAAAAGGATTTTAATTGGAATGCAAGACCACGCTTCGACGAATGGGGATTATAAAAAGAGAGCCTCGAAGTTTGAAAAGTTTGGGCTCAATAATATTACTTTATATATCAATGGCGTCGCATTGGGTGGGATAATGAATATGGACTACTCGTCAGATGCTGTGTTCTCGCTCTGCGTGAGAGCATACAGCAGTTTAGCCCATAACACAGTTGTGTGTGACGAACTTGGAATCGGCCTAACACAGAAAGAATTTGTGGAACAGTTTAATATTTACTCATTTGACGTTACGCCTGACTTGACTGCCGGCGTAAGCACCCATTTAAACCCGCAGCAAACCGGTGCGACTTCAGTGCGTTTGGATTTCGCCAAGCCTACAGACGCGCCTATTAGTGTACTAATGTATCTAGAAACACAGTCCCTAATAGAAGTAAACAGATTTAGGAACATAAGCACAGATTTTTAAAATGGATGCAAATACACTCCAGAGAGCGATGAAAAGTGACTGTTTCGCGCGTTCCAAATTTATCGGGGTTTTTGCAAAGAATGAAATAATGAAGCCGCCTAGCACGAGAAACTGGCACGGGGCAATCGTTAACACCGACATTGTGGGTGGCGAGGGAATTCACTGGTTTGTAATTTATTTTAAAACTAAGGAAAGAATGTATTATTTCGATTGACTCGGATTCTCCCCATAGCATGCCTCGACAATCGTAAATTTTATCGCGCAATTACGTGTGCCTGAGATAATTTGGGCCTCATATCAACTTCAAAGCTTTTATACGAAACTTGTGGGTTATATTGTTTTTTTTTTCTCATACACATGTCGCGCGGGAAGGGATTTATGAATTTTAAAAAATTATTCGACTTGTGTGACACAAATATGAACGATAAATATGTATGCAGAAAGATAAAAAAAAAAATTCCCACATGTTGCAACCCCTTGTAATTTGTAAGCTCTATATTGTGTAAATTCGTATATACATTTGTAACAATTAAGAATTGGGCGTTGCCCCTTTTTGTACATGTTTAATAAATGAAAATAATGTGTTTTGTTAATATCCTAAAAAAATACTTACATAATGTCTGCGACGACAGCGCATTCGGTTCAGCGGTTGTGTGCCAATACCACGACATCTGATTCGCAGCGTGGTGTGGATACCACCTCATTTGCCACCCTTTCTCCAAAAGTTTTTATAATTTCCTCTAACTCCGTTTCGTTCCTGTAAAATAAAGAGAAAATTATTTTTTAAAACGAATGCACTTCTTAAAAGTTTAATATTTCTAAAAACCTAGCTGTACAAGAAATATAAACATACCATATATATATATATATATATATATATATATATATATATATACGGAAATAACGATGAAGGATGTAGAGAATAATTGAAAATGTTTTGCAATTATGGGTTCTTTATAAGATAATTCCGATTGAAACGTATATATAGACCGAGAATAAGGCCTAAACTACTTTCAAAACGCGGTTGTAGTGGGTCTTATCAATCTAATTAATACTGAGTGACTGCCAGGTTATATTATAAACGAGAAAAGAGCCGGTTAAATCCATGTGCCTAATTTACGTTGTAGAAAAATTTACTTTAAAAATACTATACTGGGTCAAAACACTTACATTAACTCGTCTGCAAATTCGGGCACACTTGGCTGACTGTGATTCAATACTGTAACCTCTGCACCGCTGAGTGGACTGTTCGGAGAAGCACTCGCTCTCCTTTCATCGAAAGTGTTTATAACACGGTCTAACTCCGTGGCAGTCTTGTAATTAAAATAATTTTCATGAAATTGAGGCAATTAAAAGTGATGGCTACCGCGTATATATATATATATATATATATATATATATATATATGAGCGTCTCTAATTTGCTATGGGGAAACGGGTAATTTTCATCTTTAATTTGTCGAAAAGCACCTACAATGAACTTTGGTTTAAAAATTAAAAACTGCCGAGAGCTTTATGTATATATATATATATATATATATATATATATATATATATGGGACGCTGACATTAATTAAACACGATTTTTCAAAACCCTTATTATGACACTACTTCGCATTATCACTGCGCTTTATAAATTAAAACTTTGCTAGGTTAGGTTAAGGATATTCTGAAAGCGTAAACATTACAATGAACAACGCTAAGATTTTAAAATTCTATAAATTGAAAACCGTTATAGTGATGAGGGAGTTAGATTATAATTGAAAATATTTCGCGGTAGTTGTGTGAAAAAATTTAATCTTTAATTTGACGAGAAGCACGTACAATGAACTTTAGTTTAACAATTAAAAACTGCCGAGAGCTGTTATATATATATATATATATATATATATATATATATATATATATATATGTAAAAAGTGAACAATGAACAATTCCTATACCATCATTATATGGATTCATTGTCTTCATGCAGTACTTATGTTCGTATAGTTTTTATGTTCGAATGTCCATTTTTACATAAGAAACCAAAATCGCCTAAGCGAGTTTTGGATAGAATTTCGATTTATACTTCTTTATTCATTACTGTATTTCTCTAATTCATCTTTTCTAATAATGACATACACTATGACGTCATAAAATAACTTTATTCTCTTTACGTTTCCCACACTTTGTACACTGAATCACGTTCTTAGTATTTGGACATCTTCCGTATTCAATGTATGGTAAATTCTTTAGTAATAAGGTTGTGGTGTTATGTAGTATAAACATTATTATTCAACCATATTCATCCATACGTCACGTTTTCTCGTCATTAATTCCCCTTGATCATTATCCTATATAAATTTTATTAAATATTCATTTTTTACTCGTGTCAATTTGTGAAGCGCGAAACTTTGGGCCTTCGTTCGAAAACGCAAAAATACGTTCTCGTATTATTTTTTTTCATTTTTTTATTTTTTTACTTTCAAGTGCGTTCACCCCTCGCAAGATATTCATAGATGCTTAGTAAGATCGAATTCCGCTCACTACGACAGATTCGAGCGCCTCAAAGATAAAATATCTCCGTTCGCTCTGATTTCAAATTCATAACATATTATAGCATATTATTTCGTAAATAAATTATCTCGTATGTGCCATGTACTTTGTATTATATTTCTAACATCTAAATTGTCTATTAATATGAAACACTGTAAATAAACAAAACAAAGTTATAGTAACTGTTTAATTGTAGTTAACTGTAGTACTTTAATTTAATATAACGTAATGTACTTTAATGAAACTGTAATTAATAATAACTTGTAATGTACTTCATTGAAACTGTAATTAAATGTAATGATTTAATTTATAATGTAAGAATGTACTTTAATAGAACTGTAATGGACAATCATAAGCGAATGTGAAGTAATCCATAATTGTAATCGTAATTGTAATGAACCAAAATTAATACGTACTCAGTCGTGTACTTAATTTGTACTTATGTGTACTATTACGAAATGATATCGCCTTCAGAAATGAAGATTCGGCAAAAATATACGATTAGTTTTTATTTTTATTTTTTTATTATTTTTAGTTGAAATTTTTCAAACCATCTGATCATGTGTTTAAAAGGGGGGGGAACTTAACCTTCAACTGTCGTCCCCCAACATTTAGGTTTATATTATACATGTACTTGTAAAATTACAGCACTTCAATTAGTCACTTCATCAAGTCACTTCATTTATAGCACTTCATTACGACTCCTTGTTAGCAGCCTTGCTGAGAGGAGGGGGCAGAGGCCCCTTGCCTTCTTAATATTTTTAGATTCCGGCCTGAGCCATGGTCGAAAGAGGTCGAACCTCTACCCCTGTAAATTCAGAGCACTACCTGTACATTTTGAGAAGTAAACTAAATGTAAGAGAAAGTTTTTATCTTTTTCCTTCGAGCCTTGTTCTCTTCAGGAACTTAGTCAGTTAAGTCGACAAGTTATAAAAGAAAAGTCGATAATTTTAGTATCAGAGAAAGTATCAGAGTATTATAGAAAGAGAAAAATTAAAAATTGGCGACCCTTTGCCCAAATTAAGAGACAACCCAAACACCATAGAAGATATTGTCATAACAGTCTGGCGAGTCTGTAGCCAAGAGTTTAACCAGAGGCGACCGAAATGAATTAGAATGTTATAGAAGAAATATCCGTTGCTTGCCTCCTAACTAGAACCCCCGTCGATCCGAACCACCCCAGACACATAGAAGAAGGAAGATAACAGAGTGGCGACCCTTTACCAGGATCTTAACATATTATTTTAAGTAGAAGATTATTTTAAGAAGATTATTTTAACGAGAAGATTTTAACAAGAAGATTTTAACAAGAAGATTTTAACAAGAAGATTTTAACAAGAAGATTATAAGAAGAGGCCACTCTTTGGCCAAGATAGAAATTACCCTGCATCAGGATAAAACCAGTTGACCGGCGTGTCACGACTTCTTGTTCGTAACATCCACCCTTGAACCGGTGTGTCACGACTCCAAGTTCTCCACGCCTAGTTTTCATCCAAGAAGAAGTAGCCAGCAAGACGTCTTCAGGACACGTCTCAAGGAAATTTTGTTAAGTACAGAGTTTGTTGTTTTTTAAGTAATTTATAAACATTTGAAAAGTCACTATTATTAACAGTTAATAATGAGTATCAAGTCAGAATTCACAAGAAACACAGTGAACACTTCAGACACCAGTGATACATTTGTTTTTATTGAAACAGTAATTTCAAGAGAGTTTATTTCAAAGAGAGTTAATTTCAAAGAGAGTTAATTTCAAAGAGAGTTAATTTCAAAGAGAGTTAATTTCAAGAGAGTTAATTTCAAAGAGAGTTAATTTCAAGAGAGTTAATTTCAGAGAGTTAATTTCAGTTATTTTCAGTTATATTCAGTATAGAATAATTTTATTTTATGTATCAAACATAATAGTATCGTACCTTCGTGTACATTGGAGTGAAATGTTTACATTTTCTATTTTTGTTTGCAAATTTTTTTGAAATTATTGAATTGAATTGACTTGCAAATTAAGAGAGAGAGAGTTTACATAGAGTTTACAGAGAGTTTACAGAGAGTTTATAGATTTAGAGAAATACTTGAAGTCATTTTTTTGAAGTCATTTTTTGAAGTCATTTTTGAAGTCATTTTTGAAGTCAGTTTTTGAAGTCAGAAGGTTGCACCAAGAGGGTCAACCAAAACAGAGGTTAATCGTCTCCACTTGATAGAGATCAAGTGCAGTCATTTTCCATTTTCAGTTAATTTCAAGTTAGACAGTTTAAGTTTCAAGATACTTGATAGAGTTCAAGTTAGGTTCAGAATACTTGATAGAGTTCAAGTTAGGTTCATAATACTTGATAGAGTTCAAGTTAGGTTCAGAATACTTGATAGATTTCAAGTTAGGTTCAGAATACTTGATAGAGTTCAAGTTAGGTTCAGAATACTTGATAGAGTTCAAGTTAGGTTCAGAATACTTGACAGAGTTCAAGTCAGAGTTTTATTTGAAGTCAGAGAGTTTTATTCCAAGTCAGAGTTTTATTCCGAGTCCCAAGTCAGAGTTTTATTCCGAGTCCCAAGTCATTTTTATTTCGAGTCCCAAGTCATTTTTATTTCGAGTCCCAAGTTAGTTTTCAATGCAGTCAATTGAATTCAACTTTTTCTTTGTAATTTAAGAGAATTTAATTTAAGAAAAAATGTAAGTTAAGAATTTAATTCAACCTTTTTTTGTGTTGTAAAAGAGAATTAAATTCAACCAGAATTGACCGGTTTGCGTCTTTAGTTAACCTTTTTTTTGTTTGTGAGAAGGAAATTGACCGATTTGTCTTTTCTTTTTCATGCATTGTTACGTATATAAATATATAGTCATGTAATTTATTATTTGTCACAAAACCGTTTTTACAATTGTTTGTAATGACTTTGATAATCATTGTAATGTATACGTGATAATAATAGTTGTGTAATAATTAATTAATCGATCTTGTCCCAATGACTCCTTTTAAATTACTATGCAGAGGAACATGCCGTCTCTCCGTTTTGTTTCAACTTTTTTAATTTTTGTTCTAAGTAGTGTGACAAGCAATCTTTTTTTAAAGAGCAAAGTGCTCACGAAAGACTTATTGTCAATTTCAGACTTATATCCCCCGCTTAGTCACTCAATTCCCCCAAATGTAGTACTCCAAACTTTGTTTTTTTTTTTTTTTATTTTAACACCCCAACCCCAGTTGAACCCAGTGTCGACCAAAACCGTTTTTAAAAAAGTTTTTAACGAGTTTTATAATTATTTTGATTATATGATGACAGAAATAGCGTAACAATTAATCGATCATGTACCTAATTTATCCTGCTCTGTACGATCGGGAAATTTACCCGTATGACCGCACATACCCTAAATTTCAGTCATTTAATTTTTAATAAAACTTCTACACAATAAAACAGATGTATTTGTCTATATGCAAACAAGTTTTCAGATTAAAAAAATCAAATAATTCAAATTCTATCAACATTCAACGAAAGAGTATAATTTTTCTACTTAACATGCAAAAATTATTAAACCTTTTTAATATTTTTTTTTATTATATAAAAATAATTTTTAATGTAAAATTTAATTGAAATTATTAAAAGAAAAGATTGTTCGAAATGCTTCCCTTCCATTTCAATAACTTTTTTATTCTTGGTCGAAATTCATCTATGGTTCGATTTACTTTTATTTTTAAGAATATTATAAAATTATGTTAGCTCATTAAAATGCATAATTGATCTCTATTTTTAATTTGTATTTTTATTTCTTTTGTTCAATTAATCGTGAGTAACTGTCCTTAAATTGTTATTGTACCATTTGTAAGGTATCAAACGAAAATTATAGTCAAATTGACATACTGCTACAGTAAGTACGTTTTTTTTAATTACCTTATAAGTGTAACTGATTATGTAAAATCTATAATCCTAATTGAATTTTATTACTTTTGACACATATTCCCTCCAGTCACTTTTGCATTAAAACTCGTATGCAAACATCATCATTATAATACATCATAATTATTGCTTACTATATATAAATTCTCGCTCATGCATTTATACAGTTAATTTAACAATCCTCTCAGCTAATCTGTGTCTCGAAATTATAAAATACACACTTTGTACCCAATAAACATAAATACACATTTGACCACAGGTCTATACATCATCCACTACGTAATTCGATTTGTACCTACAACAGTCAATAAAAATGCATGTATGCACACTATATATACTATATACATACAAACCTTATGCTAAAATCATTGAATATCACAATAAAACTTTCATTACGTAAGTGCCAACTATGCTATTTAGTCTTAATCATTTTTGCTCTCTAATATATCTTGCTCATGCATTTATTCAGTTACTTGAACAATCCTATCAGCTAATCTGTCCCTCGAAGTTGTAAAATACACACTTTGCACCTAATACACCCAAATACACAATAGACCACAGGTCTATACATCATCGATTACGTAATTCTATTTTTACCTACACTAGTCAATAAAAATTAGCTTATAGATTGTACGATTTACATTTATCCCTTTTATCTACTCTATTCATTATGTACATAATTTATCCGACAGAAAAAAATAAAATTTGGTAAAAAATTTTAACCATATCATTGTTTGTCTAACTTAATTGTTTGTCTAAATTAAAGTATTAACCTTTGAATATTTTTTTATATTATATAATAACACTTGTTCTGTATAAAAATTTGTAATGTAAAGAAAAATTCGTCATCTAACTTAAAGTAGTTAGGATGTTATTTTCTCATTGTATTGTATTAATGGTACCCTGTTAGGATGTTATTTTCTCATTTGTATTGTATTAATTGTATTATATTATTGTATTAATACCATTTTGGAGGGGGAAACACTGTAAAAAGTGAACAATGAACAATTCCTATACCATCATTATATGGATTCATTGTCTTCATGCAGTACTTATGTTCGTATAGTTTTTATGTTCGAATGTCCATTTTTACATAAGAAACCAAAATCGCCTAAGCGAGTTTTGGATAGAATTTCGATTTATACTTCTTTATTCATTACTGTATTTCTCTAATTCATCTTTTCTAATAATGACTTATACACTATGACGTCATAAAATAACTTTATTCTCTTTACGTTTCCCATACTTTGTACACTGAATCACGTTCCTAGTATTTGGACATCTTACTCTAAAATATCTCCATTAATGTAGTCTTAGTTAACGGACGCTAATTCTGTAAGCCGAATTATACTAAAACATGCTTTCTACCATTTAATAAATTGAATGAAAATACAATGTGTTTTGTTCTTAACCACCAAAAAAAACTTACATTATTTCCTCGATGACCTGGTATTCGTTGGTCCGGATTCAGGCCACTGTGTTGGCTGCACGCTAAATAAAGCCTCCAAATCGCCGTCACTTATTTGCTTTTCATCAAAGCTGTCACGAAAAGTAGCTCTAACACGATCAAGTTCCGCATCGGTGCTTTAAGGAGAAATTAACATGATTAGTCCATACTGAATCTTTTTTAATGAAAGTCCATTTTTTTCATAATTCGATTTGTATTCAGAAATCCTACCTCATTACTAGTGCAATCTAGGCTATAATTAAGGATAACAGCTAATGAAGCATTTACGATAAAATGTGAGGAGTAGAAATGTATTATTACAACAACACCATATATATATATATATATTATATATATATATATTATATATATATATATATATATATATATATACCGAAATAACTACAAAGGCGACACAGAATAGACAGTAATTAAGAATTTATGTATTTCACCAAAATACATACAGAGGTGCATATATATATATATATATATATATATATATGAAAAAAGAGAGAGAGAGATGCAAGGCGTTACAAGTACACCAATTTACAGTTCAAAAGGAAGATTAGCTGGGTGTACAACGCATCATCAGCCAGGAAGCACCGGGTAACGAGCCCTGGACCGAGTTGTTAACACATACATCCATATATATATATATATATATATATATATATATATATATGGGAAGAGAGTTACAAAAAGAGAAAATGCCGACTTGTGCACCCTGGGAATTTATAATCACAAAGCAGATATTCTGACAGGGCTCAAAAGTAAGATTAGCTGGATGTGCTACGCATCATCTGCCAGCACCGGGTAACGAGCCCGGTTGTTAACACATACATCCATGTGTGTATATATATATATATATATATATGGGGAGAGATACAATAAGAGGAAATGCTCAAAGGTAAGATTAGCTAAGTGTGCTACGCATCATCTGCCAGCACCGGGTAACGAGCCTGGGACCGCAGGAAAATCTTAAAGGGTTTTAGTAATTCTAAAATCCTATATGTAGAACTTTCTATATATTTTTGTTATCAGTAAAAAGCGTGTTATGAAATTTCACTTTCAAATAATAAAACTCACTGTCTAAATGACGTTATCAGGAAGAAAGATTAGCTGGGTGTGCTACGTATCGTCTGCCGGCACCGGGTCTCGACCCTTGTGCTAATATCCTTTCACTTCGTTTTATTACGGCTTTTTATAAATTATAACACTTGCACTGAATGAAACGATATACGGGGTGTCAGGAAATGATTGCCCCCCCTGTAGAGCAAAAACTAGAAGAGATAGATAAAAACCGGCGAGACTACTTGAAAGAGCGTTAAAATCTGAATAAAAACCATTATATTCTATTCCTGTGATTTTAATTCTTACCATTTTTTTCCCCACAGAAACCATGGCATCATCTATTTTGAACGATTCAGAGAAAAAGCGAGTTCTTGACCGCATTCGAGCTGTCACATTTCGTGATGCAAAGGAAGCTGGTGCAACTTTCATAACTCGACACTGGGTGGCTGAGAGATTAAAAAGATCAGAAGACTTTATCAAAAGGAATTGGAATAAGAATCCTGAAGATTGTGAAACAGAATTTCGAGGAGGAAGACCGGAGAAATTATCTCAAGAATCGAAAGACATTGTGCTTGCTGTATCACGGCGCCGAAAGAAGAGCTGCTCTGAGGTAGCGAAAGAGATACTTATCCGTCGTGGTAAGATAGTCAATCGGCAACTTGTGCATCAATTTCGAGTTCGCCAAGGCTTGAGTGCTTGGCATGAAATAGCTAAGCCACGGAAGAGTGATCTTAATATTGAAGATCGGCTATGGTTTTTGATTATCTTGAGGAATGGACGGAAGACGATTTCCTTCACTTGGTTGTCAGCGATGAATTCTTCGTTTATGTCTCCAGAAAAGCAAATTTTCAGAATGATCGGGTTTGGGCAACAACTCCTGATGAAGTCCCAGACGACCAGAAGTATCGAGAAATAGTAAAAAATCCAGCATGTGTGGGTGTTTTCATTATGTTCTCTATTCGGAAGCTCATCTGGGTTATCAAACCAAGAGGAACCAGTTGGGATGGGCCTTATTTTCGAAATGTAATTTTAGCCCAACATGTAATTCCGTTTTTGAAAGACCCCGAGTGTGTTTTGAATGTTGAACAGGCAACCTTTCTTCACGACAAAGCCCCCTGTATGAAAGCACTTGCGACTCAACAACTGCTTAAGGACAATAACATTGATTTTTTCGGAAATAATGAATGGCCCGGCAATTCTCCTGATCTTAATGTCTGTGAACATGTCGGATCCATCATGAAGGATCGGGTGGAGTCCTTAATGCTGGAACAACCCATTCAGAATCGGTATTCAACAGAAATTATGACTGCAAAGATCAACGAAGTCCTTGAAGAAATGAGTCATGATACCGATCTCTTTGAGACACTTCTGGGATCACACCCCCGTCGATTAATGGCCGTCAGAGCTGCAAATGGGGGCAACACCCGATATTAAAACAAGTGTTTTTTATTCAAAATTAAACGCTCTTTCGCGTGGTTTTGTCTGTTTGTTTCTATTCCTTTCAGTTTCTTCTGTACAGGGGGGGCAATCATTTCCTGACACCTTTTATATATATACATAGCCCGGCCTTCCTCTTAAATCACAAACTAGTTTTTCAAAACGCATTTATTATGGCTTTTTATAAATTAACTAACACTGGTACTGAATGAAACGAAGTATATAGCCCGAATCACAAATTCTTGCACTCCGTCGCAAATTTCTACAATGTTTTGTGTGGAGAGAAGATAATTACGGTCAGTCGCCCCGAAAAGGTGGAGTTTAGCCCATGCATACATGTCTCCATCTTCAAACAACAGCGGGGAACAGTAAAGCTGTTGAGAATGAGTCATGGTGATATCTGTTATTATTCTCTGATAAATACAACTGTTGGTGATTCAAGATGAAAATGCCCCCTTTTATATACACTATCCTAATTATAAACACCCACAATAGCCGAATCAGGAGTTTCCTATTGGCCCTCGGTGAAATTTGGGTGGAGCATAAAGTGTAAGTGCTACTAGCCACCAACTAGAAGTCCTGGGCCGTTCTCGGGTTCCGCCCACTTGGCTGTAATTGGCTGATCCGTGAATTCTGGGGGGTGTCAGATATAAGTTACCCATTCCATAGATTTCTTCCAGAAATAATTCGTAGAGAGAGAGAGATAGAGAGTTGTTTTATTATCAATATGATTATATATATATATATATATATATATATATATATATATATATATCAGGGGCGACGCCATACTTTTCACATAGGTCAGGCACAAGCATTATGGGCTTGATATGACTTCGATAGAATTCATATTAATGAATATGTAAATTTTGTTTTTTAAATAATTTTGCTTTTGTTTTCAAAAATTACTTAAAGCTTACTAAATCAATAAATTGTTTAATAATTATAATAACTTATATTTTATTATGTCCTTAGAGAATGTCTTCATCATATTTAATCTACCATGAGTCATTTATACATAAACTCCAACCTCCTCGGTTTCAATGCAAATTCTTCGATGACCTTGTCATGTAGAATCTTTTGCCTCTCCAGGGAAACCACAATTTCTTTCTCTATTGCAATTCTTGCTAAACATACTAGTTTTTCCTGACCAGTTCTGTTCCTTAGATACGTCTTAATTCGATTTAATTTGAAAAACTTCTCTCTTTGGATGCAATGCTCACTGGTATAGTTAAAATCAATCTAAACAGTTTTGCAGATTCGCTTAAAGCTTTTTCTAAATCTAAGACAATGCATAATTTTCGCAGTTCTTTGACATTTTTGCAGGCAGTAAAATCAGGATCTTTATAAATGTACTTCAATGTAAATGGGTATCTATGGTCGAGTAAAAAAAGAAAAAAAGCTCACACACACAAAAAGCACAAAAGAAAAAAAATTCGAATGCATTGAAACGAATACGACACGGTCCCTATTGCCACATACCTCTATTTTCCCTGAAACAGCCTTCTGAGGATGAGATTTGGCATCCAGCGTAATGATAGGCACTTAGAAATATGCCTGACTTGTAAACTGAAAAACTCGCTTTTCTGCTCTTTGAAAAAATAGATTGGCAAAATTATATACTTATCTGATTGTTTTGACAGATGCTATACTAATGTTGGTTTTAAATTACATTAAATTTCGTAAAAGTTTCATTTTTTCATAAGTGTGATGCAAGGCATCGGAAATGATGCCTGACCTGGCTTTCTGGTTTAATGCGCTGGGTCGATCAGGCGTCATAAAACAAGTCTGACTTTGCCCAAAGAAGCGGCGCATGGAGAGAATGAAAAAATGCGGTATTCTAAAATTTATATTGCTGTAATAAAGTGACCATAATAAATAGATTTTTGAAATACACAAATTTAAATTTTACATGATGACCAGGAAATTAAATTTATTTTTCTTTTAAAGTTAGGTCAGGCTGAGCCTGACCTTCCTGAGCCCCGCCTTCGCCTCTGACATATATATATATATATATATATATATATATATATATATATATATGAAAATGTTTAGCGACTTTTAGGGTCGTCTAAAACTGAAAATAAATTTAAAAATAATTGTGGATGGGCGAAGGAGAGAACAGCCGTACCATAAAACCCCAATTTACTACCTTTTCTGCACTAATATATATACATATATGAAGGAATTTTACGGTGGTTATAGTGTCGAGAAAACGTCTCTGTGATCTGTTTTATTGCCTTACCTGTGGTGTATATATATTTGAGGGATTTAGCGACATTGGAAGATAAATTTGGAAATCGGGGCAGATCGCATCGGTTTAAAGTTTATGGTGTCGAGAGAATGGGGTGTAATAAGTATCCATTTTATCTACCAACCAATTGTGCCGATATATATATATATATATATATATTATATATATATATATATATATATATATATATATATATATATGAAGGGTTTTACAACCAAAATAATTTTTAAAAAAGTTGTGGAGCGGATGTATGATAAACATCTGTTTTATGTTCTTACCTGTGGTGTATATATGAGGGATTTAGCGACAGTGGAAGATAAATTTGGAAATCGGGGCAGATCGCACCCGTTTAAAGTTTATGGGGGAATAAAAATAAAATTCCGTGAACAAGCTTAAGATATGCGTTTTAAGATTTTTTCATAAATTTTTAATAATGGCTGGAAGCGTAAAGTATCGTGGATGCGAAAACAATTTAATGTAAATGTATTTTACTTTGTTTTCTATAAAAATTAACACTTAGTTAACTTTGAATTGGCGGGATTTTCTTTATAAAAATAATATAAAACTATATAGAAAGGATTGCTGAATGTTATTCTGTGAGAATAATTTACCAAATTTAATATACGTTTTTAGTATATCTATTGCGTATTATTAAACCTGTTTTCTTATGGGAAATTTAATATACAGATTTCTCAAATCAAAAGAATGAATATTAAGATGGATGGAAAAACTGTACGAAAACGAGAACCGCTTCTTATATAAGAGATGATTGACAAAAGTAAATAGGTGCCTCTCTCTCTCTCTCTCTCTCTCTCTCTCTCTCTCTCTCTCATAAAAATATAGAAGGTATATAGAATTGAATGGTATAGGTAAATAAACGCTTTCGGTGAGCTTAGTTGAAATAGGCAGTGTAAAGAGCCCTGTGTATTTCTTTTATTATTAGATGCATAGCACACCCAGCTTCCGCACAATTGGTTGGTAGATAAAATGGTTACTCTGGGTGAACTAGTGGTTAAGATGCTGGGGTGCTGGATTCCGCGTTAAACTGTAAGTCTATGGTGGGGTGAAAAGTTTGACCTTCGTCAGAATGAACAATTCGGGTAGGTCCGGATTCCACGTTAAATGGTAGGTCTACGGTAGGGTGAAAAGCTTGATCTTCGTCAGAATGAACAATTTGGGTAAGTTCGGATTCCGCGTTAAACTGTAGGTCTAGGGCAGAGCTTTCCAAACTTTTCACGTTGGCGACACACTAATTAATTTTTATTATCAAATATCAAATATCAGATAATTTTTCAGTAGGTGGTTTATCTTGTAGCCGATTTTGTTTATACAAAAATCAAAATTTTCAAAATACAAAAAAATTGAAAATAATTAAATTTGGCGACACACCTGGGAGGTATTGGCGACACACAAATGTGTCGCGACACACAGTTTGGAAAGCTCTGGTCTAGGGTGTGGTGAAACGCTTGATCTTCGACGGAATGAACAATTCGGTTATTTTTTTGTCTTTCTTGGGATAAAAAGAAATGCTGTTTTGAAGACATTTTTTATAAGAGATGAGTGACAAAAGTAAATAGACGCCCCTCTCTCTCTCTCTCTCTCTCCTCTCTTTCTCTGGAAACTCGTCTATAAATAAGTAATTATTATATATAGCTGTGCGTGTGTGTGTGTAATAATAGGGGATCTATGTGCGTTTGTGTGCGCTTCTTCGGGGTTCAGGCGATGTATACACTGTGCCAACTTGCTGATAATGCCTGGAGGCACTAGCTTCTACGCCAACTGGCGGATTTCGAGTTCTAAGTCAAGTGTTGCTACCATGATCAGTCATCGAGCTTCTTCCTCTCGTGGAAGCTGGATGGTCTCTTCCCCTCTCTCTCCTCCTCTCTCTCTTAGGTTAGGTATACTTTGGGGGTGAGACCGTCCCAGCTTCTCCACAAAGAGGTCATATGGAATCCCCCAGCTTGCTGGGGGGAGTTCCCCCCTTGTTTTGGCACCCTGAGGTCGGCACTGGGGGGGGTCTTGCAACTAGGGGGAGGGGTTGGCACTGGCACTCATTGCAACATTTGCAATTGCATTGCACTCTAACCTTTTGCGGTCATACTACTCATAATGTTTCGTTTTTTAATTCGGCATTGCTCATCTGTGTACTGCGTTTCATTAGTTAGAAGTTTAGCTTCCTCTTCGATACCGTTAAAGTTGTTTCTGATTTTTACAATAAATTCTGTCAGTGATTTTAAAAGATTAACAGCTTTTAGCATATTTATCGTTGGATCCTGCAACGATTTACTAGTTGAATTAAGTCTTTGTAAAATTCTACCCACATTACGATTAATAAAGCTGTCTCATATTTATCAAATTTTTTGATAAATTTCTAGCCTCTAAACGACAGACAGGCTTTTCGTGTCGACACAGAGATAGGTTAATTAAGGAACTTTTGATGTTTCTATATCCTTTTCGTAACACTGATACGGCGCCATATTTTGCGCATACGCAAAACAAAGCACACTGTGTAATTCAGTTATCCACTTGTCAAGTTGCCAGGGCTACCAAGTTTGACGTTTTAAGACTGAGTTATATTGTTTTTTTCCAGATTTAGAATCTAGTGATAAATTGTGCCCATGAAGCCCCCTTTTGGTCGAGGACCCCAGTTAGCGCCTCATACGCCTGTGCATAAATCCGGCTCTGTCTATATGTATTGTTACATAATGATTTAATATACACGAGACTAGTAGGTGGAGAAGGGGAATGAGGGAGTGTGGAGGTTGGTTGTGTAATGTCTATTTTTGGTTCAAATTCACTAGCATATTAAAAGTTTATTGTGATATTACTGTATAAGACTAGTAACCATAGAGTTCAACGCTGTTCACGATCATATTAATTGTTTATCTTTATGAACACAGATATTACATTATAATTACCTGTATGTCAATGTTATATGTTGTTGGACTAGGTTGTTCCCCCTCGACCCCACCTTCCCCCAGTTGGGGTACCTTGACTATTATAGTGAACACGCTTTATTATTTACTTTCTTCATTATTTACTCTTTTATCGGCTCTATATTTCATGTATCGCTTGCTTTCTCTACACTCGTTTTCGCTGTACCGTCTAACTTCATGGTAGCCACGCCGAGACTATGAAAGCCGTTACAAAACAAAGGGGGGGTTCATTAACACTCTTTTAACACTTGTTAATATTTTATTTACTTCCGAAAATGGTTTAAGTAATTTAGGGGGATGCGAGTACGGAATTTTACTATAACATTTTACGTCGGAGAGGGGCACAAACAATTAATTAAATTTTACGTTACATGGCGCCAACCTCACGCTTAACGCGCCGCCTAAAGACTGACTCCCTTGGGGGTAGCCCGCTCTGTCGGCCTCCGTTCAGGACTGCCAACTCTTCCCACCTTAAACAATTTCAAACAATTTCACAATTATTAGTAAATGATTTATATTAAACATTATAATCTTAATTAAACAAAAATTAATATTCTTAACTAGGCATTACTACACTCGCATCACCCCCTTGAAAATAAGTTTTGCATTAGGAAAACTTATTAATATCGTTTCACAAATTTAATAAATTTATTCAACAAATTTATATATTTTGCAATTTTTTTTTTTTTTTCTTTAACAAATTTAAAGTTGATAGACAAGAAATAATTAGAATGACAAATTCCACACATTTTTTTGTATCATATTATGAAAATCGAAAACTTTATAATTTTCACATTTGCATAAAATAACATTTCACACTAATAACTAAATTACAACCTGTAACTAATCTACACATGGCAAAAAAAATAACGAAAATTTTCTTACATTGGTTACACAAATTTCAAGTTCACAATCTATTCCAGCGATTTCTCATCAAAGATCGCTTTACATTTGGAACAATTATTTGTATAGTTATACAGTTACTATCAGGGCAACATAGAAAAAAAATAGGAAAAAGTTTACATAAAATACTGACCAAGAGCGCACATACTATTTTACAAAAAACACAACAAATATGGGCAATAATCGCACCCTTTCACTTATAATTTCATTACATAATAATCAGTACATTAATTTGCTGGACGTTGTTTAGATCACAATCCGCACGCTGACAACGGACTTTAATTTTCAATCGCAGCTCTCCTGCTCACTTCGCTAGAATGCAAGGGATTGCATCAATCAACATGCAACAGGGCAGCACGCTATAATGGTTCCGCTCTCTCTCCAAATGGCGAAAAAAAAAAAAAGACGTCCAATTCTAAAAGGATCAGGGGGGGGAGATATACTGAAAGCGGGACCACGCGCCGGAATTGGACGGAATTTGCAATTCTAGAAGTCGATGAAGAAACTCGCCTTGTCTCATCTCCACTTTTGTCGGTGAACGCTGCTCTTCCTACGTCCAGCTGAAAGCTCTTCTACTGGCAACAATCAAACGATCACTCCGCCGTAGGCCGTTTCCCAACGAACCTACTGTATGTCTGTATGGACAGTACAGTCGTAACACCCGTTCAAGCTCACGTGGCTTGCTACCGCGTGCTACGACACATATTTAGCGAAGCATTCGAGCAGCGTGACCAGCTACTGCCCGAAAAATACCAGTAGACCATCTTCGATCGAAACTTTCGTGTGCCAAGACCCTGCACACGTAAATTTCTCTTCTCTTCCGAAACTGTCCTGCGCCAAGTCCCTGCGCATTCGGTTCCTCTCTTCTATCTCTTCTCTTCCGAAACCATCCTGCGCCAAGTCCCTGCGCAGTTGGTTTCTCTTCTCTCTCTTCATTGGTGATCGATCACCTATCCGGTCGACTAAACTCAATGGATGGAACTCGGATTCAACTTGGTTGCCTCCAAACCGAGCCTTTTGAAATTTTGAAAAAAAAGTTTATTCGAAACGTGTTTCTGTACTGCTTATCATTTATTTATTTAATTTACGAATTTTCTCGACAGTTCACTTCGAAATACTACACACATTTGCTCTGGCCAAATTCACGGAAAAAAAATTACACATCTCAAAATTTCGCAAAAATTTAATCAAATCTAGCTACCAATAAGGTCACTTATGGCAGTTACAGCGGAGAAGATAAAAAAAGGTCATAAAACGTACGAAACAAAATTGTACAGTATAAATATAAAAGCGCCCATACATAGTAACTGTTAGTATAATTTAAGAACTATTATTGTTCAAACTACCGTCAGAAATCACATCGATACTTTTAAATACAAAAGACAAAAATGAACCCCAGAAACTTCATGTCATCACTTCTCTGACAATCATGAACCCTCTTGCCCTTTGAGGAGGAGCACACGAAGACGCCACAAAAACGTTACTGGCTATCTAGAAGGCTCCATTTCCGAGGGAACACTCGAGCCAATGTTTCAAATGCATTAGTTAACCCCGACTGAAGGTTTAAACAATAATAATTTTCCAAAAGTTATTAAAAAGTAAAAAAATTAAATATTACTACCAAAATTATTTTAATACAGTAATTCCAACTTGAAACTCTAAATTTCATATGAATTGAACTCGCAATTCGCAAATTACATCTGAGAACAACTCTCTCCTTCAACAGAAACCCCAGTATGGTTTGCAAATCACAAAAATCCCAGTAATTTATCGTTTCCAAGTGAAACTACAAATTTGCATCGTTATACTAAATAAGAATAGATAATATGCACTCAAAAATACACGCAACCTACTGTAAACAAAAACAAAACATTGCATAATTCAGAGCGGTCGCTTTGTTTGTAAGCGAACCTCTATACAAATATCCCTAACCGAATGAAACTGCATTATATCCTGACAATTTTGTAATTTTTCTCTGCAAACGCTCGAACTAAAAAAAAAGGACATTTTTCATTTCTAATACCCAAATTAAAATATCAAATCAAAACATCCTTTTTAGAATACAATCTAAATTCCAAATAAAAATTTAACCATTTTCATTGAACTGGAAGAAAGAAATAAAAATCGGCCTACCTATACAAATAAAATTGAATGAATTTATAAAACGTAAACAATATATGAAAAGAATTTTCTACACAAATTTCTATAATTCAAAAAAATTATAATAATATCCAGATTTCATAAAATAAGTGTAAGGTACTCACATAGGCCCCACAATAAAAATAAAATTTACTGCCGCACTTTTAGGCCTATAATTAATAAATTCCATGTTACGCGTGGAAAGCACAATTTAGAATTTAATGCATAACATTTGTGCTTATTAAAGAAAAATCCTATGATTATTTATGTTAAACCAATTAAAATTTTGTTAAATTAAGAATTTACTACTCAATAGACATATATAACGATAGGCCTACAAGAAATCTCTTCTTTAGTACAATACAATAGCCATTTTACAAAATATGTCGGAATTGTCGTGAAAATGAACGAAAGGAATGGAGAGAAAAATAGATAATCAGCCTACCTACCAAATTTTATATATAAATATATATAATTATATATATAACTAATATATACGTATAAGTTAATATGTAAGTGTATAATTAATGAGTATATAAAAAAATCCAAAAAAATATTTAGAAAATTTCACAACACAATTTCTCTATTTCAGTTAAACGAATTTAGCTTATTTTGAAGTCTAACAATCCTATACGGCCAGCCTATACTCTGACAATTTATTATGTTTAAGATTATTTTTCGACTGTCCCTTAAAATGTAACGTAATCCTATTTTAGCGCGAAGCGAAGCGAAGCAAAAAGCCCGTAAACCTACATAAACAATAAAATAAACCTATCATTATAATTTATGTACAACCAATCCAAATATAATAAAAAATCTGCTAATGAAACCCAGAAAAATTTTCATGTTCATGAAATGTTTTACAATACTATATATGTATATATACCTAGAAATGCGGTACAAATTTTCGCTGAAACATTTTGACAGGACCGTATAAAATTTATTTATTAATCATTATTCTTATTATTATGATTATCACAATTATCACTAATTCCAAAAGTTTAAACACAAAAAGTAAACAAAGGTAAGCTGAACAGGCATAACAGTGGAAGAGACGAAAAAAGAAAAATTGAGTCCTCAGGCAGCACGATAAATTTTCAAAACTATGTCGTCTCCGACCTAATGAACGAAATTTAACGTAATAATGACTCGCAATATTGAGTCACACAAGTTTTTCTACCGACTCTGCACCACGACTAAAAGAAATTTTGAGTCTCTAGACTCAATCTCAAACAAAAAAATTTTGACGCGCGAACTTTTTTGAAGCGACGCGACTCAGAATAATTTGGAATGTAAGGGGCGCCATTTTGAAATTTGCAATGAATTTTTGTTTAATTTGATAATTACTCTAAAACGGGTAGCGAAACAGAATATCTACTAATTTTCTTTATACGGAGAACGTGAAAACGATCGTGATTAGTCGAAAGAACACACGCACAAATTTTGAATTCCTATTTATCAGAAACGAAAAAATAATGCATCAGCCTAACGGAGTGCATGGGTTCGTATTATTAAATTGATAACAATTTAATAAGGTTAGCTGCCACCAAATATAGTGAACACGTTTTATTATTTATTTTCTTCATTATTTAATCTTCAATCGGCTCTTTATTTCATTTATCGCTTGCTTTCTCTACACTCGTTTTCGCTGTACCGTCTAACTTCATGGTAGCCACGCCGAGACTATGAAAGCCGTTACAAAACAAAGGGGGGGTTCATTAACACTCTTTTAACACTTGTTAATATTTTATTTACTTCCGAAAATGGTTTAAGTAATTTAGGGGGATGCGAGTACGGAATTTTACTATAACATTTTACGTCGGAGAGGGGCACAAACAATTAATTAAATTTTACGTTACATGGCGCCAACCTCACGCTTAACGCGCCGCCTAAAGACTGACTCCCTTGGGGGTAGCCCGCTCTGTCGGCCTCCGTTCAGGACTGCCAACTCTTCCCACCTTAAAAAATTTCACAATTATTAGTAAATGATTTATATTAAACATTGTAATCTTAATTAAACAAAAATTAATATTCTTAACTAGGCATTACTACACTATCACTGCGGCGTTGCCACATGTACGGAGTCGCCTGTGAGGCGAGGAACATTACATATGCGGGCAAATGTACATATTAAATTTATTGAAATTTTGGTATTCCCACCAATCTTTTACCGTTAGGTGGGGGCAATGTATTATCCGAATGTTTTGGCTCCTCTTGTACAAAGAATGAAAAAAATCAACCAACCTGATTATATTGTCGAAGCTATCCATGAGTCCTGCCATTTGTCGTCTTAGCTATGGAATTTATGGTGCAAAAACTTTTGTCTGTAGCTCCACTTAACTCCGACATTATTGTACTATTTCTAATTAATTGTATATATTTATATCCTTATTATGTGAACTGTCATTGTATTATTAATATTTATTTTCATTTGTTTGCCAATAAATCTTTTCATTTTCATTTCAAAACATCAAACAATTTCAGGAGAATAAAAAAAGTTAAAATGCAAAAGTTTTGGTACAGTTACTTACAAAATTATTTAATATTTTGTGTTTCCACTTTTGCTTGAAAGACTTCATTGATTCGTTTTTGGTGTTTTTGTACAAGGTTTCGATATCTGTCATTAGAAATTTTAAGCCTTTCTTTAAAAGAAAATTGATGCAATTCATTCAGATTCGAAAGGTTTCTCTTGAGGACAACTTTTTTCAAATCAAACCATAAATTCTCAATTAAATTTAGAGCTAGGCTTTGACTGAGCCACTCGAGAAGCTTGAAATTTTTTTTGTTGAAGCCATATCAGGGTGCTCTTACTTTTATGTTTTGGATCATTATCTTGTTGCAGTACCCAATTGCGAACCATTCGCAACTCTTGAACTGAAGGCAATATATTTTCTTCTAAAATTTCTCGATATTTCTTCAAAATCAAGATTCCATTAATGACATGCTTTCCAGGACCACAAGCATTAAAGCATTCCCAAAGAAGTAAACCACCACCACCATGTTTAAAAGTAGGAAAGATGTTTTTTTTACCTCGAATGTATTTTTTGATTTTCGCCAAACATACTGTTGCTCGTTGTTCCAGAATAATTTAATTCTGGTCTCGTCTGTCAAGAGAACCTTCTTCCAGGATGCAAAGCCATCATTTTGGTGATCCTTGGCATACTTTAAACGAGTTTCTTTGTGCGCTTTTCATAGCAGAGGTTTCTTCCTGCAACTCTTTCATGCAGACCATCCTTTCTCCATGTACGAAACACAGTAGAAGGATGGGCATCGATTTTAGTCTTAATGTTTGTCAGATATCACCTGCAGTCACTCGCGGATTCGTAGTAGCCATTCTTTCAATCCGTGTAGTTATAAGTTCTGAAATCTTGCAAGGTCGTCCACACTTTGGTTTTGATTGTTCCAAAGCTTTTCCATTTCTTTATAACTGCAGCAACCGTCTTAAATGGAATTCGAAGTTCTTCTCCTATCTTCCTATAACTCTTTTCAGACACGTGTGCAACAATAACAGATTTCTTAAGATCTGTAGGCAGTTCTTTACCACGACGACCCATTGTTTACTAATGGCTTGTATAGTCATCCGTCGTTCATGAAGATTCACAGAAAAAATTCTAGAATCTAGAATTGCCAACAGTCTATAATCAATAAACAGCCAACTACTTATAAAAATGTGAATTCTTGAAGCCGAAGGTGGACACAGAAAGCATTAAATAATTTTGTAAATAAATGTACGAAAACTTTTGCATTTTAACTTTTTTATTTTCCTCAAATTCTTTGATATTTTACATTATATGTTTTATATTATATCAGGCTGTAACATAAATTCTGCTCGATTAGAAAATGGACGATAGATAATAGAATAACCTCAAGATAATGTGAAATAGTTTTAAAAATGTTGCAAAATACACACGGCGACAGGTTCGCACATGTTTTTTCACGATACAGAATGATACAGAATGACTAAGGCTAGTGTAGGATTAGGCTAATGAATATTTTCTCTGGTGTTTTTCATACAGTTACAACGCCACCCCTACGATATTACAGTCATTGAAAAAACATGGAGCCCACGAAAGAGCATATTCGACATGTGATGCTGTATGAGTTCCATAAAGGATCTAACGCTAGTGAATCCGCAAGAAACATTCAAAGAGTTTATGGAAATGATGTTGTGAGCGAATGGATGTGTAGGAGATGGTTTGAGAAGTTCAAAAATGGAGACTTCAGTCTGAAAGATTATCAACGAACAGGACGATCAAATGAGTTAGATGAAGAGTTGCTGAAAGCAACAGTGGAGGAAAACCCAACGGTAACTGTAAGAGAACTTGGCCTGCAACTCGGCGTTAGCCATATGAATATTCATCGTCATTTGAAGCTGTTAGGAAAAGTAGTGAAGGTTGGAAAATGGGTTCTGCATGATTTGTCACAAGCGAATCTTCAACATCGAATCGGTATTTGCACATCACTGCATTCTCGGCAACTGCAGGCACCGTTTTTTAATCGGATCGTCACTGGGGATGAAAAATTGGTCCTCTATAACAATAATAAGCGTCGACATCAGTGGCTTAGCCGTGAAACAAAGCCTGAACCTCAGCCAAGGAATGGACCCCATCCAAAGAAAATTTTGCTATGCGTTTGGTGGGATATGCAAGGAATTATTCATTTTGAGCTTCTGCCAGATAACCAAACAATCACAGCTGAAGTCTACTGCCAACAACTCCAACGATTGAAGATGGCATTACAAGAAAAATGTCCTGCATTAATTAATCGCAGAGGTGTCCTATTCCACCAGGATAACGTGCGCCCTCACACTGCTCGAATCACCACTGCCCAATTGGAGGCATTTGGTTGGGAAAAAAATGCCTCATCCATCTTATTCTCCGGACATCGCCCCTTCAGACTACCATTTATTCAGAAGTCTGCAACACCACCTAGATGGACAACAGTTGCAATCCAGAGAAGCTATCGAAAACGAAGTGATCGCTTTTTTTAACTTGAAACCAAGGGATTTCTTCGAACGTGGCATAAAAAAACTTTTCTGCCGGTGGGAGGAGGTTATAGAAAAAGAAGGGAATTACATTGATGACTAATTTCTCATTATAAGTCATTTAATTTTTGTTGTGAATAAACTAAAAATTCGAGCAAATTTGAGGGGTCGCGCGTCTTAAGGTACCTCAGCGCCACCACAGGTGAAAACGTGTTTTTGATGGATACCACTATTTTTACCCTTCCTCTATCGCGTGGTTTGGGTTATAATGACCTTACGACACTAGAAGTATGGTTGAAAACCTTATGAAGCGAACTACTTTTTTCACCTCTATCGCCAGCTGGGCTCTACCGCCCAGATGTGATGCGCGTCTTAAGGCCCCACTATCCCGTTCATCTAGTGGGAGGTGATGGGGGTGGGGGTGGGACGCTCGGTCTCTGGGTGGCGGGAACAGCAGGAGGAGCGCGAGCCAATGAAAACATGGCAGCCACGCCGCTCTGCTTTCTGATTGGCCACCCGCTCCACGCGCCGAGAGGGACACGACACAAACATCCCGCCAGTACCTTAAGACTCGCGTTGCTGTTAGCAGGCGTCCTCTGTTCGTGCTCATATTGCTGAATATTGCGTGGATTATTCTATTCACCCGGCTTCTAACTATTATCAACGTGTGCAGCAATGTCTCACCGTGCTAGTGATAGTGATGAAAAAGTACCTGGGCCTTCTGGAGTCGGTTCAGGAGGGAGTTGGTTTCTCCCGCCGGTGTTTCTATGGCGGTACCCAAGCACCTTGTGGTGATGACCCTCATGATAGTGTTTCGTATGATAGTGATGATAGTGTCGATGATCAGTCACTAATTTTACCATTCTTTCTACTACTTGTGTATGACAAGGGAATTTCTCGAATGGAGGGGTACTCTTGTTTTCTATGAATTCTTCAATCTCATTTTCTGTCAGGTGTCTTGTCACAGGTGGTTCAGTGACAATGCATTTTTGCCAATTAATTAAATCAGTATAATCAGTAGCTTCAAATTGAATAACAGGTACTGTGAAACGCCTCACAACTTTTTCCTTGTTTGTTTGCCTTGCTTTCTTTATTCGCCTCCACGCTAATTCTCTTATGGCGCTGCGGTCATCATGAATCATTGATGCTAGAATATTTTCTGGATTTGCAAAAAATGCATTTCTTTGTATGACAGGGTTTACAATATCCTTTACTTCGTCATTCAGTGTTCTTGTTAGTTCAATAGTTTTGAAAACATGTTTTGAGCCATTGACAAAAGACGTACTTTGCTTAATAGAAAACCACATTGGGATGTAGACCTTCATTATAAAAGAAGCAATGTTCATGAGGTTCTCAGATGGACTTACAGTTGAAACGTATAGACGAAGCAAACGATTTGCTGTAGTCAGCCATCGTGAATGTGCCATTTTGCCTGGACTACGATGAGCAAGATCTGGAGAGCAATATCCCTTTGTTATGGCCTGATGAATATCAATTAGATATTTTTGATCGGTGCTAAGATCTTCACAGTCTACAGTTGGTTCCTCAGCATCAATCCTTTTAAACTCGACAATAGGAAGACTCTCACAGTTCTCTAATTCCCTGCCAATAGGACCGGTGAATCCGCGGGGGCCAGATGTTTTTCCATCCAGCTTTGCAACTAAATGGCGTAATGGCAATTCATTGGCATGGAGCTGGCACACTAAATGTTGAACTGGCTTCTTCAGCTTCAATTCTATAAGCCTTATAACGCCTCCCTTTTCTCCAGTGTTGACTGCTGCACCATCGCATCCAATGGCAACAAGGTTTTCCAGGTTCATGTCATTATTTCCAATATACTCAAACATTCCTTTACATATTTCTTCAGCTGATCCAGAATTCACAGAATAATGGCCCAAATAATCTGAACCAGGTTCTCTCACTAAAGTGATATGTTCTTCTGTTACCTTCTTCTGATATACTTTGGACTCTTTTTTTTCTTGGAAGAGTGTAGAATCTTTTCGACCATCAAAATAGATTCCTCTGATTGGGACCTGATTTTGATCTTTCATAATTTCTGATCTCTTCTTTTGTCTTTCTCTTCTGATTTTACTCCTATCCACTACTTCAGATGTATTGTGAATAGAAACTTCTCCAATATCTTGCAATACTGCAATAACAATGAATGCTGCAGCTCGATCTGAAACTGCAGTCCTGTCACAAGCAGTAGCCACTGAAGGTAGATTTGTAGTTTTCCTTTTCTTGAATAATTGTTCTTCAGGTTGTTCGAGCTTTCTCTTCGAGCTAACTGGCTCTGGAAATGTATCGTCTGATATTTCGCCAGATTCACTTTCACTATTTGATGTCGATGATGATAATTCAACATTTGTATCCTGCAATTTCTCCTGTGAAGATTCTTTGGTGAGCCTCACAGCTTCTTTTTGCTTTCTTAGCAACGTAGATGCTTTTTTCTTTGAGAGTGTAATATCTACTCTATCAATAAACAGTTTTCTTTCACTCCTTTGATCTAAGAGGAACGTCACTTCTTCCTTTGGAACCGTTTTTTCTTTGGGACAAGAACATTGTGTTAGTACTTTGCACTTGCACGCTGCAATGTCAAAAAGTTTCGTGTGTGCTTCTTTTTTGAACATATCAATCTTTGCTTTGTAAGCTTCAGAATTTTTTCTGCTTTGGTATGGCTTCATAATGACACGATACTTTTCGTGGTAGCTTCTGAACATTGTTTCAATTCGCCTGTCTGACAGAATTGGGACGGAAGCACTTTCCCAAATTGTTTTCAATTTATCAACAACTTGTTCTAATATTTGAGATATTGAAGGATCTTTATTAGTATTCTGTTTCAAATCGTTTCTTACAAACAAGTAATATTTAAAAACTCCTTCGTATGTAGGAAGATTCCTGTGCCACAAATCTTCCCCCATACCAAACATGGGGCACTCAGTTGAGGCCCTGGTTGATTTTGCACAAACTCGAGACATTTTGAAAGTATACAAATCTGAAAAAGAAAGAGCTAATATCAATTATACGTTAATTTCAGTTAATAGTACATGGCAAACTTAGGGCAACACAATAGAGAAATGCAAAATATATAAGAAATATAGTTTAGACTATCTGAGTAACGCCAACAACAGAACACCCACCTGCTACGAGAGCGACAGCTACACTGAACCGAGGTACTCACGTGACAGCTGAGTGAGCTGACTATAGAAAACTGTTTTTAGAGAATAGAAACTTTTTTTTAAAGGTTGACTGAGCTATTTTTATACAAGTGTGAATAAATTCTTGTCTATTGTGCATCGTGGACTCTTCTGTAATTATTGGTTAAAATCTGCTTTTTTCATTTTTTTTCAATATTGAAGGTCATTGTGGCACCTGAAGATATTAATGTTATGATTTTAAATTTATACCAGCTTATTTCCTTACTACTCCACACATTTTCCACACTAGCCAATTTGTAAATTCGAAAAATGAGTTTTTCACTCCGCCCTAATGCTCAGGAATATATCAGTGTAGTAAATGATGGTGGTTTAGCTCGTTTTTTCGCTGCATCATTGCAGAAGCGAAAAGATGAAGTACTAAAGCAGAGAAATATTGTTGCCAGAGTTGTAGATATAATAAAGATGTTAGGTAAACAAGCTCTTCCTTTTCGTGGACACAGAAATGAGTCAGCATATTCGCTTCTTGATGAAACAGAAAATCATGGAAATTTCTTGGCTACTGTGCAGTTGATGGCAAAATATGATCCTATTATGGCTTCTCATGTTTCCATGGTGAAGGAAATGTCTGAACAACGATGTGAAAGATTGGAAAAATAGAGAAAGGCACAAAGTAAAGGTCGTGGTAGTCTTGTCACATTCTTGAGTAAAACAACCATCTCTTCTTTGACCCAAATTATGAAGAATATGATACAGGAAAAAATTACTCAAGAAGTTGCTGAGGCCAAGTATTATTCCATACAAGTAGATTCAACCCAGGATATTTCATCAATTGATCAATTTAGTATTGTTATTCGATATGTAGTAAATGGTACTATCCATGAATGACTACTTGCAATTGTTCCTAGTAATGATGGTACAGGGCAGGGACTTTTTGACCTATTAAATGAAACATTACAACGTCTTGAAATAGATCCGAAAAACTGTTTATCAGATAGCACAGATGGTGCTGCAAGCTACCATGGACAATATAATGGCTTACAGAGTAAAATTGCTGATGTAGCTGATCAGCATGTTCATGTATGGTGCTATGCCCATGTACTCAATTTAGTAGTTACTGAAACCACGAAGTGTTGTGTACCAGCAGTTTACTTCTTCAATTTACTCCAGAATTTAGCAAAATTTGTGAAGGTATCATATAAGCGAATGGCCATCTGGATTGAAGTGTTGGACATCATCTGGGGAAAGAAAAGATGAAACGATTAAAGCTAATTGGTGAAACCAGGTGGTCAGGGAAGTCCAATGCAGCAACTACTATATTTGGAAATTTTGACAAAATATGTATCAGTAATTTTGTGGATCTTCTGACATGTTTATCCATTATTCAAAGCTCTAACAATTTTGATGGAAAAACAAAACAGGAGGCAAATGTTTTACTGTCTAGCCTTCTAGAATTTCAAAAAATATTGACAGCATTCACATACTTATATATCTTTCAAATTACAGCCCCTTTGTCAAGCTATCTACAGACAAGTGTCTTAAATATGTTTACTGCATGAAATATGGTAGAAAAATCCATTACAGATTTGAAGAAAAGATCAAGAGAATTTGATAAAGTATATAGTCAGGCTTTGAAATTTGCCAACAAATCCAATGAGCACATTGCACAATTCAATAATGATGAAAATCAAGCAGTGAAAATTGATTTTGTAAAAACTGAGTTACCAATCAAGAGGAAACATAAAACAAAGAGAATGGCAGATGAACTAGCTCCTGATGAAAAAAACACATCTGATTCTTTGTCAGACTATCGTGTACATGTGTTCAACGTGATAAGTTCGACCTCTCCAAGGTGGCACTGGATGAAAAGTACCCTCATGAGCGTCTCTTGTCACCTGAAAAGTGTGCCGACCTTCGTAGCCTCATCAGCCTTGTCAATCCCGAGGCCAAGCAGTGGCTCCAGAGTCTCCTCGACCGCCAACAGGAGCTTAGACAGGCAGGGACGGCAGATGAGATGGATGAGGTAGAGGCAGAAGACGACCCTGATGACAACACATTGTATTATGTGCCGCCTCGCCCCCGTACAGCTCCATAGTGTCATGTCACACCTCCCTATATGCCACGCCCCCTACGTTGACGACTCATGGACCGATTATGGATTGCACTATGGATGACGATTGAATAACCTGCTACTACACTACTGCTACTGAGATCACTACTCCGGTGGTTGGTGAGTATTCTGAGTCTGTTTTCTATCATTCTTTTCTCTTTTTTTCCTTTTTCTCTTTTGAGAGACACAGACAGACAGACATAGGGAGAGAGACAAACAGAAAATAGGTGACAGACAATAATAAGAGAAGGTATGGAATGACAGAGTAGTGAGTAGTGCTATTTCTTCTTTTTTTATTAATTTCTTTCATTTTTTTACTAATAATAGGCAATAAGGCATTGACTTTTTACTCAATAATGTTTATTTACCTGCCATACATGTGATTTACATTAACATGGAATCATTCTGTGCCAGAAATCGCACCGAAAGTTCGGCATAATAAGGAAATCAAAAAATTTAAAAATATATATATATAAAATATAAAATATGAAAATCTATTCCAAAAACTCATCAACATCTTCATTAGCATACTTATATATCTTTCAAATTACAGCCCCTTTGTCAAGCTATCTACAGACAAGTGTCTTAAATATGTTTACTGCATGAAATATGGTAGAAAAATCCATTACAGATTTGAAGAAAAGATCAAGAGAATTTGATAAAGTATATAGTCAGGCTTTGAAATTTGCCAACAAATCCAATGAGCACATTGCACAATTCAATAATGATGAAAATCAAGCAGTGAAAATTGATTTTGTAAAAACTGAGTTACCAATCAAGAGGAAACATAAAACAAAGAGAATGGCAGATGAACTAAGTTTTACTTAGCATATGAAACTTATTTTGGAATCCCTATGGGTGACCAAATCAAATCATAGGCACCTCACTTCTGCTGTGGTAACTGCCGATCAGCATTGGAAGGATGGTTACGTGGTAGTCGCAAGTCTATGCCATTTGGAATTCCTTGAGTTTGGAGAGAGCTCACTAACCATCATGATGACTGGCCTGCCAGAGCGCATTTAAACCCTGATACTCACAATGTCATAAACAATCCTCTCGTTCAAACAGAGAAGGTTTTCCTGCCACCTTTACATATTAAACTAGGGCTTCTAAAACAATTTGTAAAACCTTGGATACTCATGGTGATACCTTCCAACATATACGATCAATGTTCCCAAAACTGTCTGAAGCCAAAGTCAAAGAAGGGATATTTGTTGGACCACAAGTAAGGCAGATGCTGGCAAGCAAAGAGTTAGAAGACAAAATGACTGCTGTTGAAAAGAATGCATGACAAGCGTTTCAGCTTGTGTACATGGGTTTTTGGAAAATACCAAAATGAAAACTACAAAGGGCTTGTTGAAAATTTTAATGAAAATTTTGAAAGACTGGGTTGCAGAATGTCATTGAAGCTTCACTATTTATTTCTCACTTGAACTACTTCAGAGCAAATTTAGGTGACGTGAATGAAGAACATAGTGAACAGTTCCATCAGGATATTCAAACTATGGAAAAGAGGTATCAGGGAAGGTGGGATGCAGCCATGATGGGTGACTACATTTGATGTTTGCTCCGAAATAATGATGGTGATCACAAAAGAAAAAGCCGATCAAAAATTAATTTCTAAATGACCCAATTAATATGTCCTAATACACGAGACATACTGTTTTAGTTAAATAATTGCTGTTCTAAGCTGATTTATTGACTTAATTTGATAAAGGGATGTTTTTTCTTTCTGTTTATCATACTAAAACTTTCATAATAAATTAAAATATAGAATAAGTAGTTTATTTACACGCAAAATCTTATTCTTCGTTTAGTGAAAAATCAACGGATGCAACAAAGAAACCAATATCATTTCTGTAAGCAGCATACCCAAATTCATAAAAAAAACACTAAAAAAGGAGATAACCAGAAAATTTCAAAAATTTTATTACACAGTGTAATTATTTTTCAGTCAATTATCCGCTAATTTCTTCAATAAAGAACATCAGTTTTCTGATTATCAAACGCTGATCGTAAACTTATTTGTTTTCAAATTTGAGAAATTAATTCTTTCGACAGTTTAGTAAATTTACGAAATTTATGGTCAGAATTGCTACTTTAATACATATGTAATTTATGTAACTGTAAATAATAAGTTTTGTTACAATAGTTGCTCTAAAAAATTAAAAATATTATAAATAAGATACTTAAATTTAAGACAAATTTAAATTTTATAAATTTTGTTATCGTCATTTTAGAAAACGATCTAAGAGGATAATATTATTATTTTTCATTAAAAAACAATTCAGTCTGAACTATCAAATTTATATACAGTATATATACATACTGTATGTGTATATATATATATATATATATATATATTAAAATCACAGAATAACACGTGATCTTATTAAACAACCACAGGGAAAAGGAAGTTTTTTCCCTGATGATGTGAATATATCACGAAAGCGCTCGGACTCCGTGTTTCTTTTTCCTTTTCCCTGTGGTTGTTTGCTTATATATATATATATATATATATTTTTTTTTAACTGCAAACACGCAGTATAATTAACGTAAAGAACGACGCCTGTATAGGAGAATATTCCGCGCAAGATGAGAAGAGAGAACGAAACAAATGAAAAAATGAGGTAACCACCCGGGAATCGAACACCGGAATCTTCCGATTGCCGGTCAGATATGATAACCATTACACCACGGGCCTCACTCAAACAAATGCCGTAATTCCTCTACATACGCGCAGAAACCAATGCCCCAAGGGGGCACCTCTCGCATGCCGTAACATTATATACATTTTAACTGCAAACACGCAGTATAATTAACGTAAAGAACGACGCTTGTATAGGAGAATATTCCGCGCAAGATGAGAAGAGAGAACGAAACAAATGAAAAAATGAGGTAACCACCCGGGAATCGAAACCGAGATCTTCCGATTGCCGGTCAGATATGATAACCATTACACCACGGGCCTCACTCAAACAAATGCCGTAATTCCTCTACATACGCGCAGAAACCAATGCCCCAAGGGGGCACCTCCCGCATGCCGTAACATTATATACATTTTAACTGCAAACACGCAGTATAATTAACGTAAAGAACGACGCTTGTATAGGAGAATATTCCGCGCAAGATGAGAAGAGAGAACGAAACAAATGAAAAAATGAGGTAACCACCCGGGAATCGAACCCGGGATCTTCCGATTGCCGGTTAGATATGATAACCATTACACCACGGGCCTCACTCAAACAAACGCCGTAATTCCTCTACATACGCGCAGAAACCAATGCCCCAAGGGCATTTGTTTGAGTGAGGCCCGTGGTGTAATGGCTATCATATCTGACCGGCAATCGGAAGATCCCGGGTTCGATTCCCGGGTGGTTACCTCATTTTTTCATTTGTTTCGTTCTCTCTTCTCATCTTGCGCGGAATATTCTCCTATACAAGCGTCGTTCTTTACGTTAATCATACTGCGTGTTTGCAGTTAAAATGTATATAATGTTACGGCATGCGGGAGGTGCCCCCTTGGGGCATTGGTTTCTGCGCGTATGTAGAGGAATTACGGCATATGTTTGAGTGAGGCCCGTGGTGTAATGGTTATCATATCTGACCGGCAATCGGAAGAACCCGGGTTCGATTCCCGGGTGGTTACCTCATTTTTTCATTTGTTTCGTTCTCTCTTCTCATCTTGCGTGGGATATTCTCCTATACAAGCGTCGTTCTTTACGTTGATATATAATATATATATATATATATATATATATATATATATATTCTGGTGGCTGTATAAACATAATCTTCAAAAAGTTAAGTTCGGAATCCATAATATTCTTATTCCCTATAAAACTGAGAATACCAATTTGTATACAAATCGGAAATGTTTTAGAGGTATCGCAAGTGTCCAAAATATTTTAACTTAGTCTTTTTTGAGTTCAGCTCCAGGTCCCTCTCACCCATAAGGGCGAGTATTATCCTCTCAATGGAGGGGGTTTCGTTGGTGCCAACAACTCATTGTCGCCTTTTTGAACTTTGGAGACCTTCAACTAATGTTTTCTTTCTTGCATATGGGAATGTTTTACGTTAGTAGGATGGGCGAAAAATGGGAGAGTGCAGGAATCACTATTGCATGATGTTGTAAATTGGTTATGCACCAAAGGGGGGTTATGCAATGAATGGGGAGGGGGTTTATGCAAAGAGGGAGGGGGAATGTTGCAAGAGCAAGAAGGGGTTATGCAACTTGGAGGTGGAGTTTTCCCCCAAGAGAAAGAGAGGAGAAGGAGAGAGAGGAAGAGAGGTGTTCGCCTGGCAGGAGCCAAGCGCATATTAAGACTTCATCTGAGCGCCCGCTGTCTTATAAGGTTTAAATCCGCCAGTTGGTTTAATCCGCCAGTTGGCTTAGAAGCGGTAAATGGCTTGTACAGGTTGAGTTGCTAGATTGCGCTATTTATTTAATTAAAGCATATATTATTGACAGTTGGCTTAGAAGTCCGTCAGTTTGCTTAGAAGGCGTAAATGGCTTGTTCAGGTGTACAGGTTGAGTTTCCAGATAGCGCTATTTATTTAACTAAAGTATATATTCTAGACGGTTGGCTTAGAAATCAGTCAGTCGGTTTAGAAGGCGTAACCAGCCATTTCGTATAATTAAATAATAATATTGTTTACAACCAAAAGAATTAAATAAAACATCATTACATCATTCTGTTTATTTAGATGGATTATTGGAATCAGAAATATATAGAAAATAAATATACAATTGAATATATATATGATAAAAAAATAAAATAAAAAATAATAATAGATAAGAAATATGGACGAGGAATATGTATATAATAAAGAAATAAAAATAAAAATATAACCATCACTATAACAGTACAGAAGAAATATATACACACAATTATGTTAAATAATTAAATATATTGAAAATAAATACATACACTTTATCTATTGCAAAAAATAAAAAAAATAAAAAATAAGAAATACAAAACGATGGAGTATAACCATCAATATAGCAGTACAGGAGAAATATATATATATATATACACACATATATACAAAATTATGTTAAATAATTAAATATATTGAAAATTCATCAAAATACATTCACTTTGTTCTACTGCGCAAAACACTAAACTCACACGTAATGTACAGGTTGAGTTGCTAGATTGCGCTATTTATTTAATTAAAGCATATATTATTGACAGTTGGCTTAGAAATCCGTCAGTTGGCTTAGAAGGCGTAAATGGCACTACGCAGTAAACGCGGCTTAATATTATTTCACCGCTCAAGTTATAGGGAAACCTATACTCTATAGTCTATATAAATGGCCTTCATTTCGTTCAGTACTACTTTTGTGCCCACTTTACATCCGGTTGGCAAGTTATCTTTAAATACGTCTAGAATACAATCAAAAGCACGCACAAAGAGGTCTTCGTTAGCCACAACGTCATTATTAAATACAAGTTTATAAACACTCCTTTCTAATCGAGTGTTTATTTTTACCAACCCGAGCTTTTCAATCGAGAACTCTTCTTCACACTGCATAGCGGCAGTTAAAATAATCTTCTAAGTCGTTACGACAGCTGCTCATTATATAAAGAAATAGTTCTACAGGGTGAACGGTGTAGGTGAGCTCAGCCCTGTACCACTCAAGTGCTTTGTACCAAAGTTCATGGTATTTCAAAGAGTCTAAACCTTTTAAATAAGCATCCAGCTCTAAACCATTCTCGCCTTGTTCAGTCCTACACTCGGTAAACCCATCGAGCAGAGCGGTGTATGCGTATTTAAGAACCGTATCAAAATAAAGCATATCCGTAACACGCGCGTCTAATATAGGCTTCAGCTTGCGGAATCCGACGATTTCAAACATTCTGTCGAGGATGAAACGGTTTCACGATCGGACAAGAGCGTTATTATCAGAAGCATTCTTCCACATCAGCCGTATATCAACGCATCGCTGATCGTTATTTATACACAACATACAAACAACGGCATATGAGGGGGTGTCACTAATCTGCTCTCTTCTTGTACCTGCACCTGCAGGAATTTTATAACGATACTCACTCCACCTCTCAACTACCACGAAGATTCTCTTCATCTCCTCAACACTTAAATAAACAACATTCCGTTTGTTTGTTTGTCTACAAGTCGTTTCCAGTACATAGTTAATGGCACCGGTTTTACGCCTGAACACACGCAACGACTTCGTCACGGACACATCGTACACGGCGTTGAGAATGCTGCTCAAAGGAACTTCTATCATATTCGAGGAGCGCACGTCCAGTCGGTTCAAGCTCTGAGATGAATATGAGCCACATGCAACCGATCGGCTCGACAGCAGGAGTGAGTCACACCATAAGCTAATGAAACGTGTACGGCGCTGTTCCAACATGAATACTTGTATCCCATTATATTGGGTAGGTGTTTTGAGAAATTTTCCGATACATGAAGCAATATCGGTTTTAATGTTTTATCACTCCCACTCCCCAGAATAAGCACCAGACATTTTTGCATCGGGGGATTTTCACGAACTAAACACATTTTATTCACACTTTGGCGCACTATTTGAGAGAAACATATGACAATATTTTTCCTTTTTGCTTAGCATGCGATAATCGTCTCTAAATTCCACAAACTAAACATCTTCACAATCCGGCGCACTATTTGAGAGAAACATGTGCCCATATTTTTTCTTTTTTTGTTTAACTATCGATACTCGTCTCTAAAGGCTGTAAAAAACTCACACAGGCCATTAGCCACAACCTCACTACAAACCTCGTCATGATATATATTAATATAGTGGTAAAAATACTTAAGATTCTCCATGATGACAACATTTACATTCTCAACCGTAAGGTACGAATAGTCGGTATGGTGTAACATGACATAATATCGGTTGTCATACCACTCATCAACAAGACTCATTCTCCATATCCGTTGCTTCTCTTCTGCACGTGTTGTTTCTTCTACTTCACGGTATATGAGCTTTTATAAAGTTTAGTTCTACAACATAGTTCAATACATCACTTGTACCACGAAATCCTACAATGCTCTCGCCAGAATAGCCGTAGAGTATTTGTACCTCTTGCTCCTTCGCACGATTCAATGTAGCCTTAAAAGCATCAAAGGAGGGTGGAATACAGTTTTTCTCAGTATCCACCACATCTTGACACTTTGCCGAATACCACTTCATAAACGTCGAACACGCAATATTAAAGGTAGCCATTACTATTTTTCGTCTACGCGGGAGAATACACGCCTGAGATCCAGGGCTTACTGCCATCAACTGAGCACGCATGGAAAAGATATGCCCAGGTAGTAGCAGGACTCACGTGATCAATCATGGAGGTGGGCGGAGCTTAGAACTTTCTCCTGTACACACGTTGGGCGGAGCTTAGAATTTTCTCCAGTGTACACACACACACACACACACACACACACACACACACAAAGGAGAAAGTGAAAGGCTAGTTGAAACATGATTTATTTAATAAATGAAATATTCAAGGTGTATATATATATATTTACAAATACATGTAATAAATAAGTTAACAATAGACATATCAAAGTTTATGGTATTCAAAGGGCACGGTATCATAGGTACCAGGCACCTGGTAACATTTCCTTTGTACACCTTTGTACCCCTAAGTTCCTTCACGTCCCCGAGCTACTGCGCCCGAAAATTGTGGGTACCTACAGTTAGTTGGGGCGGCCGATCGCCCTCATCATCATCCAAGCACACGAGATCCTTCAACGAATCAAAGTTAACGACCCGCCAAAGTTAACGACCCTTCACGATATACTTCATATCATCCCCCACCCTCACCCGTACCCCATAAGTTTTTGGCCCTGTTGAGACAAAAGAGTCGGCGGATGCGATGTCTCCATACTCATCCTTGATCTCATCAGTCAACTCCCCGAGAAATTCACCAATAGGAGGCATGTATTCACTCTTCCTCTCTGTGAATATCACACTATCTGTATCGGCGTACAAAACCCTCCTCCCAAGAGAATGCAATAGACCCCCAAAGCTTGATGCGTGCGTAGACCGTTGTGAAGCTGGCCACAGGTATGTTTGTAACCCGTGAGGTATCTGTGGCCAATTCGGTATTGTTGTACTTTATTATGTAAGTATTACCTACATTCACAATCTCCATGACCTCTTTATCGGGAGCGTTGGCATAATCTCAGACTTCACTATAACTTTGTGCCAAATGAACGTTCCCTTTGCCAGTATTCTGTGCAAATTTTCCCCAAAGACTGTTTAGACACAAATTTGCACTAAAGCGCTAACCATGGGTCCTTACAATGTGGGAACGGTCAAGCTGTATCCCTTCACGGTCACGGTAACGTTGAATATAGGCCGATTTTTCATCTTCGGTATCAACTCCTCGCGGATACCCTGATGCTTCGACCTTATCCTTCAAAAAAGCGTTTATATATGGCATGAAAAGGTTGGGTAGCTTCTGAAACCTCCACACCTCATGTATCTTCAATATTCTGTAGCCAAGGCAAACAGCTAGGTCCAGCTCTGGACTTGTATATACACCTCTGATCTTACGCTGGTTAGCTGTGAGATTACATTCCCCATTGTTCTCCTCTGCGCACTTCACGCACAAGGAAAACATGAGCTTGTGATCGACAACGACGGGTAAGATCGGCATCTATAAATCGCGTGGGGGGAGCACATCTACGAAAGAAAGGCCGAAATAGTACCCGTTCAAATTTGTTGAGAACACCTCGATGGTGAGCAGGTCAGGTCCCACCAGTTTCTCAGGTGCACCCACGGGGTACGGATTGTTCTTCATCACGTAGGGATATAAAGAACAGAAGTCGTAGTAATGGAGTTTCACGCCCTCCGTCGGCGGAAAGTGTAGCTTGAAGGGATTTGTACGCCCTCCGAACAAAGTATCACCGCATTTGAGAGGATCCAGTACCATTGAACGTTTGATCGTGTTTATTTCTTCATTGTATTGTCCATCTGTTTCCATCCGTGAATCATACTCATGCTCCCACAGGACTTTGTGAGTGACTGGGAGCCAATAATTTGACCGCGGGTGCGGGCCCACGCAAGACTGTCAGCAGGAGATGTACCGTGGATATCTCCTACGATTCCACACTCAGGACGGGGGCATCCGTGCCACCAGCAACTGTTATAGGAATACACAGTCTTCTCATCAGTGGCACGGTTTTCACTTAGACCATCGACCCAAAAAACACGACCATTACCCATAACTGCGGGGATTGTTTCTGTGAATAACGGCTAAGGTGTCTTTAGGCATTAAGTTATTCTTGAACACCGTAAAACATAATGAGGCGATGGTGGTTGCGACTTGGAACGGATCGCATTTAAAACGGCCTATGTACATCCTTCTAAAGGCCTAGAAACATACTCTAAGCACAAGCACATCATTCACGCAATAACGCTCACATTCATCAGCTATATTATAAGGATTAGATTCATTAAAACTGTTGTAGTATCGGTCAAAATCTTGACGTTCATCTGTACTCATACATTCATAGTTAAATTAATGTTTGGGTGGAGGTAGTCCTACGTAATTTAAAGTTTCGCTAGTGAGGAATGTGTAAGGGAAATATCCTTTTGAAACTTCAGCGGCTACGCCCATCACCTTGGGTAGCTTTGCTAATTTACAAGGTGTGAATAATAAAGTGTCTTTAAACTGTACATTACCTCTTATTTGCAGCTGTATTAGTTTGTTGCCTCTTTTTAAGGGATCACCTGTAAATATCTTAGATAACTCGTGCTCAAGCAACTCCTTATAAAGGAACTGTGTGTCAAATTTTGCCCCGTTATGGGCGAGAATATACACACTCATTTTTTTTAACTTGTCCGCTAACTTGACAATATATGACACAAAGAGTTTCAACGGGCTATCGTGGGCATTCGTTTTAAAAACGTTTGTCAGTTTACCACATTTGTGACACTCATCACACTCGCTCTCCATACTCTCATCACAGATAGTCTGGCTTACAAGTAAATGTGGAATAACCTCTTTGGTTTCAGCGTTCGTGTATGTTTCTATATCGCAGTACACAGTTATACAAGGGCTATTTTTATGCTTAGCATCTTTCATATAACATACTGTACATGCTTTACTCCAACCGCCTTATATTTCTCATGGCATGTAGGACAGTGAATTTCATCACATTTATGCTTGAAATTCCCCCAATTACACTGGGTAACAAAATTTGAAAAATATTCTGTTTATTGTGATTTTTCTGTCGTTTCTTAATGATTTCGGGGCGCTGATTCCAAAAATGATATTGGTTTTGCTCTATCATCAACCGTTTCAAAAATATAGGTTATCACACTTTTCATATGGCAAAGTATATAAAGAAGGCAAACAAATATTTTCTGAAAATAAAAACACTATTGGAAATTAATGTTTATTGAGCCAAAATTGTTTCACAAACCCAAAATGGTGCAAAGGATATAATATATATCATGAGAAGAACCGATAAGAGAATAACAAGCCTCGTTATGCAGTGTGCGTTCCTTAAAAATGCACTGAAAAACGCGACTTCCGCGTATGAACATTCTTATCCTTTCTGATCAGCGACCATACGTAGTCTCCCATCAAGGAAGCATCCCAATAGCCCTGGTACCTTTTCTCCATCGTTTGAATACCTTGATGGAATCTTTCGCCATGTTCTTCAATCACATCGCCCAGGTTATCACGAAAAAAGTCTAGATGCGAAAGCAGAGAGTGTGATTTTAAAGACATACGGGATCCCATTTTGCCATAGCATTTAATCAAGTTTGACACTAACTCCTTATAGTTTGGTGCTTTATGGTTGCCTAAAAACCCACGAACCACATCACGGAAAGCACACCAAGCCTCTTTTTCGATCGGAGTCATCTTGGCTTCAAGGTTCTTTGAATTCAACAGCGCCTTGACTTGTGGTCCTACAAAGATGCCAGCCTTGACTTTGGCCTCAGAGAGTTTAGGGAACATGACCCGAATCTGTTGGAAAACTTCCCCTCCAAAATCTAACGCAGTTACAAACTGCTTAATTAGACCCAACTTAATATGGAGAGGTGATAGCAGAACTATGTCAGGCTTCACAAGAGGTTCCCTGAGTACATTGTACTTTCCTGGTTGCAGTCCTTCACGTGGAGGCCACTGAACTGTTTTATAGTGCTCAGTTGAAGCCCTGCTATCCCACAGGCAAAGAAAACATGAATATTTAGTAAACCCTCCTTGTAAACCTAACAGGAAACCAATCATTTTGAAATCACCACACACGTCCCAGTTATATTGTTCATACCTGATTTGAGTGAGCAGTTGTTTGACATTTTCATAGTCCTCTTTCATTTGAACAGAATGTGCAACTGGTATAGATGGATATTTGTTCCCATTGTGGAGTAGAACAGATTTTAAACTCCGAGTTGAACTGTCAATAAACAGGCGCCACTCTGAGAGTATATGTGTTAACCCAATAGCTGTGAATAGACCATTAACCTCGCTGCAATAACAGAGAGAGCCATTGACATCGTAGAACCTTGCAAACTCTTCATGCCGCTTTCGGTATACAGTGCTCTTGCAGCCTTCTCCAAGCAAATTCCACTCTTTAAGTCTGGAGGTCAGAAGCTCAGACCCTGATTTCGTCAGACCCAAATCTCTAATTAAGTCGTCCAATTCCGTCTGATTTGGAAAGTGAGGGTCTGTACTGAAAGTTACTGTATTTTCTTCATCATGACTGTCCTCAACAGCCGACATCTCAGATGAGCTAGCTGCATCCTCATTTTCAACCTGCAAAGCAAAGAAACAAAATATAGGCATAGCTATATATGTAGAAGAGCATCAGCACTAAGAAAAATCGACACATAATGACCCACAGTCTGTAAATACAGAAGGTAAAGTAATGGATAGATACCTGTTCTGGTGGACGTGGTATTGGAGGACCTTCGCCATGTGGTACAGGAGCTATGGACGACGCTATGCTTGGATACTGAAGAGTCTGCCTTCCTTTAACTTTCCTGTACTTAGAAACATCTACCATGCAGTAGTAGCAATCGTCGTGGTGGCTCTTTGGTTCTCTCCATATTCTGGGCACCGCAAAGGGCATTGCCTTGCGTACTCCCCGCAGCCACCCTTCAAGTGTGGAGCGGCAGCTTCCACAGATCACATGGGGTGCCCAGGGCTTATTTTGGTCACCCATAGGCATACCAAAATAGAGCCGATACGCGATTCAGAACTTGGTGCCTTTCACAATCTTGTGCGATACTTGCTTGGGGCCTATGTAATACCCACAAACGTAGCAGAATATATCCGGCGAGTGTTTACAAGCTCTAGTTGCCATTCTCTTTACCAAACTGTACTACATTAATCATAACCTGCAGATATAGAGAGAAGAGTTATTAAATCTGCAACAGATTACAGATTCCAGAAAAAAGATGTATTCACAACACTGAAATAATGTTCGCAATAAAAAAGGATCGATAACACTCAAATCGTCAGCACAGAGAAGCACAGAAACACAGCACCTCAGTGCTGGTAACCATCAGACAAACAACCTGCTTTCTTTGTGCGCTCACACTTACTGACTTCTCAGACTCTGCGCTCTTCTTTATATAGCACAGTGGAAGTTTCAGGCAATTTCTAGAGCAAGAAACTGTCAACGAACATCCGGATTGTTCTCAACAATTCCTGAGTATTCTGATATTGCTGCGCCCATAATAACATTATACTGGTAAAACATGAAAAATGGATTATTTCTGAAACCATTGATTATACACACAAACCAAGGCCAGATTTGGACTCAGCGCCCACAAATGCATATAAAAACATAAAAAATTCTATACAAACAGAATCAGTGTTACACAGTGTTATCCATCATATGAAACATACCACATTCACAGATTCTCATTTTCCTGCAAGTGCCAATTGATTTATGGAACTCAAAACAGTTATTATTGAAAAATGTGCGTCTACACACATCACAATCCCTCTTCTCAGCTTCAACTACACGGCTTTCACATTTGGAGCTTTTACACTGCTCACATACCATGTGACAATCTTTGCAATGTTTCACTTTCATCCGCAAACTCGATACACCCCTTACACAAATCATGATGTCGTCCATATTTTCGACTTTTATCATAACTCGCGTAAAGGTCCCTTATATTACGGATGGGGAGATACATTGTCCCTGACAGTCCTAAAATAAGTAGGGGTCTTGTACGATCTCTCACACATTCACAGTTCTACGACGATCAGCCATTCCAAATACAACTATACGAACATTCATTTCCTGTTCTACACTTCTCAGCTCCTCAGGACCCATATTACAGTCAAACTCAAGTTTACAGTCTACATCTAGTTTACGGGCATGCTCCACTACCGTAGGCAATCAAATTTTTTGGGTCCATGCATTTATTACAGTAAACATACGAGCTGAGGCTACCGCTATAAAGCTGCAACCACGATCGACGTTTATATGCCGTCTATAAATAGCCTGAGAATTGAAGTTAAGAGTATAAGGTGTGGCACTATGACCCGCAACACGGAATACACGGTCAATATTTACCGTGAAGTTGTCCATATTGAAGGCTATACTACTTTGAGAGGCATGCATTATACGGCCTAATTCTCTCTCTCTCTCTCTCTCTCTCTCTCTCTCTCTCCTCTCTCTCTCTCTCTCGTTCATATTTCTTATACTATTTTATTTTTTATTTTATTTTTTTTATCATATATATTCAATTGTACATTTATTTTCTCTATATTTCTGATTCCAATAATTTGTCTAAATAAACAGAATGATTTAATGGTGTTTTATTTAATTCTTTTGGTTGTAAACGATATTATTATTTAATTATACGAAATGGCTAGTTAAGCCTTCTAAACCGACTGACTGATTTGTAAGCCAACCGTCAAGAATATATGCTTTAGTTAAATAAATAGCGCTATCTGGAAGCTCAACCTGTACACCTGAACAAGCCATTTACGCCTACTAAGCCAACTGACGGATTTCTAAGCCAACTGTCAATAATATATGCTTTAATTAAATAAATAGCACAATCTAGCAACTCAACCTGTACAAGCCATTTACGCCTTATAAGCCAACTGGCGATTTACACCTTATAAGACAGCGGGCGCTCAGATGAAGTCTTAATATGCGCTTGGCTCCTGCCAGGCGAACATCTCTCTTCCTCTCTCTCTCCTTCTCCTCTCTTTCTCTTGGGGGATAACTCCGGCTCCAAGTTGCATAACTCCTTGTTGCTCTTGCAACATTCCCCCCTCCCCCTTTGCTTAAACCCCCTCCCCCTTTGGTGCATAACCTAGTTGCAACATCTTGCAATACTGACCAACATTTGCGATTGCATTGCAACATTCCTGCACTCTCCCATTTTGCGCCCATGCTACTTACGATGTTCCTCAACGACCTGGAAGCAAAAACTGTGTCTGTTCCTCATTTCTCGGTACAGAGGCGTTAAAGTCCTTTATCAATGCTACTCCACTTTCTGCTATATCATTGGCAACCTTCATGCTTTTATGTATCTTGGAAGCGTTTTCATAATCTGGTATCTGTTCCCGTTAAGCTGGATCTACAAAAGTTAGAAAGTCATCTTCCAACCGTAAAATTGAGAACAGCTGTCGAGAGTTTGCTGTGACAAATGATGACAGATCTTTTCCTTCAGCAATCGGTGGACAAATTCTATTTGGAGGGCATTTATCTCCTTCATTTTTTAGAGCTGCGACCATCAACCTCTTCATTTCTAAAGGTACACGATCATCAAAGAAAGAGAGACCAATCAGACATTCACTTAAATACCACAAATGATTACCGAATGCCTTGCCTGCAGATTTGGAGACGACAGTGTCTGGGTAAGTTTTTAATTACTGAAGGAGCTCAAGGTCATTTCCAGGAGCTAAAGTTGCTTGGGGGCATTGGAACCATGCCTTTACATAAATCTTTGTAGTGATTAAATTGAATCTTCTTAGAGAAGATATTTCTCTTGATGTTAGACGAACCTGTGAACGGAGGAGATAAATGTTTAGAGAATAAATTACGTTTGCTAGCCAACGTGCACAATATAGAGCACCTGGTTGCATCAGTCTTCTTCCTCGTGAAGGTATTTCTCCCAGAAATAACAATGTTAATGCTCGGGTTTCTCGGTAATCATCTCTTGGTTGATGTTCTTCTAGGTTAGTTTTACAGAATTCAATTATTTCCTTCTATTGAGATATGTCTAAGGTCACTTCTTTATCACCAATCACTGGTTCAAGCTTACTCTTATCAATGTTACTCCATTCTAGCTGTAATCGCTTAAATAATGCAATATCAGGTTCTGATGAGGGACCAAAAAGGACGCAAATACATTTCCATCTATAATCTCATGGATATGATGACGACAGGCAGGTGCAGAAGATTTTTCTCCAACATATGTTCAATCAGGATGCAGGCACCTCCTCTCTTTCCTGTATTACTTGCCGTGGTATCAAACGACATAGCTTTGATCTGGTTAGTTACATCCATTCTTTTACATTTTCAACAACAGCCTTTGCAATTGCTTTTGCCCTTTCGAGGTATGTTTAGGGAATGAAAGAAGCTTGCCGATATCTTTACCAGTCACTACTACAGCCAAATGACCAACAGACTTTTTTCCTGTGATATCAGGTAGCATTTTCTCACCTAAGTGAACTACAAGGGGGGGTTTCTGGAGCAAAGTGCTCAATGATATTAGCTGAAGTTGCTTTTCTAATTTTCATCCTTTTAATGCGAATAGAATCTTTATTGATCGCTAGTAGTATGGGTGCAAAAGGGTAGAGTGCAATTGCAATGCTGATCAATGCTGCAAAAGGGGGTGGGGGTAATGTTGCAAATGGGAAGGGGTTATGCAACAATGGGGTTGGGGTAACCCCCCAAGTTGCATGAAGGGGGAGCTCTGGGGGAAGAAGGAAGGATGACTTCCCCCAAAGGGGTGGCCCTAACCTCTTTGGGGGAGAAGTTGGGACGGCCTCACCCCCCGAAGGGGTATATCTAACCTAACAAAGAGAAAGGAGAAGGAGAGTCTTTGGGGTAGAAGGTGGGACGGCTTCATCCCCGACAGGGATGAAACGATCGTCAAGGGCAGATGTGCAGCGCGATCTTTCAGATCCTGGTCTTCGGGTGTACGTTGGTAGACACGTCGAACCGTTGTTTTTGGAATTCCTAGTGCATCAGCGACAAAACGCTGGCTCCGACCATCTTCAATTAGGGTGACGATTTGCGACGTTCACGGCACTCAAATCCATTGTAAATGTCCAATTCTGAAACCCAAAACAATTAGAAGTCTATCTGTTACTAAACACAATGGCTACTCCCACTAGTGGAAGGAAAAAGTGGCACTAGCAGATTGAGAGCAACTGAATGTCAGACTGTTGAATTCTTAAAAGTCGAAAATTCGTTACAGCTGGTGTGTTCGCAACTGACGTTGTTTTGTCTCGTTATTTGGTTGCCTCATAAACTATATTTCTAAATTTTAAGACTTTTATAAACAGAAACGTGCCCACTTTTTTGGTTTTCGCGATATTCCAAGGGAGCCGATTTTTCTGCCGCTCAGTGTATGTAAACTGACTCTTACGCATATATATACTGGTCAAAAAAAGAAACGCAATTAGCTTGCATATGGTGTAAAATTTAAGTTGTTAGTGGTATTATCACAGTTTCAAGATTATGGTTAAATGTTTGTTCAAACCTTTTAAAGACACTTAGTGCATGTTTTTAAACCTGACTAATCCCGGCTAAGACGCCATTTTGTTACAAACAATAAACAGAGATTAAATTGAATGTATTCTTTATGAAGGCATGCATTTTTTCTTTGACTTCACAGAATACACACTGCCCGTTGAGAAAACCAAACTTTTTCCCGCGATTGAGACATGCCACGACTCTCAGAGGTCAACAGAGGTCGTGCCTTGGGCATGTTGGATGCAGGCATGTCTGCTGTCCAAGTTGCACAACGAATGCATATGCATCCCAGCACAATCTCTAGGCTTGTTAGACGGTACAATGCCACAGGAAGTGTTCAGGACCTGCCAAGACGTGGGCGACCTCGTGTGACGACACAACGCCAGGATCGCCACATTGTACTGCAGCACCTGCGTCATCGGCAGCGGAATGCTCGTCAGACAGCCAGAGAGACACCTGGTATCCACAACAACAGAATTAGTGACCAGACCGTCAGAAACCGACTCCGTAATGCAGGACTCCGATCCAGCAGGCCTTACAGAGGTCCTTTTCTCACTGATGCAAGAAGGCAACGACGCCTGCAATGGGCCTATCAGCACCGTGACCTATCGTGGGCCTATCAGCTCTGACTGCCCAGCGCTACAGGGATGAGATTCTTCACCCACATGTTCTTCCATTCATGAGGCAACATCCAGAATTGGTGCTCCTGCAACAGGACAATGCCAGACCTCATGCAGCCAGGATAGTGCAGGCGTACCTGCAGGGACAACAGGTGCAGACCTTACCATGGCCAGCCTTCAGCCCAGACATGTCACCGATAGAGCACGCATGGGATGAACTTGAACGGCGAGTTCGCAGACGTCAGCATCAGCCGCAGAACATCAGGGAACTGACCAATGCAATTATTGAAGAGTGGAGGGCCATCCCTGTTGCTTTCCTGCAGAGACTGTTGAGGTCGATGAGGGCCAGACTCCAAGCCTGCATTGTGGCTAGGGGTGGCCATACGCGTTATTGACTGTTTGTTATGTTAAAGAATCATTTACTATATACTGAGTCCTCATGTTTATTAATAAATCTCAAAAATTGCGTTTCTTTTTTTGACCAGTATATATATATATATATATATATATATATATATATATATATATATATATTTATATATATATGTGTATATATATAGTGTTCTATTCACTCGTTAATTTCGTACAATTTTTTTCGTTCCTCTTAACATCGTTTTTTGCTTTCTCTTTTATAGATTTTTTCATCATTTTTAGTTCTGAACTTCTTCAACATGTATTGGACTCAATCTCTCGATCATTACTCTATCAGTAACATTTTGCAACGATCCTGAAATTTATCTCTCCTTTTCCCCATTTTCCCCATGATTCAGTTTTTAGGTAAAAATGTTAAAATTTATTCTGTCCCACTCATTCACATGATGTAGCGACTTGTGGTTGAGGCTTCCACGTTTCTTTGCATCATATAAACTTATAGTTCTTACGAAAAAGATTAATTAACCTCGAACAACACATCATCTTTCTTTCTTTTCGTCTTTATAAAAATCTCATATGATAAATACATTCAGAGCTTCTTAAAAACAGTTAAAAAAAAAATCTACGTGCAGCTCTCATTATACGACACACAGGAGATCAATTATGCTGATTAAAAAAAAAAGTACGCACTTACTTAAATCCGGAGTAATATCATGTACAGATCCTCCTCTCACTTCTAATCATAATGATGATGATAATGTCGCAACCTATTAAACGTAAGTAATTATTACTAAAGAATATTTACAAACAAAATTGTACAGATTTTGCATGATTCCTGGTAGCAATATAAAGTGAATTTTAATTTGTATATATTTAATGAATATTCAGACCAGCGTATTATTTAAACAAATTTTCACCTTACTATATATATATATATATATATATATATATATATATATATATATATATAGTGTCCCCTTTCCAACACTTCGCTCTCTCCCCCAGCAGCCCAGCTGAAAACCTTTTCTTCCACTTTTGGAGTTTTGCAGTTCAGACCTTTCCATGTCTTAAATGATTAACTTCCCCCGACCGCACCCTCCCGATCCTCATTCTCCCTCCTCCACAAACATTTTAATAATTAATTTGTCTCGCCTGCTCACATTAACAACTTACAACACCTTAATTTATGTGAACACTATTAAAAGATGATTTGTAGTGTTAATTATATTTACCTATCAATGCAGTTTACTGTAACATTTATTTAAGTGTGAATAAAATAAAATTTCTATTAGGCATTTCAAAATTAATTTGGTTTAAACAGATGAAATGCACCTGAGTGAAATAAAGGTAGTCTAATTCTTATTTATAAGAGACGATTAGGATCGAAGACAAAAAAAAAGAAATATTAACTAGAACTCGCTCAACGTTTCAATAGGAAAAAAAAGAAGCGATCTTCAAGAGTCAGACCAGAGACTAATCATTTATTTTACACGGTTTTGCCTAATTAATAATAAACCAAAAACACTCGCCAGAACCATAGTTACATAAACATCTCAACTCTGATGCACAAAATTAGTAACATTTGTCAGTATCGGCTATTAAGAGCTGGGAATGCAAGTAAACTGTATCATTGTCTTCTTATCTGTTCAAGAGTTGTTAGTTTTCCCATTTACTTTTAACGTGAAGGACAAATGATTTTAACGAGTTCTGAAAAGAATTATAAAAGACCAAATGACAGACTTGAAATGCGCATTCACTGACAACAAGCCGTTACAATTATACCTCCTTAAGACGTTTGAACTGTTAACTTTAATTGCTGCATAGAGTACATCTTTATTGATACCAAATTATTTTTTTCATTAATTTTCTCCTGTTTCTACTCATTCGCCAAGTCTTAATTAATCTTTTTCACTGATCATGACCTATAAACACTGGCTCTCTCTCTCTCTCTCTCTCTCTCTCTCTCTCTCTCTCTCTCTCTCTCTCTTCGCAATACTGAATAGAAGATTTGTCTGTTCTTGATAGAGGCAGGCAAAAAATGTTGGCACTATGAAATTCATGCATTTCCAGTTTATGATGGGAATATTCGTTTGGAAATACTTTGATTGATAGTTTTAGCCAAAGTTACAGATATCTTAACAAGTTTCGATATAGGTACAGGACTGTTATGAATGTTATTTTTTGTATTTTTTAATTTACCAACAATATTCCGCACCTCAGTAGAGGTAGCAGGAACAAAAGAAAATGAATTTAGTGGGCTGGGTGACATATATTCTAGAGGTGAGTGATCATTATTTAGTAATTTTGAGGGAAGCTTATCCGTTATTGAAGTAAAATGCATATTTAAAGAGTCTGCAATAGAAGTATCATCAGTAATTTCTTTATTATGAACATTTAATTTCTCTATGGAATTTTTCTTAATTTGGCTTCCGAGAAGCCTGTTTATGGTTGTTCAAGTGTTTTTCATGTCTCCTTTGTGTTTGGAAAGTTGAATGTTATAATAGTTATATTATGCAATTTTGATTATCTTAGTTATTTGTTTCTGTATTGAGTATATTGTACTTCAGGAATTTTGCTTTGTAATTGCAATTTGAATCATTTATCTCTGCTCTTTATTGAAGTGATAATTGCTGGAGTGATCCATGGATTTGCGACACTTTTGGTTAAACTGGTTTTCTCCTTAAAGTAAAGTAAATATTAAAAATATGGAATAAGGTGTCAGAGAAGAACTGAAATATATGATCTGGGTCATTCATAGGTTTGTCAGTCAATAAATCTTCTAAAGTAGGAAAATGATCACTGATGTTTGTGGTTATAATTCCAGAATTTACGAGAGCATTGCTATTTACAAATATATTATCAATCATAGATTCCGTTATTTGATTATCAGAGATGTAGATTCGAGGGGTTTGGTAATAGTGTGACTAAGATAGAAAGAATTCATTAAGTTTAAAAATTTATGAGAGATTGCTTCAGATTTCAAATTGATGTTGAAGTCACCCGCAGCTATGGCATTCGATTTATGGAAGTTGCATAAACATGTTATCTAAGTGAATTAAAATCTATTGATATTGTTATTATTAGTTGGGGTGTGTGTGTATATATATATATATATATATAACTTGGTTGAATGGTTTGTTCTTAGGGAAGCGTAACTTAGCGAGGAATATGAGGACGAAAAGATGGTACATGTTTATTGACAGACGTTTCGGAAAAATTCAATTTCCATCATCAGTGCTAAAAATTTTAAAACAAGTAAAAATAAATAAGTATAATAAATAGAAACGAACAACAAATTAAAATGGCGCAAAAATTAGCGAGAATCAAAAGCAAGTTACAAAGTGTATTAAATTAAAAGATTAAAAATTAAATGATATAAAGTATAAAAGTATGGATGATAAGTAAAATATAAAATGGTTTAGGTGGAACAGAATTGTAAAGTTTCTTACCAGATTGTAATGAGACTAATTATACAGAAGATTGGGAATGGTTGCCTGTTGAAAGAATTCCATTAGGACGATGGAGCCGGGCGGAGTGATGGTGGATTTCTTTTGAAAGTTTATTTGGCAATGTTTAAATTGAAAGCGGAACTGTAATCGTTGAGGGTTGGCTGGATACTGAGGATGTAAAGGGACTCAAGTATGCGGAGGTCGATTAGTTGGTTGGCTGAGTTAATGATTTTGAAATTGGAGGAAAGTAACGGGTGGTTGTGGAGGTGGCAGTGATCCCTTATTGCAGATTTGGAGGGTTTGTTCAGGGGCTTTTGATTCTCGCTAATTTTTGCGCCATTTTAATTTGTTGTTCGTTTCTATTTATTATACTTATTTATTTTTACTTGTTTTAAAATTTTTAGCACTGATGATGGAAATTGAATTTTTCCGAAACGTCTGTCAATAAACATGTACCATCTTTTCGTCCTCCTATTCCTCGCTATATATATATATATATATATATATATATATATATATATATGTGTGTGTGTATATATATATATATATATATATATATATATATATATAAACTGGAAACCTACATAATTTCAAATGAAAGGTAAAGTTGCAGCAATAAAAAGTTTGCCGAGAAATAAATAATTAAAATGATAATGAAAATACTTATTTTCAATAAGAGCCCAGTAAAGCCTAAAGCTTAAGGGCCTTATGTCATTGTAAAAATTGTAAATTGTAAAAAGACTACTGTATTTATTTTATTATTAATAAAGGTTATTCAATTCAAATTCAAAAAAATTCAATTCAAAATTTATTGGCAGACTATAGTCCATATGACAAATATTATTAATACAATGACAGTTCACATGCTAAGGATAAAAATGTATGCAATTGATTAGGAAAAATACAATAATGTCGGAGTTAAGTGGAGCTACAGACAGATGTTTTCGTACCAAGAAGCCCATAGCTTAGAGGATAAACGGCAGGACTCATGGATAGCTTGGATAATCGGGTAGGTTGATTTTTTAATTCTTTGCATTAGACTGTATTGAGCACGTCTTGTTACCTCCGGAAAGCTCGGGACATTACGGGTAGAAAACATTTGCGAAGCTGAGCATCTCTGGGGCAATTTATGTAAGAGTCTGAAAGACCTGTTGTACAGCAAATTTAGAGTTCTGCCAGAAACGTTTTTTATAATTCACCTAGAATTGCTGTCCGTATATATTACTGCAGAAAGTACGAAAGATAGTGTCTTTAGCTTCACTTGTACAGAACCGGAAGTTCCTTATAGTCATATTCGCTTTAGTACAAAGGTTTCGATATTGTTTTCTTATATCTGAGTCATCACTCAAGGAGCTGGTGATAGTTTGACCCAAATACTTAAACTCTTACTTCCTCAATTACTTCATCTTTTATTTTAAACCTAATGTCAGCTGGCTGATTAGAGCTTTTAGGATGGAATTACATAACCTTAGTTTTTGTAACATTAAAAGCAATATCATGTTTCTGCGAATACACTTCGCAGACTTTTAGTAGCCGATCCAGACCTTTAACACAGGGACTTAGTAACACCATATCATCGGCATAAACTAAGTTATTTATCCTTGTGTTATCTATACAACATTCCACTGTTGCCTCATTAAGTGAAGCAATTAATCCGTCAATATACACATTAAACAGCATAGGGGAGAGCAAGGAGCCTTGTCTCACCCCGCAAGAGGAGCCAAAACATTCGGATAATACATTGCCCCACCTAACGGTAAAAGACTGGTAGGAATGCCAAAATTTCAATAAATTTAATATGTACATGGGAACCTTCCTGTCTTCTAGTTTTGCAAATAAAATATAATGGTTCACTCTATCATATGCCTTACTTATATCTAGGAAACAGTTGAATTACTGTCAATGTACTTAGAAATTGTTTCTTTAAGTACATAGATACACAGGTCAGGTGAGTGGGACTTTTTAAAACCAAACTGATTAGATGTCCATAGGTAATCATTTAATCGCAGTAACAAGAGTTTTTCTAGTAGTTTCGAGAAGCAGGAAGCGACAGCAATAGGCCTGTAATTATTGCTGGACAGAATGTCTCCACACTTATTTTTGACCAGGGATAAGATATATACCCTCATGAACTCTTCAGGGATATGGCTATTAGCAAGCATGGCTGATAAGAGCAATGATATATGCAGACATACTACGTCATTGGCATATTTTAAGTGCTCATTCGATAGGTCATCTGCCACTGACGCAGAACCAGTCTTTAACTCTTTAATTAACCTCTTTGTTTCAGGAACTGATATCAAAGTATTTTCCCTTGTCCCTCCAACAGGGGTTTCGAAGCAATCTAGCTTAAGATTATCCCTGCTCCCACTGCTAAGAATGTTTGAGTAATGTTTTTTCCACAGCTTTGCAATTTTATCCTCCCCCGACACCCCATCGATTGTTGGAGGGAGGACACTTTTGACACCAGTTTGATTCTTAACAAATTTCCAGGGATACTATGGATACTATGTTATTATAATACCTATCTATGAGTTTACAGTGAGAATCATTTGAGCAAGAATTACTACAGGCAAGATCCAAAATTTCTAATTTATTAAAGAGGTGACTTGTTCTCTCTTTGTATTCTATTTTCTGTTGCATATTAACATTAGACCAATCGACGTGATTATTCTTACCTATTGAATTTTTGCTATGTCGTGTTGTGCATAAATTGGTAAAATTAATTAATAGTTCTAATGGTCTATGATCAGAATGGAGTAAGTCATGCAGAATATGAACTCTAACAATTCTATCCTTTAGATTATTACGAGTAAGACAATGATCAATCCACCTGGTGGTACCACTCATATTCCGAGTTCACATGCGCGTTAAAGTCCCCCATTATTATAGAGTGAGAATATTTAGGGTTATCTGATAATGACTTAATTTTGTACACAAATCAATGTATTCATCTAGATTACTGCCGTTGTTGTATGGTAAATAGCAGTTTACAATTAATATGCAATCATTGTTCACTTGTAAGTCACTTGTAAATAAATATATATTTATTTATATAATATCAAAATAAGCCAAAATCACTATTCATTTTAGTTTTATTCTGAAAAATGTACACTATTTTTATTAAAAACAAAAGATGCAAAAGTTCCTAATTCGTAAACTTTTGGCTTTAAATGCTGTTTGTTTCTGATGAACCTTTTTCCGCAATTGTACAACGAAGATTACATTTTTATAAAACTAGCATACTTTTTGTGAAAAAAATAAAATTTTAACTAGTCTAAAAGAATGTAAATGTACACAAATAGAATTACTCAAGTAGTTTAATTTAGCGATAATAAATTCCAAAACATTTATAAATTCATACAATGGAGTCCAATAGGTAGTGAAAAAAAGTAGAATATTTAAAATATCACAAAAATAAATGAAAAGAAATCATTCTAAAGATTGCAATCTAATAAATGTGATACGTTCCGTCGATGTTCAGGATTTAATACAGGGTTTAAACTAGATTCAGTTTCTTCAATTCGTCTCTGAAATCTTATTCTGTCCCGAGCGCACTCTTCCCAAGGACCCCTTCTACAGCAATCAACAATGGGATAAGTTCGAACATTATCACAGAATTTAACTTTAGGTGCGTACTTACAACCCAATCTTTTTCAATTTCACCATACCACCTTTGGTTCACGATTTTTAACTCTTCTTCAATTCTGTCAACGCTATTTCTATCATCACTTCCAAAGTCACTTACGATAGGCATAGAGCAGCTGACGTTATTCATTTAGATTTTAAAAAGGCGTTCGATACAGTTCCGCATAGGAGACTAATTGCGAAGGTTAAAGCGCACGGTATACGCGGTCAGGTAGCTAACTGGTTAGAAGAATGGCTTCATGCTAGGAGGCAGAGGGTCGTAGTTAATGGTAGTGAATCCGAGTGGTTAGATGTAGGTAGCGGTGTCCCACAGGGTTCAGTGTTAGGCCCATTGCTATTCGTAATTTACATTAACGACATAGATGTAGGATTGACTAGTAACGTGTCAAAATTCGCGGACGATACTAAAATAGGCGGTAAGGTTGTTAACGAGGACGATAGAAATAGGATCCAAGACGATGTAAATAGGATTATGGAGTGGACAGATAAGTGGCAGATGCAATTTAACGTAGACAAATGTAAAGTTTTACATATAGGTTCTCGCAACAATAATTACACGTACACGATGGATGATAGGGAGTTAGCGAGCGTTGACGAGGAAGTAGATTTAGGAGTACGCGTATCTAAGGATTTAAAGGTTAGGAACCAGTGCTTGGAGTCTTGCGCAAAAGCTAATAGGATGTTAGGCTTCATAGCGCGTAATTTCGAATTTAAATCGAAGGATATTATATTGCCCCTTTACAAGTCCCTAGGACTCGAGGATGGTGCTCGAGGATGAGTCTGTTGACGATGAATGCCAGCTTGTGACATGCCAGCGTGTGATGCCAGCAATAAAATTATTAAAAAAAAAAAATTAGACTAACACGAACGTAGATGTAGCTCGTAGCGTAAACTAACCCACTTTTTGTTTAACTTTACCTACTTTTTTTTTTTCTTATCTCCTTACTTTGCCTGTCTGTAACTCTCTTTCCTTGCATGTTTGTAGTTTGCATGGTATGACAGTGAGTTAAGACTGTGTTTGCATGGTTTGTAAGCGTTCTTATTTTACTTCTTTTCATCTTTCACCCCTCTCCCATTTTCTCCGACTATTTTTCTGACTTGTCGGCAGTGGGCCGGCGGATGATGATGGTGAGACTTTTTTCCTCTTTTTCGGAATGAATGTTAACCCACGAATGATAGGTGTTGCTCCTTACTTAACCCCTTATTCTCTTCTCTTCTCTTAACCCCCTACTCTTTCCTTTCTCTCGGGCTAACCTTAGAGTGGATCTTAGGGTCTTTGTTAGCCTTAGCTTCTGTAGATCTGTAGATCATTGCAAACAACGTTATGATTACTCTCAGAATTTTTTTGACAGATTTTTCCTTGTGCTGACAATGAACTGGATTTAACTGATGAAGGTACATTACACTGTTCCGAAACTTCTGAGTTATTCATATTCGACGGATATACGAGAGATTATGCAACTATCAGATAAATCGGTACATGAAGCATTTGACGTTAAATCTGGCTGGTTCATAGGAAGGTTATCAGCAGAGTTTTCTTGCAATATCTTTGTTTTAGCTCTAACTTGTTGCCAGTTGTTAAAAATAAGGGTGTTAGTATCTGTGATAAGAATAATTATAGACCAATAACACTTGCCAGTATACTTTCTAAGGTATTAGAAGATGTCATTTATAATAGGATAAGTACTTACTTGCAGACTTATGACAATCAATTTGGCTTTAGAGTGAAACATGGTACTGACATGTGTATTTATATGCTAAATGAAGCCGTCCAAATGTACAAGATGTCAAGTAGCAATGTATATTCCTGTTTTTTGGATGCATCAAAAACACTTGATAGAGTTAACCATCACAAACTTTTCAAGAAACTCTTTTGTCGAGGGATTCCTAATTACTATATACGGGGCTCCAATAAACCTTAACCCCCCCGCCCATGGCCTAAACCAGGGGTGGCCAACCTTTTACATTTCATTCGCCAATTTTTTCACGCATGAGTTCAGATGCGCCATACAAGTCTTGTACCCCCATTCAATTCTTGTTTAAAATATGTTAATATAGATATATTTAGCATTTTTACATGATATAATGATTTAATATAAAAACAATGTAAACATTACTTACCTTAATGAGACTTTTGAGTCAGTTTTGATTTCACCAAGCTTTTAATGTTTGGAGTTAAATTAGTTACTGAGAGCAGCAATGCACCACTTCTAATCATCCAATGCGCCACTTTTGGCGCATGCGCCATAGGTTGGCCTGTACCTCTAATGGTTTAGGGCCTAAACCATTAGAGGTACAGTAAAACTAAACATACCTTACAAAAGAGAATTTAATCCTGCATTTAATGAGAAACAATTAAAACTTGGTGTTCCCGCCATTGGCTTCCAAGACAGCCTGAATCCGCTTTGGGTAGCTTGCCAAAAGTGACGTGAATAGATCTTGATCGTTACGAAAATCGATTTGCTGCAGGTTCTTGAAACAAGAGACATTCAACCTTGTCTTTTATAACTGATCCAATGTGTTCACAGACGTTCAGGTCAGGAGGATTTCCTGGCCATTCTTCATTTCCAAAGAAATCGATCTCATGGTTCCGCAACAACTGTTGAGTGGTTAATGCCTTAAAGCAGGGGGCCTTATCGTGCAGAAGTGTGACCTGATCGCCATCCATAACATTGTTTGCGTTTCTTAGAAAAGGAATGACATGCTAGGATAGAATAATACCACGAAAATACTGTCCATCCCAACTCTGACCATTTGGCTTCAGCACCCACATGAGCTTCTTTGCAGTGAACAAAACAAACACACCGACACAGTCTGGACTTTTTAATAATTCGCGATAATGTTCATTGTCATCGATTTCATCTTGTGTTGTGGCCCACACTCGATCATTTTGGTAGTTAGGCCGACGTGTTACGTAAACAAAAAATTCATCAGAGAGCTAAATGCATGAAATCATCCACATCCCAATCTCCAAGATAATGGGCAAACCACATTCTGTCATCGATGTTAAGTTGAGTTTTTCTTGGCTTTGGAAGTTCATGCCAAGGCTTTAAACCTTGCCTATGACGGTACAGTCGAATGATCTCACCACTAACTATCTTTCCTCGCAACACTTCGATCTCTCTAGAAAGTTTAGCACAGCTGTTTTTCCGCTTACGCGTACCGCTTTCAATGATGTCCTTTGTTTCCTGAGAGAGTGGCAAATTTGGGCGCCCAGATTTGGTTGTATCCATTTCACATTCATCCAAAGTTTTATTCCAATTTCTTTTGACGAAGTCCTCACTTCTTCGCAACTTTTTGGCAACCCATGAACGATGAACGTGTTATAAAGGTGGCTCCAGCATCACGAGCTTCCCGAAATGTTATTGCTCGTATGCGATCTATCACACGTTGCCTCTCCGAATCACCAATTAATTGAGAAGCCATTATATTATCACTTTATCAGCTAGAGTAATTTTAATACCTGCAATAAATAAAGAATTTTATATATTTTTATAATCACTAAAAACTATTTCGATATAAGTAAACATGTAAGCTGCAAATGGGGGGGCTAAGGTTTTTTGGAACCCCTTACTTACGATACTTGCATTCTCGTATACAGAGCTGACCATGTTTGTAAGATGGAAAAGTACTGTATCACCAGTTTTTAAGGTAACTAATGTTGTTAGGCAAGGGGGTATATTATCACCCTATCTTTTCTGTATATACATGGATGACCTTACCAATGTATGCTGGTGACCTTATTCTTCTGTCACCATCTCCCCATGGGATGAGAGTACTATTAGAGATATGAGAACAATATGGTAGAGTAAATGACATCACCTATAATGGGGCAAAGAGTTGCATTTTGATTTTTAGGTGTAATTTACTGAAACATGTATCATGTGGGTCTTTTGAAATGAAGGGTCAGACAATACCTGTCAAAGACACATGTAAATACTTAGGTCATGTAATTACTCACGAGCTGTGAGATGAACTCGATATTGAGAGGCAACGCAAAAAGCTGTACGTACAGGGTAACATGCTAGTAAGAAAATTTGGTGTGTTCAGAGTCAGTTAAAAGTTATCTTTTTTAGAACTTACTGTACTGCGTTGTATAAATCCCATCTCTGGTGGGACTATACAAAAACTGCTATGAATAAATTCTCTGTTGCTTATAATAATATTTTTCGTATGTTATGTAGGGAATAAAATGGTGCAGTGCTAGTTTACTACGCGCAACCTACCTCCCAGCCAAATGTTAATCCGGAAGAATATATGAATATCCATAAATGTTTACCCTGAAAACAGTGTGCTCTCATATTTTAATGACGAATCTTACATCCGTTTTCTTTTTACAGGTGATCTCGTACACGCATAGAGTTTCTGTGCTGGTGTGTTTCGTCTACCGCATTCGCCGCTAGGAGCGCTGTAGTAGCTGTTCAGTTAAGATGGCGTCTGTGACAGAGAAGGCACAATGTGTTGTGTGGGTTGCAGAAATAAAATCTCCTGTCAGTGTTCAGCGAAGGTTCAGAACAAAGTATGGAAAGAATCCACCTGATGTGAAGTTAATTAAGTCGTGGATGAAAAAATTCTTGGAAACTGTTTCCGCAACTGTGTACCTGGATATGCTCACCAATTACGCCATCCCCCACCTGCAGGACAGGCAGTCAACTGTCATCTTCCAACAAGATGGGGCACCCCCTCATTGGGCGCATGTTGTTCGTGAAACTCTCGACGCAACATTTCCAAATCGATGGATTGGCAGGGACGGGCCAATCCCATGGCCCCAAAGATCACCAGACATTACCCCGCTGGATTTCTTTCTCTGGGGTCATGTTAAAGATTTGGTTTATGCAACAGTTGTTCCAGATATCAGGACATTGCGAAAACGCATTACGGATGCAATTGCAACAGTTAACCCGCAAATGTTGGAAAATGTGTGGCGTGAGTGTGAATACCGTTTAGACATTTTACGTGCCACTAGGGGTGCACATGTGGAAGCTTATTAAGTTCATTAACTATGTACCAAAACGTCGTATGTTTATCTACTTATTACTAAAACTGTGTTTGAATGCGAGTGTTTATTTAAAAGTTATAGCATGCTTTAATCAGGGTAAGCATTTATGGACACCCTATATAATTTCATTACTAGGGTCCAAATCAGCTCTAATGTGTTATTGTACAATGTCTGGTCTTCAGATACGGTGTACCTCTCACCTATATGACAGTCTTGGTTTAGACAACTGCCGGTTTACAATACCTTATTTTTGTAATGTAGCAAAGATTATATATTAGGGCGGCTCGTTTTTACACTTTTTTCGATATTTGATTGGGGGTAGTGCGGAAAAGTTGCGATTTGGAGAGAAAATAAAGTGTGTAAAATTTTTTTTATCTACGTTAATACCTTCCGGTGGCAGCGAGTCCTTAAAAATCGAAAAATAGGTCTAAAAACATAAAAATACGATATTTGAAAAAAATATTCATAATTAAATTTGTGAGTATTTTTGAACGGGGTAGATTGGAAAAATGGTTTTAAAGACTTACAAAATAAACAATAAAAATTTCAGCACAATCTGTTAATAACTTCCGGTGGCGTCTTAGCCGTTAAAATATCCAAAATATTGATTTAAAGCAAGTTTTAACAATGTTATACAAATGTTAATTCCGGTATATTTCTGTGCAAACAACCTGAGAACACTATTATAGGCTTGAATAAATTAATAGCAGTCATTGAAACAATGAACATTATATAAAATGCACACTGTGCATTGCACACTGCACACTGCTACATCCCCCGTTCCCTACCCTATATAGCTGGAAAGGAGGCGACGTTGTCAGTTGTTGTGTGTCCGTGTGGGCGAGAGGTTGTGTTTTAACTTGTTCATCAACCGTGGTATATCAACCATTTACCCGCAGTTAGTTGGTAATATCGTAAATAGATTTATAATGTCTGAAAGAAAACCTTCAAAAGTAACCAGAACACGTTAGCAAAATGCCATAGCATCGGTCAACCAGCAGATTTTGTTAATAATGTTCTACCTACTTATGGAGATGTGCTAAGAGCTTATCTCTGGCACCGGAACAACAGAAAAACAGGCCAAGATCCTCCATTCCAGATTATTGCCAATGACATCATTTCCAAACTTCAAGAGATATGGCTCACAGCTTCAATCCCAACTTTTATCAAGGAAAAGAATACATGATATGCTCAAAAACTATCATAATAAGTACAAGACCTTACTTAAAACAGGTAAACTAAAAAGGAATTCTGAAAGTTACAAAGTAAATTGAAGTCATTTCAGGAACATTCGGAACAACTATTTGATATTGCTTCTTGTAAATGTGGTAATTGGAATTCTTGTTTTTGCTGTAAAGAAAAAAAAGTACCCCCAAATGAAAGAACATTTTTAGAAGATCAGCGTACATTGTTCAATGACTGCTATTAATTTATTCAAGCCTATAATAGTGTTCTCAGGGTTGTTTGCACAGAAATATACCGGAATTAACATTTGTATAACATCTTGTTAAAACTTGCTTTAAATCAATATTTTGGATATTTTAACGGCTAAGATGCCACCGGAAGTTATTAACAGATTGTGCTGAAATTTTTATTGTTTATTTTGTAAGTCTTTAAAACCATTTTCCAATCTACCCCGTTCAAAAATACTCACAAATATAATTATGAATATTTTTTTCAGATATCGTATTTTTATGTGTTTCTAGACCTATTTTTCGATTTTTAAGGACTCGCTGCCACCGGAAGGTATTGACGTAGATCAAAAAAATTTTACACACTTTATTTTCTCTCCAAATCGCAACTTCTCCGCACTACCCCCAATCAAATATCGAAAAAAGTGTAAAAACGAGCCGCCCTATTATATATGCATATAAAGTTGTGTTATAATAAGTGGCTATGTTATAATAAGTGTTATAAATGTTATAAATGTTATGTCTCATGTAATAACAATATACATAAAATTGCCAAATAATTAATTAATCAAACAGTATGCTAGTACGCTAGGTTAAGTGGTTATGTTGGCCTTATTTTTGTATTAAGTTCAGTGTATACGTAAGATTGTACTTGTATGTTAGGTTAAGTGGCTATGGATTGTGAATGATCCGCAATAAAGATGTTTTGTTTCTTTGTTTGTTTGTTGAAGGCGCATCACATTTCCAAAACTTTTGCAGTATTCATACCAGCATCTGATGAGGACCGTGATTTACTTATAACACTATGAGGTAAATATGGTTGGTTGATTTTAAGAGGTTCATTAATAAACTGTACAATAACCAATTTATCTTCACTTTTAGACTTCAGAGAACTCGCTTCGTCTGTTATGAAACCAAATTCGGAGTGAGAATTAACGGGAGCTCTCTCGCCCGTAGTAATTGCATCCATTGTACAGTGCTTATTTTCATCCAATATATCTTGCGACTTAGGTTTCAAATTCGGCTGTGAATCTTTCATCGTTTTTGGAATGTATTCCGCAGCTTCCGGGTTTAATATGTGTGGTTTCTTTTGAGGACTAGAGTTAGGTTGTTTGTTGCAATAAAAATTAAATGGATCAACAACGTTGGATGGATGTACCATGGGCTCATTATAAAGTGCGGCAAAACTCCCATCTTAAACACCCTAAGGAGGAAAACTCACTGGTTGAACAAATCCATTATTCATTTTATTACAAAGAAAGGAGAAAACGGGAATGTTTCCAGGAGAAAAGTAAGACGCTCTTTGAGTTTCAAAAGGACGCCCTTGATGGCATTTGAAATGTAGAATAAAGCCTTTATTAACAGGAGTCATCATAGATTTGCTAAAAGTATCCAGAATGAGTGAAACCACATGCATAAGAGGATTTTCAGGTTTCGATACTTCAGTCGACAAGCTTCAGAAATCTGAAATAATTGTGTATGTGTGTGTGTGTGTGTGTGTGTGTACAGGAATAGTCCTAAGCTCCACCCCCTGTATAATAGATCAACGGTCACATAGCTCCTGCTACTACCTGGGCATATCTCTACCCCTGCGTGCTCAGTTGACCGCTGCAAGCCCTGGATCTCAGACGTGTATTTGGAGAAATCTCACATAGACGAAAAATAGTGATGGCTACCTTTAATATTACGTGCTCGAGTTTTATGAAGTGGTATTCGATAAAGTGTGAAGATATGGTGAACACTCAAAGATTCCCTATTCCTTCCACCCTCCTTTGAGACTCTTAAGGCTACATTGAACTGTGCGAAGATTGAGGAACAAGAGGTTCAACTAATTTACGGTTATTCTGGCGAGAGCAATGCAGGATTTCGTGGTATAAACGATGTAATGAACTATGTTATAGGACTAAACTGTATAAAAGCTTACATATACCGTGAAGTGGAAGAAACAACACGTACAGAAGAGAAGTAACGGTTATGGTTAGTGAGTCTTGTTGATGAGTGGTGTGACAAGCGGTATTATATCATTTTGCATCATACCAAGTACTCGTACCCTGCGGTTGAGAATGTAAATCTTGTCACAATGGAGAATCTGAAGTATTTTTACCACTACATTAATATATATTATGACTAGGTTTGCAGTGAAGTTGTGGCTGAAGGCTTGCGTGAGTTTTTAATAGAATTTAGAGACGAGTATCGCCTGCTAAGCGAAAAGGAAAAATATGGGCACATGTTTCTCTCAAATAGTGCGCCGGAGTGTGAATAAAATGTGTTTAGTTCGTGAAAATCCCCATGAACGAAAATGTCTGTTGCGCATTCTGGGGAGTGATAAAACATTAAAACCGACATTACTTCATGTGTCGGAAAAATTCTCTAAACGAATGGCCGGTATAATGGGATACAGGTATTCACATGAATCTTTCACACTGCGCGTGTTCAGGCGTGAAACCGGTGCCATTAACTATGTACTTGAAATGACTTGTAGACAAACAAACTCTGGTAAACGGGATGTTGTTTAAATGTTGAGGAGATGAATAGTCTTCTTGGTAGTTGAGAAGTGGGGCAAGGATCGTTATAAAATACCTGCAGGTGTAGGTACAAGAAGAGAACAGATTAGTGATATCCCCTCATATGCCATTGTTTGTACGTTGTGTATAAATAGCAATCAGCCATGCATTGATATATGGCTGATGTGGAAGAATGCATATAATAATAACATTCTTGTCCTTACGTGAAACCGATTCATCCTCGACAGAATGTTTGAAATCGTCGGTTTCTGCAAGCTGAAGCCTATATTAGACGCGCTTGTTACGGATATGCTTTATTTTGATACGGTTCTTGAATACGCATACACAGCTCTTCTCGACTGGTTTACCCAGTGTAGGACTGAACAAGGTGAGAATGGTCTGGAACTGGATGCTTATGTGAAAGGTTTAGACTCTTCGAAATATCATGAACTTTGGTACAAAGGACTTGAGCGGTACAGGGCTAAGTTCACCTACACCGTTCACCCGGAAGAATTATTTCTTTATATAATGACTTCTTACGACTTAGAAGATTATTTCAACTGCCGCTATGCATTGTGAAGAAGAGTTCACGATTGAAAAGCTTGGATCGGTAAAAATAAACCCTCGTTTGGAAAGGAGTGTTTATAAACTTGAATTTAATAATGATGTTGTGGCTAACGATGCCCTCTTTGTGCGTGCTTTTGATTGTACTATGTTCGTGTTTAAAGATAACTTGCCAACCGAATGTAAAGTGGGCACAAAAATAGTACTGAACGAATTGAAGGCTCTTTACGTCGAGTATAGGCCTCCCTATAATTTGAGCGGTGAAATAATGTTAAATCGTATTTATTGCATAGTGCCAAGCAACAATGATGTAATTGTAGACTCGCTCCGTGCGAGTTTAGTATTTTAGTTAAGTGTAGTCGAACGTAATGTGTATATAGATTTCTCCTGTACTATTATTTTGATGTTTATATATTATTTTTTATATATATTATTCTTCGTTCAACTTGTGTATTTCTTATGCAATTATTATTTTTATTGTATATATATATATATATATATATATATATATATATATATATATATATATATATATATTCCTCGTTTAAACTGTATATTTCTTGTACTATTATTATTTTTTCATTGTATGTATATATATTCTTCGTTCAACTTTTGTATTTCTTATACTATTATTATTTTTTGATTGTATATATATATTATATATATTCCTCGTTTAACTTGTCTGTTTCTTATACTATCATTATTTTTTATTATATATATATATATATATATATATTCCTCATTCAAACTGTGTATAGAATTAAGTATTTTGATTGTATCTTTATTTTCTATATATTTCATGAAATTAATTCCAATAATTCGTCTAAATAAACAGAATAATGTAATGGTGTTTTATTTAATTCTTTTGGTTTTATATATAAACGTTTGCTGCAATAAATATATATACATGTATACACTATACAAATGGCTGGTTACGCCTTCTAAACCAACTGGCTGCTCAAGACTTCTAAGCCAACTTTCAAGGACATCTGCTTCAATTAGATAAATATCACACTCTGGCAACTCAAAAAGTAATATTGTACACTTCAGCAAGCCCTTTACGCCTTCTAAGACAGATTAAGCCTTATAAGCCAACTGGCTGATTTAGCGATTAAGCAATGTGTGTGTGTGTGTGTGTGTGTGTGTGTGTGTGAGTGTGTGTGTGTACAATAATAGAGGATCTTTGAGCGTGTATATAGTCGGGAAATGTATGTGCGAGTTTGTATGCGCTTTTAATTCGCTCGAAAGTTATTAATATACACCTAAACAAGCCAATTACGCCTTCTAAGCAAGGTTAAGCCAAATAGCTGATTAAGCCAATTGGCTGATTTACACCTTATAAACCAGGTGCTGAAACTGAGATCTTTATTATGCGTCTGGCGCTGCCATGCGAAACATGCTCTCTCTTAGGTTACGTATACCCCTTTTTGGGGGTGAGGCCGTCCCAACTGCTTCCCCAAAGATTCTCCTCCTCCATTCTCTCTCTTAGGTTAGGTATACCCCTTTGGGGGTGAGGCCGTCCAACCTTCTACCCCAAAGAGGTCAGGGTCACCCCTTTTGGGGGAAGTCATCCTCCTTTCTCTCTCCCAAATCTCCCCCTTCATGCATCTTGGGGTTAATTCCACTCCTTGTTGCATAACCCTTCCCCTTTGCAACATTGATCAACATTGCAATTGCACTCTACCCTTTTTCGACCATACTACTAGCGATAGTGACTGTACATTATATCCCTAAACTTTTTGCCGTAGCAGCAACGATATGAGCTGCTGCTCGGTTGCTGGTCTTAGTACGGTCTACAGTTTGCGCTAATTCGGGAGTCATTATGTTTTGAAGTCTTGCTTTCTTCACTTGTGGCTGGGTGATACCCTCAGAAAAACTTTTTAATTTTTGAGATGTACTATTTTCCGAATGGTTCGACTCCTTATCACTATTGGTACGTGCATCTATTGTTGCAACTTTGCTTAGTTGTTGTATTTCTTTTTCATGTTTTCTCTTGCGGCTAATAAAATTTTGCTCTCTAATTATCTTATTTATTTCCTTGATTGTTGTCATTTTATCAATGCCAGCTATGTGACCTTTTCTTTCACTGCGCTGAGCAATAAGAAATTTCTTATTTTCTTCTATTTTCATCATAGACAGAGCATTCTCGTGTGCAATGTCAAATAGTTCATTGAGTCGTGATGTGAAGTGTGTTTCATTGGACATTTGCTTTTGAGATTGAAGGGAATTACTTTTTTTGTAATGATTTCCATTCAGAATGAAGTTTGAGCAACCGTTTAATAAGCTCATGTTCATGCGCAGTTGGAATACTGGCTTTCTTCCAGAAACCCATAACACTGATCAAAGTGTTCTGAGCACTATCTTTCAAAGGGAACTTCATCTCTGAATGATGGTAAAAAAAAATGTACTAAAACTTGCTGCTGAGAAGGGAGTTTATCGCCCAATATTTTTGGTAAAGTTGGACCAAAAAGCCATATATCTGTTTTAGAACAAGTACTATAACTAGTACTAGCCATGATTGCAAAAAAATTGAAAATTTTAGGGCGTGAAAGCGTGAAACTCCTAACCGTGAAATAAATTGAACACGAATTACTACCACATACGCACATCCTCAGCATGTAATTAACTGAGGATTTGAGTTGCAGCTTGCTTCTTACCAGTTTTTCAGATGCCAAAAGTCACCAGAAGTAGTTACATATATTGATATTATATCATAAATACAACTATACTCGTATATCTGAAAACATATGAATATTTCATATAAACATTTAAATAATAATTTCTCCAAATTTTATGAAGAAATAAATGAAGTATTTTACTATTGATTAAAAGTATATTACTCTACATTTTATACTGCCGTGCGCCACCCCTAAATATGATTTGATTGATTTAAAAAATGTCATGCTACGTTTTCTCATGATAAATAACAAAATTCGACCTTCCGAACTCTAAAGTTAAAAAAAAATTTTTTTGTCCCTATATAATAATGTTATAATGTTTCAGACCAACAAAGACCCTAGGATCCACTCATGGCTGGTCTACCTAACTGTGTTCGTAATCGTGTATGTCCTCCGTGGTGGCGGAGGGGACCTACAATTTTACGTGGGTTCCGAACCACAAGAACATAAGAAACTTATTTAAAAACTGCCGGTAAATTGGCAACGACCAATTTTTACGAAACTAAATAATTATCAATTTAAAAATAATTAATTATCGGTTTAAAACTAAAGATAGAATCTCTCGGTCCAGAGGAGCAAGTCATAATAGACTACTATCCACAAATATGTTACATTCTATATCTATTTATAACGGACATGCAAATATATCAGATCCAAAGAATCCAGTCAATTTCATTATGGTATCCATCAAGTCACGGTCCATATCGATTGCGGACCAAGTCAAAATTTACAACCATGTACATTATCAATTTAAAAATAATTAATTATCGATTTAAAACTAAAGATAGAATCTCTCGATCCAGAGGATCAAGTCATAATAGACTACTATCCACAAATATGTTACACTCTATATCTATTATATAACGGACATGCAAATATATCAGATCCAAAGAATCCAGTCAATTTCATTACGGTATCCATCAAGTCACGGTTCATATCGATTGCGGACCAAGTCAAATTTACAACCATATACATTACAATATATACACTTACGAGGAAAAGTGTAGGTGTGGCTGTAAAGACTGTACAGTAGGGTGGAGCGAAAAATACTTTTTTTCTAGTATGAAGTTCTAATAGTGATTAAAAGTTGCATTTAGTGGACGATATATACCTGCCAAAATATGAGTTCATTTGTTTAATATTTTCAGCTGCCACCAGGGGCTAAAGTTAACACAATTTTGGGTAAAAGGAAAGAAATGCTTCTATTTTAGGTTTATCAAACTATTATAAAATTTTATCTTAGAATTATCTAATAGTTTGATTAAGATTCTTAAATGATAAGAATTCGTTTTGTAAAAATGCCTTTTCATATGCTTAATATCTTCAGCTGCCACAAGAGGGCTGAAGTTAACTTAAAAATGACAATTAAGTATGATTCTGTATTTACTTGAAAAAGGGAACAGTAATAAATTAGGATGTCTCTCCTCCTTTATACTGGCTTGAGACAATTAAGAAACGTTATTTCGTGCCTTAGCGGAGTACCACCCTTTCCCCAACCAACCTCCCTCTAGAAAGGGTTCTTGCTGAAGACTATTTAGTAATTTGCTTTTGTGTCAAATTTTGGCTGTTTTTTCCTTGATTCTAATGTAGCACGAATCCAACCGTCTCTGTTTGTAGGTCCGCAGACTGATCCAGCAGCGTCTGTAACGAGCTTGACGCATCTCTCTACGGCTTGTGTATGACATGGAAACTGAAATATTCTGAAGAAGAGTATACCATGTTTGATGCATGATTCATATCATCAAGAGAACTCATTTGGTTATCGGTGGTTCTGCTATCTGAAAATCTTGCCACATAATGAGATCTGTATAGTCTTTGGCATAAAAATTTATTTCTGGCACCTTAAAATACCTGATAACATCTGTTTCTTGAATGCATGCCCTTGCTTTTATGATACGCCTAAATCCCAAACTGACGCACATGCTCCCTTTCATCAGCTATCATTGCAATGAGAATGTTTTCTTGATTTGCGTAATATGCATTTCGCTGAATGACTGAGTCATGTACTCTCCTAAGCTCTTCACGGAGATACCGGCTTCTTGCAATCATATGACACATATGTTTAGCACCATATTGGCATAATGGTTTACGCTTTATCTGAAACCACATTGGTGCGTATACCCTAACAATGAAAGTAGCTAATTCTTGTAAATTGCCTGAAAATGCTCTTGGTCCAGTAGTGGTACCATCCAAGTGATGAAACAGATGGCGCAATGGAAGTTCATTAAGGTGTAAAAGGCATATCAGCCACTGCAATGGCTTATTAAAGGCTTCTTCCAGTAATCTTATTGTGCCTCCAATACTTCCAGTGTTAACCACTGTCGAATCACAGCCAACTGCAACGATGTTCCCTATATCAACATTCCTTTCTTTCAAGCAATTCACTAGCGCTGTGCAAATGTATTTAGCTTTGCCACTGGAAGGTGTCACATGTGCAAAGTACAGAGAGTGTGGTTCAGATATTATGCTGATATGCTCTTCGCGTTTGATTCTTTGGTGGTTAGAGCCATCACTCTCCTGGACTTGAATCATTGTTTTATCCTTTCTGCTATCAAAGTATAATCCCCGCATGGTTTTTGGCTCTCCTATCTGTTGTAGTTCCTTTCTCTGTTTTTGTCTTTCACGTCTTAGCTTACTTCTGTCTATAATATTCCCTTTGTCTTCGGGAGTAACAATTTTAAGATCTGCCAATACTGCAGAAGCAATAGCAGCCCCAGCTCTGTCCGACATTTTAAATCTATCACAAGTAATTGCTAATGAAGGCAGTGGCTCACGCATCTGTTGTTCTGATATTACATATTGAGTCGAGGTTGTATCTTCCTCATTATCTTCAGATATCTCTTCTAGTTGTTGAAGTTCACTTGTCTCTGTTTCGATTTGTAAGTTGGACGTATTGGTTATAGCAGCACTAGTTGTTTGTGAGGATTCCAGACGTGCTTTTTCCATTCCTTTCGATGTTCTCTTGCTTGTAATCGTCTTGTGTGTGCTATGTCAATGCTTCCTATCACCATTATTCTGCGTGTTCGTTGGTCATTTAAAAAAATCCTGCTCTTTTGGAGGGACTTTCTTACTCTTTTCACATGAGCATCTCCTAAACTCCTCACATTTGCAGGTGCAGATGTCAAACAAAGTGCATTTTGAAGAGTTTTCAAATTCTTCAAGCTGATTTTTGTACTTAGGCTGATCCTTGCGTGACTTGTATGGCTTTAATAAGGACCTGTATTTATCATGGTACACTCGCAACATCTGTAAAACGCGTGTATGTGAAACTATTGGCAAAGAGGCCGTCTTCGAAATATTTTCTACCTTTTTGGAAACTGCCTCTGCTATTTCAGAAAATGAAGGCTCCTTGTTATTCATCTGCTCCTTCACTAAATGTTTTGTGAACAGGTAATCTTTCATAATGCAGTTATAAGTTGGTAGTTGCATATCACTCATCTCACAAGGTACTTCAAATATGGCACACTTCATATGTTCGCTAGTGAAATGTTTATATTTAGTATTTGATGCATAATATTTTTAAGAAAAATTCACAATCACAAAATATCCTGTAACATCAAAACATTATATAATTAATATATATAATATATTATATAAATTAACTAAAATTATATATACATTATAATAAGCATTTTATAATAAAATCAATATTATCTCTATATAAATCACTTTAAAATAAAGTTTTATAATATTCCGATCATATTAAAAACTCCGATCAACTGAGCGACTAGGCCTACTACCTAAAAAGACAAGTGTTAACACACTGTTCTAATGACTCACAGAAAGAAATTCCTTCACACCAAAACCTCTCCCCACAACCCTCCCCAAACCCTCCCCCACAACATTCAGTGTAGTCTCAACATGACTCGGTTACTCTAAATTGTGTTAATTTCAGCTCTCTTGTGGCAGCTGAAGATATTAAGCATATGAAAAGGCATTTTTACAAAACGAATTCCTATCATTTAAGAATCTTAATCAAACTATTAGATAATTCTAAGTTAAAATTTTATAATAGTTTGACAAACCTAAATTAGAAGCATTTTTTACCTTTTTACACAAAATTGTTAACTTTAGCCCCCTGGTGGCAGCTGAAAATTTTAAACAAATGAACTCATATTTTGACAGGCATATTTCGTCCACTAAATGCAACTTCTAATCTCTATTAGAACTTCATACTAGAAAAAAGTATTTTTCGCTCCACCCTACTGTACAGTAATGTAGAAATGTGTGTGCACCCATTATGGGTCTCCCATTTAAAGGTGTTTGTGGGGCAAGTGAAGATCATGAGTTTTTCAATACCTCACAGTACTATGGGGGGCACCGCTCGGCAGAGGAATCTCTTTAAATGGGGTGTGTAAGGACAGAGAGTATCCCCTAACCCAAGACGCTGCCTCCCTATATCCCACAACACTTGTGTTGAGCTGTGGGATCTATCCCCACAAAGCCTTAATTTTACTACCTTAAACTATACCCTTTCTATCAACATGCGCGTCCAATCGATTCTTAAACATGTTTATAGACGTGCTACTAATTACTTCTACCGGCAAACTATTCCAGCTATTTACTATTCTATGCGTAAAAAAGTTTTTCGCAACTGCTGTCTCGAACCTTCTACTTGTCAACTTACACCCGTTATTTCTAGTCCTATTATATTGAGATATTTCGAAAAAGCTATCTCTATCTACGTTATCAAACCCATTCATAATTTTGAAAACCTGGATTAGATCACCCCTTAACCCCTTAACCCCTTAACCCCTTAACATTTCCGTATTGTATTATATATATATATATATATATATATATATATATATATATACAGTATATATATATATATATAGGAGGAGTGATCAAAAAGTATCAATAATTTTATTGTTACGGACAAATGAATGCCAAAAAGAAATAACCGTTTACATATGTGAGTCTTCCTGCCTCTGGCGTCTGCAGTCTGAAGCAAACTCTGCTACCATGAGTCAGTAGTTGGTTGGAGCGCTTAAAGGGAGGGTGTGTTTTTGCAGTACGTCTAAATCTCGGAAATGGAGCAACGCGCGTTCGGAGACGAACGAAATGATTAAAACAGCTTTTGGAAATGATGCTCTTAGAGTAGCTAACGTTTATAAATGGCACAAAAAGTTTAAAAATGGAGAAACATTTGCTCCTACCAGAAATCGAATCTGTTGGACATTTTTATCCGTAATGAGAAGTGGAAGGGCGGCCACTGCGTTCCTTGTCTTCAAGCAGTGTTTCTCCATTTTTAAACTTTTTGTGCCATTTGTAAACGTTAGCAATACTGAGAGCATCATTTCTAAAATCTGTTTTAATCATTTCGTTCGTCGCCGATGCAGATTTTCCATGTTTGGCACGCACGTTGCTCCATTTCCGAGATTTAGACGTACTGCAAAAACGCACCCTCCCTTTAAGCGCTCCAACCAACTGCTGACTCATGGTAGCAGATTTTGCTTCAGACTGCAGACGCCAGAGGGCAGGGAGACTCACATATGTAAACGGTTATTTCTTATTTGCACTCAATTGTCCGTAGCAATAAAATTATCGATACTTTTTGATCACTCCTCATATATATATATATATATATATATATATATATATATAGCTTATATGTAGTAGCCTGTTGACGGTAGGTCACTATAATAAAGTGATTGAGTAAAAATTAAATATTTACAGGGTCACCAATTTGATCTTTCGACGAAATAAACAGTACTTAATATGGGATAGAGAAATGACTTTGTAGTTTTAGTTTAATTGGAAGCAAAAATTAATTATTTGTTCACAATGATTAACAATTATTTATACAGAAATTGAACAATATTACAATGAATAATTATGGACAGTTATGAATGATTTTACACAGGTTAGGAATTATATGATACAATGGTGTTATAGGCAATAGGTGAGGTAACGAAAATATAGTATTAATACACAACAATAAAGTGGACCTAATTGCAGTCGTAAATGCGTGAGTTAGCTTGAATGGTATAGAGGACACTTTTTGAAGCCAAATTCGGTTAGGCAGAGTTTGTTGAAGTTATAGGCGTTTGGAATACGAATAGCCAATCAAGATGTATTAAAACACTGTAGGCCAAGTGGACTAGTGGCATACGTGAGGTTTACAGACCTCAATTTTGATGATGAAGAAAGGCTATAAAAACGAGAGAGCTTATGAGCCGGATTAGATGATGAAATTCTTGTTGAATGGAAGTGAAGATTCTGAAGGTCGCATGGGAAGGATGTTGATTGAAGCAAAGGCCGGACGAATGACGCCGCCGGTTGAGTTTTGCAGGACTGATGTTGCTTCCGGGTGGATGAAAAGTTGTATGCCTCAACGGAGATGCCCCTCGTGTCCGATCAAGCTGAGTTTCATGTTCGGCGTGCCGGCTGAGATCGAGTGGAGTTACACGACGAAGGTTGGAAAGCGGGAATGTAAAAGTGAAGAGCGAAGACTGAGCAATGAGCAAAATGAGGGCGACTTGAAGTAGATTCGCGCTTTTATAGACGCTCGGTGGTGTGTTGTTTGGCGCGCATTTTTTGGGAAACAAAGTAAAATTTGCCTTTTCTATGAGTCTATTCTTGCTCACGTGTTTGGATTTTATTACGTTCTTTAGATCTTTAAGCCATGAGAGAGAGGTGAGGAAAAGAAATTTCCGTTATGCTTCTACAATATATATACATATATATATATTATATATACACACACTGTAAATAAAAAATTGTTGAACGTAAGAAAGTTAACACAGTGAAAATGCACGTTTTAAATTTAATCCTATTCTTTACTTGTTTCTCATTTTTTTCATTTCAAAGAAAACCTTCAAATGTTAAAGATAAACAGACGTTTTCGTAAAATGAAGTTTTGAATATCTGAAATTAAATTTTCAAGAAAATTTTTTAGTCCAACTGATTTCGAACGAAAGAAATGGAATCCAATTTAAGTTTCTTGGTTCAAGAAATTCCCAACAAATAGGTTGTATTTAAAGACGAAAAAACGAAAACATTAAAATACGATTTTAAAATTATGGTTCTATTATGAAATGTTCATGAAGAGAAAGATCGAAAAGAGAATTGAATGAGATATATTATGAAATTTTCTGCCACGTTATTCCATTCATATGACAGTTAAATAAAACCTGAAAATTGTTTAAAAAAATAATTTATGAGTCTCAACGTTTCGGCAGTATTGTAGTTCCTCTTGTCGGGTGCGTAGTTTCAGTCAGCAGCGTTCCTATCGACCACGCGAAGTGGGTTCGAGTACTACTAGCTCCGAGCTTACCACTATAATGCCTTTTTCCTTTCTGTCTTATTTAGATGCCGTTATTTCACGTAAGAAGCATTTATTCTTTTATAATTCTTTTATATTTCTTTTTCTTTTATAAAGGCGATGGAATGCAAGGAAGCATGGTCAAACAATGTAAATATTTCCCTCGCTTTTGTACTATTGAAATTATACCCAAAATACGATAAGTATTATGAATACTGGTTTATTAAATAACATACTCCTATAACTGACTCTCCTTTTAGGCCTACAGTTTTTATTTATATTTTTTCTGCTCATATTCAGTGATAAGTCATTTTGAGGTTGCTGAAGTTCGTTCAGCTTATGTAAGCAACATGAGGCGCTGGAAGTAAACAGAAGTCAATCAAGTTAACATTAGAGAACGCCCACTATAGTGCTAAATGCGTTCCAATACTGATTGAAAAGTTGTTGTCTTCTGCTTCTAATTGGTCTGAAGACGAAAACTTGATATTCCAACAAAATTTGGCCTTTGACACATTCAAAGCGGTAAGACGATTTTTTGAGACACTGAAATAATGAATTCTGGTCAGGAAATTCTCCTAAGTTAAATTCTACAAAGAATTTATGGGCTATCCTGGAAAGTCAGGTGTGTAAAGAAGAAACTTAAGCAAAAGATGAACTTGTGGAACGCCTTCTAGAATGTTGGTTCAGAGATTCCCGAAACAAGAATATCTGCATGTCTCCCACTGAATCCATGCCTCGACGTGCTGTTTCAGCTTTGAAAGGAAAAGGGAGTCATATTAAATACTAAAACAAATTATCTTACCATTGCTTTGTTTACTCCCTACGTACCCCTAATTTTAAAATTTCAAGGGAACAAGAAAAAAGATCTCTATCTCAGTCTTTCAGGCGACTACTGTACATCTATCAACATTTTATATACATTTATCTACATTCCATTACCAAATTCATAACGTATCGATTTTACAAATGTTACTGTACCATGAATGTGGTTAAGAAATCTTATAGACGACAGTATATTATAGACAATGTTATTTAGAATTACTTACTTTTGTTTGTTTCGAACGAGGGTTCAGGATCGACCTGCGCAGTTGGTTCTTGAAATTACTCAGGTTAGTTTCGTAGAAGTCTTTCAGTTCTTTCGACAGCACGTTAAAGAGTTTTGGATCTCGTATTATGAGAGTATTTTCCATCTTCGTCTTCGTGGATCCTGTCCCACAACAGCTGGGACAGTACAGAATCCACCTCTTCCTTCATTTAAGTGTGTTTCAATTTAATTTCTAAAATTTGGGATATATCCTTCGAGTATTTTCAATATGTACATTATTGTGTATCACTCACGTCACAGTTTCAAGGACTGTAGTCGTGACCAGTAGTCTACATCTTTCGTTTACTCTATCTTCGAAGTAAAAGTCTTTTGTATGGCTTCTATGCTTGGAATGTCCTTTTTCTTTACGGACTAGTGAGTACTGAGCAATACTAAATTATTGGTAGGACTAAACTCTTCCATAATATTAGCATGATATTTGCTTTTCTGCCTTGGTAGTTCCTCCAGATAATTTCCATTATTTTCCTAGCTGTTTTCTAGCTTAATTCTGCATCCGATAACATTGTTACTTCAAGACCCCTGACTTTTAGGTTTGATGTTATCTGTTTTCCTTGTAGTGTTTTGTATCCTTTATCCTGTAGCTCTTTATTGTTACCAATATCTTATGAGTTGGATTTTTCTTCGTTGAACTTTATATTGTCTTCCGCCTAATCATACAGTTTCAGTGTCATTTTGTAGTTTTCCTCTCTCATTTTCAATTGATATTTCCTTGCATATCTTTGTGTAGTCTGTGAAGCATGATAAGACACTGTCTTTAATATCTGAATTTGTATCTGCAGTCATTATTGTAAACAGCAAGGTTGTAATAATGAAGTTTGTGCGACAGAGCTAATAACTTTTGGGACTTCCACTTTAACTCCATTTAGTAATACTCTGTGATCTTTTGGTCAGAAAATTAAATATCCATCGTCCGAACTATTCTTACTAGACAAATTCAAATTAATTTTATAATACAAAATAAAAATTATTTTTATAGCATTATTATTATCTATAGAATGTCATATCCACACACACATACCTATATAAACAGGGTGTCCGAGAATTATCTGTACAATTTTTGGCTGTTATTAAAAGTCAACCATGAAGTGTAGAAATTGCAGTGTTGTCCTATTTTACAGAGAATCTCATTAAGTTTTTTCTGATACCAAGTTTTGACAAGTTTTTTAGAAATTCCAGTGTGTCCGAACATTATCTGTACAATTTCATCTTTTAATAAAATTTTTGATAACACGTAAAATTCTTAAACAAGATTATTTAGAATCTGTATTTTCAAAAGTTTCTTTTATTAAAGTAACGTTGTTACAAACATTCGATATGTGCACCATTCAGGGCCGCCGCTTCCATTAGGCGAGGTTAGTAAATGCTAAGGGCGCCAAAGATCTGGGGGGCGCCAGCGCCTCCCGCCCTGTGCCGGTCTGATAGTATTATGTAAGAACAACATGAAAAAATAATGAAGGAATGAGAAGCATAGACAAATGATGAAAGGTTGTACGACGTATGTACCCCAGTTTAACTTGACTGATATTTACATAATTAACTTATTCATCTTATTGGGTCATTATAGAACTTTCACTATCACGACCTTTAACCCTTTAGGGACGGGAGTCGTAAATAAGCGATTTAAAAATGTTGCGCGCACAGACGGGAGTCGTCAATAAGCGACTCGGCTTATTTACGGCTTAATATGAGTTCCGGGAGTCGTCAATAAGCGAATAACTGTTTTTATGTGACATATGCCCTTCTTGCTTGGAAAAAACAGTAGATATGTCCTTTTTGCACGCATATTTTAGCACTTTTGAGCGTTCTGATTTGTTACTACATATGCCTCGCTTTACTCGCTGTTTGATTGGTCATGACACTTTCTTGAACTGTGAAATGATTTTATAATTTTATAATAAATGTATGTATTAGCAAATTAAAATAGATCAGTGTAAGGCAAATAGTTTCTTCAATATGGTACCTTGATTACTTTGTGGGCAAACCCAATCGTGAAGGGGGAGGCGGGTGGGGGCGCCAGCTGCAGTCCTGCTAAGGGCGCCAAATAGGCTGGCGCCGGACCTGGCACCATTAGTGATTCGCAAAACATCCAATCGATACTCCAAATGTTGCCATGTACGCTGCAGCATATCCACATCAATTCGCTCAATAGCAGCTGTGATTCTTGCTTTTAAATCATCAATGTCTGTCACCCGCGTACATTTCTAAAAAACTTGTCAAAACGTGGTATCAGAAAAAACTTAATGAGATTCTCTGTAAAATGGGACAACACTGCAATTTCTACACTTCATGGTTGACTTTTAATAACAGCCAAAAATTGTACAGATAATTCTCGGACACCCTCTATATATTTTTTTTTTAATTAGGGTTGTTTAACCTCCTTCGCAACATCTAAGGTCATATGACGGAGGGGACCTACAGCTTTACGTGGGATTCGAACCACGGGTCGCTACATAATCTGGGCGCAGAGGACCGTCTCCCATCCAACTACTACCTACACCCAATGTCGCTTAACTTCGCTGATCTCTGAGAAGCGGTGTTGCGACATCGGCTACGACGTAGCATAGATAGATAGATAGATAGATAGATAGATAGATAGATAGATAGATGTCGACTTCAAAAGTCCATTAAACCGTGTATGTTATTTCGTACTCAACATTACCTACATTCAAATGTGACTATTCCAGTATTTTTCAAAGAACAATCATAAACCGAGTATAAACAACGATTTACTTTGAATTCAGGTTTAATTTCACACTAGATGAGATTTGAACGCTTAGAAATTGCGTATAACTAAAAAGTAGACAACATTTTTGTATAAAGTAACAATATTAATTGAATTTATTTATTTGTTTATCCACTCATTCACTCATTTACTCATTCAATCATTGCATTTAATGTAATTAAGTGCAATAACTGCACTTAATTAAGATGGAAGGGAAAAGTAAATAAAGTGGGAAACGGAGTTGGTAAGATTTGAACGCACGACCTGTGGTTTCAGAATCATCGATTTTATCGATCGCGCCATCCAGAAACCCAAGAAAGGTTCGTTCAGACGAGGTCAATATTTACGCTGTTTGACAATGCTTCATTCAATTTCCTCTTCTTTCAGTATGAAATTCTGGATGGCATGGTTGTTAGAAGCTCTTTCTCTGAAACCACGCGACCCAACTTCGAGTCCCACTAGAATACTAGATCCTAGTTTCGTATTTCAGTACCTTTTTTCCTTTCCGTTCAATTACTGATTTAGTCATGCATAATTTTTACAGACTCACGTCTATTTTTCATACTTCGAAAAGCTGCGCAAGTAAACTCTACACATTAAAAAGAGCAAAAGGGTATTACACAGGGCAAAAATAGCTCAGGTGAGAAATAAAGTTTGTGAAGTGGATCTTCTAAAATGACGTAAACAAAAACATTTTTGGAAGATCGGAAACTATCCTTTAAAAAATATCTCATAACAAAAAGTTAAAAGAGTATTTTATTAAAAAGAAAAAAAAAATGCAGCTGGCACTGAGAAAGAATTTACATGAAAAAGCTTACTAAACTTTAATGTGTTCCAAAGATGTTCAAAAATATCAAGAATCATAAAATTTTATAGTCACCTTTATGTAGCCTTTATGTAAAAAATAAATCAATGGAACCAAAACAAGAGTTGTTTTATGTTCTAATTTGTTACTGTGCACACTTTTCAATAAAAAGTGAAAAATATAAAGAAATAAAGATAGTAATAAAAGAACAATTCAAACAAAATGATGAAATACTTTGGATTTCATTTCTTTATTATTTACTAATACGTCTAAAAACTAAAATATATATATATATATATATATATAATATATATATATATATATATATACTGGATAAGAATAATAAAAAGGATGATGAACGCACACGTCAACATTATGAAGATTTAATATCTGACGTTTCGGAAGTCAAACTCCCATCATCAGTAGCTAAAAACAATAAAAAGTAAACAACATAAAAATAGTAAAAGACTAGTTTGACAGATACATAACTTAATTTTAAAATACTTTCAATAGTACACTAGCAAGAATAAAATCACAATGACAACACTAATCTCAAGTTCAATTAAGTTTAATAATTATAATTAGACAAAAATCAAACAAAACAAAAGCGGATGACAGTAAAATAAAATATGAACTTATTAGGTTTAATTTGTACATAGAACTAGTCATTCAACTTCGGCTTTTGTGTAGAATTGTATTATTTTCTAGAAATTGTCTAAAACTGAGGTGGACGCAGAGTTTTGAACGCCAATATATATATATATATAATATATATATATATATATATATATATATATATATAAGACATTAGACAGCTGGAAGGGATCCAGAGAAACTTCACAGCCAAGATCCATGTGCGGAAATTTGTACGTCAACATTTGTACGACGGAAATTTATACGCCAACATTTGTACGATGGTAATTTACAGTAAGTATGCGCTCTGCTCTACCGGACTTTTTTGACTTTAGTATGCGATCTACCCATGATAATAACCGTGACTTCATTTTTTTAGATAAACATAAGCACAGGTGCAAAAAAATAAAATAAATAAATAAAAGTAAACATTATTTAAATATTTTGAAAATAATTTCAATTTGAAGAATTTTAAATTTTATCATGTATTACAGCGCATTAAAGGATTAGCAGGTAGGTAAATGGTTATTGAATAGGTACAGGTGGTTAGGTTAGGTTAGGTTAGGTTAGGTTAGGTCTGGAGATTAATGAGAAAAAACTCGCAAGATTTGTTCTCCGATTTTTTAAATGGCATTCGTTAGGTTAGGTAAGGTTAGGTTAGGTCTGGAGATTAATGAGAAAAAACTCGCAAGATTTGTTCTCCGATTTTTTAAATGACATTCGTTAGGTTAGGTTAGGTTAGTTTTGAAGATTAATGAGAAAAAACTCGCAAAATTTGTTCTCCGATTTTTTAAATGACATTCGTTCTGTATATCGCTAGTTACATTTTCTCTTAAATTGATAAGCTGAAATTTAGTTTCAATTATGCATTTAATTATTGTAATATGTAATTTTATAATTTGTGATAATTTGTATTTTAACTTACCTAGTTTCAAATTCAATTTTATTAACTGATCATGAATTTCTTGCGTATAACGTATAAATTATCGTCGTACAAAATAATGCTTGGCGTATAAATTTCCAGTCGTATAAATGTTCTGGCGTACAAATGCTGGCGTATAAATTTCCGTCGTACAAATGTTGGCCTACAAATTTTCGGGTTTCGCCAAGATCAATGGGTGCAAAGAACTAAATTACTGGGAAGGGTTACGCGAACTAGACCTATATTCACTGGAAAGGGGAAGAGAGAGATACACCATTATTTACACTTGAAAAATAATGGACAAACTAGTCCCTAATCTTACTCTGAACCCTATAACTCCCCAAACAACGGTGGAAGGTAGAAACGGTAGACTGTGCCGTATTCCCAAATTGAAGGCGAGACAAGGAATATCCTTAACCCTGAAAGAAAATAGTTTTGTAGTGAGAGGAGCAAAACTGTTTAATCAGTTGCCCAAAGATATAAGAAACACGGAGGGAGTTGCAGTGGACATCTTCAAAAGAAGACTAGACACCTGGCTCAGAACAATCCCCGATGAGCTGGGCGTACCTGGCTATGTGAGGTGGAGAGCACAAGAATCCAACTCACTACTTCACCAGGCCAACTCGAGAGGAGGTGCGACAAGCTTGACCTTCGCGAAATAAGAAATCATCGCGCGAAATCTTTGTAAGGTTGTACGGTAAGGTAAGGTGTATATATATATATATATATATATATATATATACAGGGTGGGGCAAAATTAATCACCCCATTTCAACTGTAATTTTTTGGTTAAATTAAATTTTCAATTTTCCATTTTCAGAAATAAAGTAGAGGGTTGGACCGCTGTACACCTCGGTAGCGTGCGGCAATTGTTGAAGCTTATTTCGAAAACAATTCCTCAGTTGTACAGACACAGAGAGACTTTCGCAGAACTTTTAACATCCGAACAGCACCAACTCCGCAGACTATTCGGAGGTTGATTTCTCGATTTATGCGAACAAACCAGAGACTTTGCAGCATTTAAAAATAACATTACACATGAAATAAACAACATATCGCCTGAAGTTTTGAAGACTGTCATGGGAAACGCCATCGAAAGAGCAAGAATTTGTGAACGCAGTGGAAGCGGCCATTTATCAGATATTGTTTTCCATACCTAATTCAATTGAATTTCTATGAATTAAAGAATAATAATACCATTTATAGTTTGTCTTTTTACTGTATTACATTTTCAAAAGTTATAGGCAAAACAGATGGGGTGAGTAATTTTGTCTCACCCTCTATATATATATACGGTATTTATACAGTATATATGCCGGGTGATTACAATTGATCTTCCCAATTTTAAACATTTATTATGAAAAAACTAACAAAGCTGCAACGAAAAGCACGTTATACAAATAAAAAAGAACTCAAAAAGTTTTATTTACAAACAGTTGAAATTTAATATGGACTACTTTTGTGGGTCTGCAGATATCAAGGCGTTTTCTGTTTCCCTCCATACATTTTGTAGCATATCATACTGAACTTTTCTAACAGTCTCACGTATCCTTTCTTTCAAATGTTCCAAAGTTATTGCCAATGGTGGAACAAAAATTTCATTTTTGACATAGCCCGAGAGGAAGAAGTGAAGGGGGGTTAGATCGGGCGAACGAGCCGGCCAAGGAATGGCCCCCCCACGCCCAGATTCAGCGATCAGGCAATTGCTCATTCAGAAATGTTGTAACCTCAAAAGGAGGCACAAAAGAGCTCATAATTAATTTCAATAGCTTGTAAAAAAACTTTTTCGAGTTCTTCTTTATTTGTATATCTTGCTTTTCGCTGTAGTTTTGTTAGTTTTTACATAATAAATGTTTGAAATCGGGAAGATCTTTTGTAATCACTTGGTATGTGTGTATATATATATATACACATACCAAGGGATTACAAAAGATCTTCCCCATTTCAGTATATATATATATATATATATATATATATATATATATATATATATATATATATATATATATATACAGGGTCCGCAAAAAAAAAAGGAGCATGACGAAAATGTTTACTGTACATTTATTTTTACACATAATGACAAATAACTTATTTTAGGCAAATAAACAACAAATAAACTAAGTTAGTACCAAATTTCATGTCAATACGTCAAAAATTAAAGAAAATATAAAAGTTTTACTACAACATGTCATATAATTTTACAATTTCCAAAGAAAACGAAATTATAAGACTAAAAAAATTGTTCGATATGTTTGCCAGAAACCTCTACAACCCTTCGTAATCGGGGCCTAAATTGATCTATAGCTTTATCTACTTGATCTTGGGTAATTTCTTCCATTTTTGTACGATAACTTCTTTCAAATGTTCGACATTTCGGATCTTATGCTTGTACACTTTCTCAGCCAACATTTCCCATATTCAGTAGTCTACGGGATTCAAATCTGGACTATTAGGGAGCCAATCTTTTGGGTAAAGCAATTCAGGAACATTATTTTCTAAAAATTCAATAGTTGACTTAGCGGTATGCGCCCGAGCGCCATCCTGTTGGAATAAGAAGTAACCATTATTCGCCAATCGTCTCATTTCGGGCAGCATTTGTTCCAACAAAGTTTCAGTGTAATAGCGGGCGTCTACTTTGATGTTTGGCTCTACGAAAAAAACAGATGTCTTGCCTAGTTTAGACACACCGACCCATACCATTACGCTGGCAGAAAAATGATTACGGGTAGCATAAAGTCTATCATCTGGTATTTCATTTTTACGATTAACTCTTGAATACACTCTGTCATTTTGGGAATTTCGCGGTGGTTCTACCGTAAACTTCTTTTCGTCAGTAAAAAAGCCGAGGTCTACTTTTTTGGGAGTGATATTTCTTAACATGCGTTCAGAACAAACAACTCTTTTCTGTTCGTTAATTTCAGTTAATTTCTGCCCGTGTATCCGTTTATAAGGTTTTAGTTCAAGGTCGTTTTTAATAATGTTTCTGACGCTACTTTCGGATATGCTCAACTCATTAGCAATTCTTGACGGTGTCACGTGAGTCCCTGGTCTGCCTTCTTGACTACAAATTCTTAGTTCCACATCTCTGATGTTTTCTTCGGTTCGAACTGATCTTGGCCTCCCGCTTCCTTGTTTCCTTTCAGTACTTTCAGTTTCGTCGATTTTTCTTAACAGCTTGTCCAAACCTCCTTTCGACCATGGTTTATTCGGAAACTCTTGTAATAATTTTATTGCGCCATAATTTTTATCAAGTCTATAATGTTTTATTAATATTTTATCTTCTTTAGAAAAGGGCATATTATCATTTTTATTGATTAAAATTATTTAGGCATCTGAAAAAAATAATTCAAAATGAGAAAAACTAAATTTTTACGCGGAAATTCATTTTTTTAGTCATTGCACGTTTGTGGCCATAAAATCTTTATTTTATGACCGATTTTGATGAAATTTGTTTTATACAACTCTGGGCTCTTTTATCTTTAGCTAGATATATAACATTTAAGGGTCCGGCAAAAAATGCGGGCGTGAGAGCAATTTTCGTCATGCTCCTTTTTTTTTGCGGACCCTGTATATATATATATATATATATACTGTATATATATCCCTAAACATTTAAAAAAACACCTCAAAAACACCTCAATTTCCTGTTTAAAAAAATGACCGACCCACAATGTTTCAACCAACAAAACAAGGGGGGGATGGGGATAATGGGGGAGGGGGGTAATGGGGAGGGGGGTAATGGGGAGGGGGGTGATGGGGAAGGGGGGTAATGGGGAGGGAGTGTGAGGTAATGGGGATGGGGTGTGGGTAATGGGGGAGAGGGTGTGGGTAACGCGGGAGGGGGGTAATGGGGGAGGGTGGGGGTAATGGGGTGGGCTAATGGGGTGGGGTGGGAGTAATGGGGTGAGGGGTAATGGGGAGGGGTGGGAGGGTGATGGGGTAGAGTGGGGGTAATGGGAGGTTATGCAACAAGGGGTGGGGTTAGCCCCCAAGTTACATAAAGGGGATGAGGGTTTTTTGGGGGTGAGATAGAATGACCTCCCCCCAAAGGGGTAACCGTAGGCGAGTTTGTGAAACACAAGCCCCGCCTGTAGGCCAGGGAGCCGAAGGTTCTGCTTGTATATATATATATATATATATATATATATATATATATTATATACCGGGTGGCCCAAAAAGAACGCCTTGAGATTTTAACATCAATAATTTTAAAAATATGCAGTTCACACTTCCAAAATTTACATAACTTTTACCTCAATCTATTACTAAGCCATCATGCAATTTTCAGACCTCTTCATAAAATACTTTTTCCACATCTGAGGAAACACTGAGGTATGGTGAAAAAAACGAATATCCTAAATCCTAAATGTGTATAGCTGTACCTGGCAACTATTTTAAGAATTGTAGTAGTTTCCTTAGCCTATGGATAATCTGCTAATCTCCGAAAAACGTCAGATGATATAGGCTACGCCCGTCTTAAATACTGTTTTTTAAACTCACCCTTCAAATTATGATTGTTGTTGTTGTTGGTTAGCCGATCAGCCCACCCTGATCGAGCAAGCTGGCGTGCGCGGCACGCAGGCAACCGATCGCCCTCTCCGGAGTGGACCAGAGGTTCAGCGCACTAGTGATGTTGTGTTGTGTTCTATGTTGTGCTAGAGCGGTACAGTCTGTCATAATGTGTTCAATTGTTTGTAGTGTGACCTGGCACAGGTGGCAGGTGTCGTCTGTGGAGTTGCCTAGTCTGTGTTTATATGTCTGTAAGTTGGGGTGATGTCCACATCGGAATCGTGCTAAGTTAATTCGATCCGATCTGCTCAGGCTGGTCTCTGACCTGTCAATGGGTGGCGGCTTCGCACCTAGGACCGCATTCGGACCGAGTCGTGTCAGTGCTTTGTGGGTTAGGTGTGTGTGTACTCTATGTGTTTTCTGTACTGTATGATGTCTGTGGGGCGTGGTATGGAATGGAGTATTTGGTTATAATGTCTCTCTGGTGTTACCTAAATGGTGCGAGGTGTTGGTGCATGATTATACATCTAGTGGCAAGGGTGTTGTGGGTTAGTTGTCGCTGCTGCCATGAATTGTGTTCCCCTCATATCTAAATGTTCCCTAACTTTCAGTATTTTTGTTTCTGTGCGCAGGTGTTCTATTGGTGTTGTTTGAGTACATCCTGTAATGATACGAAGTGCGTTGTTTTGTATTGTCTGTAAGGTGTTTATGTGTGTTTGAGATAATGGGTGCCCAGCATGTGCTAGCATAGTCCATAACTGAGCGAATATATTGTTTGTATATGAGTGATGTTGTTTCCTGCTGGTGTCCAAAGTTTGTGCCTGTTAGTACCCTAAGCGTGTTAAGTCTTGACGTACATTTGTTTCTAATGTCCTGAATGTGGTTTCCAAAAGATAATGATGTGTTGTATGTGACCCCAAGTATTTTGGTTCTGTGAGTGTGTGGAATGTTGGTGTTGCTTAGTGTAAGCTGTGGAGTTATCTGGTGTTCTTTTGTGTTGCTTGTTAGCAAGGTGATGGTTGATTTTATGGGCGCTTCTTTGAGTTTATTGTGTGTGAGCCAGTCTTGTATACTGTTTATGTATGTTTGTAGGTTATTTGTAGCGGTGTCGATGTTGTTGTGGGTGGATGTTAGAGTGATGTCATCTGCATATGATGATAAGGTAAGCTTTTTATCTATGGGTGTTGGAATGTCATGCATGTATAAGTTGAACAGTGTTGGTGAGAGAACAGAGCCTTGAGGGTCCCCGTTCGGAAAAAGTTTGTTTTTGGATGACTTGCCATTAAATGTGACATGTGAGTATCTTCCTGAAAGATAGTTGCTCAGCCACCTTTTGGTGTTATTGTGCATGTTTGTGTTGAGTATTTTGTTTATGAGAGGGAAGCGTGGAATAGCATCAAATACTTTACTAATGTATATTGTTGCTAATAGTGTACGTTGAGCTGGTCGCTTGGAGTTGATGCCATCCATGATGTGCTGCGTGAGGTTAGTGAGTAATGTCGTGGTTTAGTGGTGAGATCTGAATCCATGTTGAATAGGCGATCGTGGTATATGTGGGTTGGTGATTTGTAAGATTAGTCTTTCTGTTACTTTCGAAGGTGTGCATAGTAAAGTAATGGGTCTATAGGAAGCTGGCTCTGTTGGATTTTTGTTTAGTTTAATTTTACCTTGTTTCCATACGTCAGGAATAATACAGTGTTGGTATGAATATGTGCTGATGTTTGTGAGAACTAGTATTTCCTGTGGGCCTAAGTGTTTAAGGTGTATGTTAGATATGTTGTCTGGTCCAGTAGCCTTCGAATTCTTAATGTTTTTGATGATCTTGGTGGTCTGGTCTGTATTGAAGGGTGTAATGGTCGTGTCGAGTCTGTAGGTTTTCTTGTGTCTGGCTGTTTGTCTGTCTGCGTGTTTCTGGTTGTTGTCTCTGTTCAAGTGACTTATCTTTGCGTAGTGATTAACTAGAATGTTAGCTTGTTGTGTATAAGTTGGAATATTATTTTGGCTGCGACAGATAGCCGTGTGTGAGGTGTGAATGCTACTGTTAGAGTGGGTAATGCTGTTTATAGTCTTGGTTAGCCTGGATGTATCTGTGGAGTGGTTTAGTGTTGTTATGAATTCTCTAAATGTTTCGGTTTGTTTTTCTTTAAGTTTGTTGTTTATTTCTGTGTTAAGCTGTTGTGTCTGCTGTTTTATGGCTTCTGTGTGTGGTGTTTGTGTGTTATGTTTGAGGTTGTTACGTTGCCTTATGAGGTGGGCTATTTCTCTAGTGTAATTTGGGTTGTATTTCCTAATGTTGCCCTTGGGTATGTATTTGTTTGCATTATTGATGATCTGATTAAATGTCTTGAGTGTTGTGTTGATGTTTATGATGGGTGTGCTGTTTAATGTGGTGAATTGTTCCTCAGTTTGTATTTTGAACTGTTCCCAATCAGCCTTCTTGTAATTTCTGTAAGTGTGCCTAAGGCTGTTGGGGCAGAGTGTAGAATGTGTTGTAATAATGATGGGCAGGTGGTCTGATGACAGTTGTTTTTCTGTTCTCCAGTGTGTATGTGTTGCTAGTGAGGGGGAACAGAACGTTATGTCTGGGGAGAAGTTTGAGTATCCTGCTTGATGTGGTATGTGTGTATGTTCTTCTGTGTTGTTAAGAATGAAGAGGCTGTTTAGTTGTGTGGCTATGTTGGCGCCTCTGGTGTTGTTTTGGTTGTGCAGGTACTAACTAGTGTCTTTAGCGTTGAAGCCTCCTCCTAAGATGATATTAGTGAGAGAGGCCAGATTGTGTAACTGTGGATTGTAATTGGCTGGCACCTGAGGTAAACTATCTGGTGGGATGTAAATGTTGATGAGTGTGGTGCTGTTTTGAGTGTGTTTTAATGTTAACTGCCTGTATTTCTATCGTGTTATCTGCTTGGATGTTGTCTGTAATGTTTTGGGTGGCATCAGTGTAGCTAATGCTTTTACGTATGTAAGTGATGAGTCCACCCCGTGACTCCCAGTACGATCCTGGCTGATCGCCGTGAAGTCAGGGATGGTGGGTGTTTTGTGTGTGCGTTTTAGTTTTGTTCCTTGTATAAGTGCTACGTGAATGTTTTGTTTGTGTACGAATTACCTAAGCTGCATGATTTTGTTTGTGAGGCCATCTGCGTTGTACTGTAATATATTAATATTATGCTTCTGTATGTGCTCATGGTCCTATTGTGTCTATGTCTTTGTGTATGGTGACATGTGTAAGTTGTAGTGGGGCCTGGATTAGTCTTAATGTCGCCGGAGAGTAAGAGTAGTCCGGGGAGCTTGCAATTGCTCCCCGTAAATGAAAAAATAACACGCTGGTATAAATCCGGCCCGGGAGCCGATCGGCACTCTGACCATGCCACGCAACAGGCCGTCAACTGCTAGTCTGGCCAACCGTAGACAGCCCGCTGCACGGAGATTTGAGGAAGTTTGGCCACCAGCGCGTTGATGTTTCGGTTTGACGTCGCCTCTTCTTCGCGTTGACGTGTCTCGCGCTGGAGGATACAGCCACTGTTAGAAGCTTCCTCGTCAGCTGCATGTTGATGATGTTCAAATTATGTTTCTAACTAACGGTGAAAAAGCGGTGATTGAAAAGTGTTTTTTGGAAAAAAGGTGGACTGGGGCAAGAATTTTGAGGGAATTTCCAGGAATAACTTGTAATGTTACGTCTATGAATATAATAATTAAAAAACTTAAAGCAACCGGTTCGACGGCAGGGAAGCGTGGAAGTGGTCGGCCTAAAACAGTTTACACTCGAGACAATGTAGCAATGATCGAAATGATGAGCCTATCTCAAGAGGATCGACCTGGGTCATACTGCTCTCAGAGGAAAATTGCAAGAAATTTAGGTATCAGTCGAAGTTCCATACAAAGAATGCAGAGAACGTAGGACTTAAACCCTTTAAAAGGATCCGTGTTTCAAGACGTGACAGCAATGTAAGAGCTAAAAGAAAAATTCGTTGTAGAAAATTGCTTGATAGATTTTCGTCCAATGATGTTAAAAAAATAGTTTTTACAGATGAAAAAGATTTCACCATCGAGATTGCTCGAAACTCCCGGAACGATGTTGTTTATGGTCGGCGTATGAAAGACATTCCTCCATTGAGATATGATAATTAAAACCCACTCTAATAGACAGAGTTTATTTCCACAACAGTTTCGATGCCCACTGGCATCCTCTTCGGGTGGATACAGAAGAGGATGCCACTGGGCATCGAAACTGTTGTGGAAATAAACTCTGTCTATTAGAGTGGGTTTTAATTATCATATTTTGACCTTCACGTACAAAAAAGTGAAGTTTTTTGCCTCCATTGAGACTTTCCCACTAAACAAGTCGGTTTTCCAAAAAAATCATAGTATTAGCAGGTGTATCGTGGAATGGAAAGACGAAAATTCATTTCATTTCAGAAAATAAAAAAATTAATTCAGAAACCTATGTAAATCTCTTAGAGGAGAATCTTTTGCCTGATTGTCGGCGTCTGTATTATGGAAACGATTTCATACTCCAACAAGATGGTGCTACAGCTCATACTAGCAAGTTCACACAGGATTATCTAAAACAGAATGTAGTCAACTTCATTGGAAAAAACGACTGGCCCCCGCAATCACCTGATTGCACTCCTATGGATTATTGCATATGGAACACTCTAGCAGAGAAGATTTATGAAGGCCAAAGAGAAAAGTTTACAGAAATGCAATTAAAGAAAAAAATACTCGAATGGTGGTACAAAATAACATTAACAGAAATCAGAAAATGTATCATGTCGTGGAAGAAAAGGTTAAGATTAGTTTGTAAACAGGACGGTGGACATATTGACCATATTTGTTGATGAGATGTGAATAATAAAATTTTTTCAGTTTATGATATTCGTTTTTTTCACTATACCTCATTGTTCCATCAGCTGTGGAAAAAGTATTTTATGTAGAGGTCTGAAATTTTTATGATGGCTTATCAATAGATTGAGGTAAAAGTTTTGTAAATTTTGGAAGTGTCAACTGCATATTTTTTAAATTATTGATGTTAAAATCTCAAGGCAGGTTTTTTGGGCCACCCAATATATATATATATTAGGGCGGGTCGTACTCAGGTGACAACATGAATCTGAAGGAAATCTTACCATCAGGGGTGTCTAAATTATGTTTTACATGGGGAATTCAAATATGAGCTTATTTTTTGGATAGGATAAATCTAACCTACATCATTTTGTATTTCTACATTGCCAATTTTACCCTTTTGAACCCCTTTATAATATATTAAAAGAATAAAAGATATAAGGTAAATCATTTATATTGACAAGGCCAAATCAACTTTACATATATTTATTAATAGGTAAACTGCATGTATATCACTGGATATAATTACAAAGATCATTCTCCTGACATCTTGAACTTTGCCAGGTTGCACAAATCCTGCTTTGACTCAGACTTGGACATCAGCTTCCTGCTGGTCTCCTGAGCCCTGATCCCTCCATCCCTCTTTTCCTGTGAGAAGTACTTAGCAGAAGCCTCAGTCACCATTTTAACAACCCTCTCAATGCTTTGTGTGTGGCAAGGCCAGTTGCGCACCTCCATGGGGGTGTTGATGAAGTTTTTCACCTCTGAGGTGCTTAGAGAGCAGGTGAGAGGTGGCTCTGACACACCTTCTGACCAGCTGATCAAGTCACCGATGCTGGAAGCATCACAATTGATGTCAGGTGTCCTTCTGCTCCTAACAGAGGAGTCCCCCAGCTGAGTGTCCGGGTCCCCCTCTCCCCTGATGGCCAGGATTCTCTCCACCCCTTCAATCCTCTCCTTCTGATCCTCAGAGCAGAGTAGTGTTTGGAGGATGACTTCACTGTGGGCATACCAAGCAGATCTTCTCACAGTTGGCATCACAATATCCAGCACCTCCTTTCTCTGGGACTTGAGGCAGTCCAGCTGAAAGAGGATGTGCCTAGGCCCTTCGATCCAGGAGTGCTTGACCTTCACGTTGAACCAACATGGGTAATACACTCCAATGATGAATTCCACAATGAATTGCAGAATCTTCAGGTTCTTTCCTTTAAGTCCGTGCTTTGACACCCAGAGCCTGAGAATTCTGTTCGCTGTGGTGAGCCAGCGGCTGTGGTTTACTGGTCCTATCTCTAACAGAGCCAGCCCTGCAGGAAGTACTCCATCCCTGACTGCACAGACAATTTTATAGCCATAGTATTGATCAGTTGAGAGATCTTGAATGACCTTGTCAGGAAGCTTGATCAGTGGAGGGCCAACAGAGATTCGGGTGAAGTTTGGATTGATATCAAAGTCTGTAGCAGAATCAAGGAGCTTTCCTATTGGCCCGGATAATTTTTTGTCTGACAGAGTAGGGCCATCAAGGTCAACAATGAGATGGCGCAGGGGAAGTTCAACAGTGTGCAGGTTGTACACTAACCAGACCAGCTTTCTCCCCAGGTGCAGCTCCAGCTTCCGCATTACTCCAGCTTTCACACCAGTGTTGACATTTGTTGAGTCTCCTCCAATGGCCAACAAGGTCTTATCATAACCCCTCTCTTTCAGCCAGGCAAACAGGACCTTAGCAATCTTCTCCGCATGTGACTCCTCTTCAGTTGCTTTCTCTCGGGTAAAGTGGAACAGATAGTAGCTGCCAGGCTCACTAACATCACTATAGTGTTCTTCCTTGATCTTTGCGGGAAAAGATTGGTCACTGCCCTCAGCTTCCATCATCACATTGGTCAGGTCAATCCGCCCATCAAAGAGGATGCAAGAGATCCCCCCCTCCTCCCTGTACTTCTTCTCGAACTGTTCCCCCAGCTCTCTCATCAACTTCTCCTGTGCTCTCTTGACCTTGCTCTTATCAATCACTTTACTTGTATTGTCTTCTGTGATGATTCCTGCGTCAATCAGAGCTGCTGTTGCTATCGCTGCAGTTGGCCTCAGCCCTATGCCATACCTTACACTAGCAAGGGCAATGTTTTGAATCTCATCATAGTTTTTCTGTAGCTTTGCCGAAGCTGCTGGCTCAGGGTCAGTTTGAGGGAAGAGCTCAACTTCAGGAACAAACTCATCTTCATCACCACTTCTCTCCAATTCCAGATCCTCATCACCATCTGCCAAAAATCTCTTAACATCCTTCCTGGCTGCCTTCTCTGCTACTGCAGCACTTTCCTCCTTGCTCCTTCTCCTTTTCTCTGCCTTCCTTTCCATCCACTGCATTTTCAATGTCCTCACCTGTCTCTTGTGCTCTGGTAAATCAGGACCCCCTATTTGGTGGGGTCCCTTACTTCCAACCTTCTCTTTCTGTCCCTTGATGTAGGCAAGATCTTTCACAGGAATCTTTTTCTCTCTGCTGCAGGAACAGTTAATGTGGGCTTGGATAACACAGCCCTCACAGCCTCCCCCCTCACAACTGGTAATCTGACACTTGCAAGTCAAAATATCAAAGAACTTGTCTAACTTGACAATGAACCTCTCTTTGGCATCAAGTTTGCCCTTCCAAAGAGAAAACTTCACTGCCTGATTCCAGACCTCCTTGAGCTTGGACATGATGGTCACTTTTTCATTGATAACAGGTGGCTTGAAAAGAGCATTAGCTTTGCTCCACTGACAAATCAGACCAGGGTAGATGTCACTCACCAGCTTGTCCACTGGGTAGTTCCTCCTGTCATCTTCACTTTGCTTCCTCAAGTAGATGCCATACCACAGGATATCCCTCACAGTTGGCAGTTCAGACACCAACAGCTCCCGGCCAGTGCCAACAAGATTACTCAGGTGAGAACTTGATTTCGTCCTTGTTCTGACTTGAGCCATTTTCTTAATGAGTTCACACTGAAATAAAAACAATAATACAACAGTTAAGTATCTACTACAGACAGGTATTAACTCTTTTCAGCGCAAAATTCTTGGGTAAAAAAAAGAGCTGAAATGGGCAAGAACAAATTTATCTGCAAATGCTAAACACATTATGCTTTTTTAGTTTCAAAATGTTATAAAATGCTAATTTATCTGTTGTCTGTAATGCAAATAATTTGTTCATGTACTCTAAAAAAACTAAAGAAACACATCCTAAAAATATTCGTTAGAACATTGAAATAGACCTCATACTGCTCAGTTGTACTAAAAATGAACCACCTAATTTTATCTCAAATCAAAGTTGTTAATTAAATTTTGCTCAATGTATCACTATAATATGCGTAGAAATAGCTTTTTCTAAAATATAACAGAATAATACTCACATGTGAACAGTAACAAAAAAAATATCAGTAGATAATCACTAAATCTATCCCCTCACTGCAAGCCGAGGTGGTAAAATAGCTTCATAAATCATGAGTCACTTCAAATATTTCACAAAACGTTTTAGAATGTTCTGAAACGTTACATTCTAGCCTCTGAGAAAGGTGGCTCAGAAAATGGCCTTATGCGCGCCAGAAAACCGTCAAAATATTTCATATACCAAACTGTATGATAATTACAATTAAGTGGAATGGCACACCTTTTTATTTGAGTATTTAAATATTATTATTATTATATGAATTACATTATGTGTGTTTATATGAATTAGTTAGAACAATGCTCTATGAGAGATAACGTGAGCAGCCATGATAGAAAACGTGAGAAGACATATTCTGGGGTAACTACAATAGTAAAATAATCAACAATTTAATAATAATCAACTGCAAAATGATGTAGGTTAGGGTTATCAGAATTAAATATTTTCTTCAGAATTGTGTTCTATACACCAAAATATGTCATTTGAACACCCCTCTCCATTGATTTAAAAAAAATGCATAGTATGACCCGCCCTAATACAGTATATATACACACTGTGTGTACAGCAATCCCTTGCCAACCGCGGTTTCGAGTATCCACGCAAAATTGTCTGTATACCGTTTTGGTTACCATGGTCTACAGTTTTGCTTAACCACAGTTTTTCTTGTTCCGTACCGTAGCAATCATTTATTATTTCGTTTATATTTGCATTTATAAGTGTAATTATGGCCTCTAAGAGTCAAGTTGATGTTGATAGTGAGGTGAAGGTCATCCCATCATTATTAAAGGTAAATAAAAGTATTCTTATTCACTATTAATATTTAATGTTGTTTTGTTCGTTAATGTTCATGTTAATGTTAATATATATATTAATGTTGTTTTGTTCGTAGAGGTACATATTTCTCATGTTTACTGAGTGAATAGGATGCGTAATTAAGGAAAAAAGTGAGTGTCAACTACAGCCGTAGAACCTAACCCGCTATTTCCCATAAGCCTTTAGTTTTATCAACCGCGGTTTTGCCAACCACGGGGGTTTTCAGGAACGTAACCACCGCGGTTGGCGACGGATTGCTCTATATATATATATTATATATATATATTATATATATATATATCGTAAAGAACGACGCTTGTATAGGAGATATTCCGCGCAAGACGAGAGAGAGAGAACGAAACAAATGAAAAAATGAGGTAACACCCGGGAAACGAACCGGGATCTTCCGATTGCCGGTCAGATGCGATACCATTACACCATGGGCCTCACTCTTCCAAATGCCGTAATTCTTCTACATACTCGCAGAAGAAACCAATGCCCCCAAGGGGCACCTCCGCATGCCCGTAACATTATATACATTCAACTGCCAAAGAACACGCAGTATAAATAACGAAAAGAACGACGCGCGGAATATCTCCTATACAAGCGTCGTTCTTTACGTTATTTATACTGCGTGTTCTTTGCAGTTGAATGTATATATATATATATATATATATATATATATATATATATATATATATATACACCAAATTTATTACAAATGATCTTCCCGTTTCAAACATTTATTTTGAAAAATCTAACAAAGTTACAGCGAAAAGCACTTGGTATATATATATATATATATATATATATATATATATATATAAAGAAGAACTGAAAATGTTTTATTTGCAAGCTATTTAAGTTAATTATGAGCTCTTTTGTGGCTCCTTTTGAGGTTACAACATTCCTGAATGTGCATTGCCTGATCGTTGAATCGGGCGTGGGAGGCCCATTCCTTGGCCGGCTCGTTCGCCCGATCTAACACGCCCTTCACTTCTTCCTCTCGGGCTATGTCAAAAATGAAGTTTTTGTTCCAACAACGGCAACAACTTTGGAACATTTGGAATTAAGGATACGTGAGGCTGTTAGAAAAGTTCAGTATGATATGCTACAAAATGTATGGAGAGAAACAGAATACCACCTTCATGTCTGCAGACCCACAAAAGTAGCTCATATTAAATTTCAACTACTTGTAAATAAAACGTTTTGAGTTCTTCTTTATTTGTATATCTTGCTTTTCGCCTCAGTTTTGTTAGTTTTTTCAAAATAAATGTTTGAAATCGGGAAGATAATTTGTAATCACCCGGTGTATATATATATATATATATATATATCTATATACATGGTGTTTGAAAACTTTCTGTACAAATTGTAATGGGGGATAGGCAACACCAAGACAAACCCTTTTCGTCTACAGTATAAGTGTATGTCCGCTGACGTCACCATTCGGCGCGAGAGGGCGCCGCTGCAATTGGCTAAAAGGTGAAGTGGGCTAGACTCGCGCTTGCCGCGGGCATTCTTAAATCGGACGTAGTACGCGTAACATGGAGCGCTTCAGACTGCTGAGATGGCTGAATGCATATGGTGTATTGGGGCTGCCAATGGAAACGGAAAGAGCTGCTGTGAGGTTGTACCGACAGCGCTTCCCAAACAGACGTGTGCCAACCACCAAACGTTTGCGCATTTGCATCGGCGACTGCGAGAAACTGGAACATTCCATGCAAACATGCAGGACACTGGGGAGAGAAACGTGCGCACTCCTGACATGGAAGAAGAAATCCTACGGCGATTTGAGGGACAATCCAAGCGCAAGCACGCGAGGTGTTGCACGTATCCTCGGTGTGAACCACGACCTGGTCTGGAGAGTGTTGCACGAGCAGCAGTTACATCCGTTTCATCGTCAGAGAGTCCAGGCATTACAAACCCGTGTAGCATGTGGATTTGCGTGCGCCCACGTGAGAATTGTGCATGTTAAAACACACCCTCACGTGTGAAACAGGCCTCATCTGAGAACAGAACATAAGCCGGAAAATTAGGCTGCACCGCTGTCTGCTGCAGAAACCAGCGTGCGAATTCCACACGAAGAGGGTAATCCGAGGTTGTAATGCCTGGACTCTGACGATGAAACGGATGTAACTGCTGCTCGTGCAACACTCTCCAGACCAGGTCGTGGTTCACACCGAGGATACGTGCAACACCTCGCGTGCTTGCGCTTGATTGTCCTCAAATCGCCGTAGGATTTCTTCTCCATGTCAAGATGTGCGCACGTTTCTCTCCCGACCAGTGTCAGCATGTTTGCATGGAATGTTCCAGTTTCTAGCAGTCGCCGATGCAAATGCGCAAACGTTTGATGGTTTGGCACACGTCTGTTTGGGAAGCGCTGTCGGTACAACCTCACAGCAGCTCTTCCGTTTCCATTGGCAGCCCCATACACCATATGCATGTCAGCCATCTCAGCAGTCGTGAGCGCCTCCATGTTAGCGTACTACGTCCGATTTAAGAATGCCCGCGGCAAGGGCGAATCTAGCCACTTCACCTTTTAGCCAATTGCAGCGGCGCCCTCTCGCACCGAATGGTGACGTCAGCGGACATACACTTATAGACGAAAGGTTTGTCTTGGTGTTGCCTATCCCCCATTACAATTTGTACAGAAAGTTTTCAAACACCCTGTATATATATATGTATATATATATATATATATATATATATATATATATATATATATATATATATACAGAGTGGGTAAAAAAAGTGACCCCTTAGAGTAAACTGTCATATTAAAAAAAAAGTAAAGGGACGAGAGCTCCTAAACTTCATAGATGCTTACCTTAGCATGTTGTTCGTCTTAATTGAGAAGTTGCTCGATGTGTCCCCCTTCCTGCTCAACGCAGGCCTCCAATCGTGGATATCACTGATCAATACACCTGTTTACATATCGTTCATACACCTTCTCCCAGCCGAGCAGAACACTTTCGCGTAGTTCATCTATGTCTATTATATTGGTACCAGGAATGTAAACTTTGGACTTCGGGGCTTCCCAAACACTATAATCTAGTGGTGAAAGATCGGGGCTACTAACCGGCCACATATTGGGTTCGATAAAATCCGGTGTTTCGTTCTCAAGGAATGTGAAAGTTTGGAGTGTTCTGTGAGCATGGAATCCATCTTGTTGGAAATTATATCTTTCACTCTATCTAACTGATATTCGACGAATTAATGGTGAAAGATATACTTTCCAAGAAGATGGAACCCCTGCTCACAGAGCACGCCAAACTGTCACATTCCTTGAGAACGAAACACCGGATTTTATGGAACCCAATATGTGGCCGCTAGTAGCCCCGATCTTTCACCACTAGATTATGGTGTTTGGGAAGCCCTGAAGTTCACAGTTTACATCTCTGGTACCAATATAAGATACATAGATGAACTACGCGAAAGAATTCTGCTCGGCTGGAAGAAGGACTCTCAACGATATGTGAACATGTGTATTGGTCAGTGGCGTCCACGTTTGGAGGCCTGCCTTGAGCAGGAAGTGGGACACATCGAGCAAATTCTCAATTAAAACGAACAACATGCTAAGGTAAGCATCTATGAAGTTTGGGAGCTCTAGTCCCCTTACTTTTTTTAATATAACAGTTTACCTCTAAGTGGTAATTTTTTCCCCACCCTCTATATATATATATATATATATATATATATATATGGGGTGAATTTCACAATTAAACACCTGAAATGAATGAATGATGCAAACCCTTTTTCATTGTGGGTTTGCATCATATATATATATATATATATATATATATATGAACAGAAGGACCAACACAACGGCAAACATTTTCATTTATTTTTGTACTTCAGACGTTTCGACAAATCTTTTGTCATCATCAGTGAATTAAGTCTTAAAACATTAAAACAAAAGTAAAAAGTGAAAATTACATCAATACAATATTATAACCATTAAAATTAAAACCTTAAAGCAAAATGAAAATTGCATCAATACAAAATTAAAATCATTTAAATTTCATCACTATAAAATTAAATTACCTCAATAGGTAAATACACAATGTTTACATCCACCTCCATACTTGGCAAAGCCTAAGAGAACATTGGATGGTCAGAGGATTAGAAAGGATATGTCTATGAGAATCGGTTGGTTAGTTAGAAGAGCTGTAATTTGTAGGATGAGCTATTATTGTTAATGGAGGGTTTGTTTCTATAGATGTACAAAGATTCTAAAATTCGGAGTTCTGTGTGGTTATTGGATCTAGTTAAAATTTCAAACTGAGTTTTGTGAAGGGGATGGTTGTTTTCATTACTATGGTTTCTAATTGCGGATTGTGGAGGGCTACTGAGGGGACGGTTGGTACGGACTGACAAGCCCAAATGTTGAGAAAGGCGCACCTCCAGTTGGAGTTGAGTGCTGCCAATATACGCAGCCTTACAGCTGTCGCACGTGTATTTGTAAACAACATTGGGGCATACAGTTTTGGGGAATTCATCTTTGAACTTTAAAAAATTTGATAATTTAAGTGGGTTGACGAAGGCGAATCTAAAATTTATTTGGGGATAACTAGACTTGAGCAGTTTGGACAATTCACCTCGAATACGCAATGATAAATAACCATAAAAAGGTAATTTAATATATCTGGTTTCTTTTTGTACTGTAGTTATGGGGAGTTTAGTATTAAAAGTGTTATTTAAAAATTTCTTTAATTGGTTATCGAATAGATTAGAAGGGTAGTAATTGTTAATAAAGTACTGTTTTAAAAATTTAAATTCTTCGTTTAACGAAAAGTAATCCGAACAAATACGGTAACTTCTTGTTAATAATGTTACTATAGCACTAATCTTATATTTATAAAACATACAACTTAAATAATTGGTTCCCAAGCCAGTAAAAGTTTGTTTCCGAAAGAGTGAAGTTTGGAACTTATTATGAGCCCGTTTAACTAAAACATCCAGGAAAGGTAAACTATTATTTGTTTCGTTTACAAATGTTGTTTACAAATACACGTGCGACAGCTGTAAGGCTGCGTATATTGGCAGTACTCAACTCCAACTGGAGGTGCGCCTTTCTCAACATTTGGGCTTGTCAGTCCGTACCAACCGTCCCCTCAGTAGCCCTCCACAATCCGCAATTAGAAACCATAGTAATGAAAACAACCATCCCCTTCACAAAACTCAGTTTGAAATTTTAACTAGATCCAATAACCTCACAGAACTCCGAATTTTAGAATCTTTGTACATCTATAGAAACAAACCCTCCATTAACAATAATAGCTCATCCTACAAATTACAGCTCTTCAAACTAACCAACCGATTCTCATAGACATATCCTTTCTAATCCTCTGACCATCCAGTGTTCTCTTAGGCTTTGCCAAGTATGGAGGTGGATGTAAACATTGTGTATTTACCTATTGAGTTAATTTAATTTGATTTTAATTTTTATAGTGATGAAATTTAAATCATTTTAATTTTGTATTGATGCAATTTTCATTTTGCTTTAAGGTTTTAATTTTAATGGTTATAATATTGTATTGATGTAATTTTCACTTTTTACTTTTGTTTTAAGGTTTTAAGACTTAATTCACTGATGATGACAAAAGATTTGTCGAAACGTCTGAAGTACAAAAAATAAATGAAAATGTTTGCCGTTGTGTTGGTCCTTCTGTTCATCTGTAAGCTCCGTTTCCCTAAGGAGAAGTCAATAGCTTTATATATATATATTATATATATATATATATATATATATATATATATATATATAAAGTGTGGGGCTCGAGGATATGACGTTTTTAGTACTGTTGCTATGGGGGATTGGGGGAGTGGGGGAACTGGTGGTCACGCGCGTACACTCTTCTGTGGATGCAGTTTAGAGGACATGGAGAAGTGGCCGGTGAATCAACGCGTTTTCGCACTGAGAATTATTTTCAAACTAATTTGATTGTGCAGACCTAACGAACTTTTCGGCGTAAGTTTAATGTTCCAAGACATGGCAGAATTCCTTCGCGTAATGCCATTTTAAAGTCGGTTGATGATTTTAATATTCGTGGTAGTGTGGTGAATAAGTTTGTTGCCCCTAGACCTAGACGTTCGATTCGCACGCCAGAGAACATTGAAATAGTGAAGAACGTGTTGCATCAGAGTCCATCACGTTCAGCAAGGCGACATGCACTCTTCTTACAAATCTCAAGCAGGTCCCTTCGAAGAATTTTACACGAAGATTTACACTTTCATCCATCCAAAATTCAAGTGACCCATGAACTAAAAGACCAGCATAAAGTTTCTCGTGAAAATTTCTGTAGACAGTTTTTGGAAATATTAGATTATGATGGAGCTTTGGATGTTTTAATCATGTCAGATGAGGCCCACTTTCACCTGTCGGGCTACGTAAATAAGCAGAATTTCAGGTCAGGTCAGCACAAATTAAAGTCAGGTTAGGTCGCTTCAGCGCAAATTCTTTTGTAGACTAAAGATACAGTATCTTTGTAGACCGCACGCTATAGTAGCACCCTTTTCTGGATCTAAAAATCGGCGATGCTTTAATCAATTCAAATTTTAAGTTTATCGTAAGCCTAGCAAATTCTTTTGTAGACTAAAGATATCTTTGTAGACCACACACTATAGTAGCACCCTTTTCTGGATCTAAAAATTCGGAGATGCTTTAATCAGTTCAAATTTGAAGTTTATCGTAATCCTACTAATAATAACTTTTATGTGCATTTTTATTCTGACCATCATCCCTAGATTAAATCTCCTATTTTCTCTGCTATGTTTCTTAGAGCATTGAGAGTTGTCAGTCCTGAATTTGTAGATTCCGAGTTATGCAATATCATGAATATTGGTACTAAATTATGTTATCCTATTTCATTTCTAGATAACTGCCTTAGGAAAGCCAAGAATAGGTATTATAATAGTGTAACTGTAAAGGAATTTGAGCGTAAAAATATCCTTAGCCTACCTTACCATGTTAATTTTCAATATCTTCTGACTTTACTTAAAGCAATTAGTATCAATGTAGTCTTCAAGTATAATAATACTGTTAAATCACGCATAATAAAGAATAGCCCGGATAATGTGGTTGGTTGTGAGTATTTGATCGGATGTATACAATGTAATTCAGTATATATAGGCCAAACGGGTAAAACATTAGATATTAGGGTAAAACAGCATAAATATGCGTGTAGAACAGCAAATAATTCTAATGCATTGTTTAACCATATGTATAGATGTAATTATAGTATCAAGTGGGATAGTTCTAAAGCTCTCGTTAAAAACACAAATATAATTGAAAGGAATATTCTAGAATGTGCATTTATACATTTTAAAAATAATTTCAGTAACAGTCCGGGAATGTATAAAATTGACACTATCCTGTTAAAATACCTTTCGCCTCTAATTAACTCCTGTTAATCATGTGCTAATCTTTTTGTTTTTCTCTCCCGTTGCATATATTTTTATCAGCTCGCATTCTCCCTTCATTCCCTGACGAGGTGTACTTCTGAATACACGAAAGACCTTGGAATAATTTTTCTTTTTGCTTGTGGGTTTGCATCATTCATTCATTTCATGTGTTTAATTGTGAAATTCATCCCAACTTCATAATTCTCAGGTCTGATTTATTTTCCAAAGTGGTTAAAACAGAGAAATTGTTACTAAATGGGTGGTTGTTACTTTCGCAATGTTCACGGATTGAGGATTTTGCTGGGCTATTTAGTGGTAAAGAAGTGCGACTACAAATGCCACGATGATTACACTAGGCAACAAAGATTTTGTTACAGAAGAACAAATAGGTGCTCCTAGCTAATTTCGGTATGCTGATTTCAAATCTATAATTATATTTTTTCTATCACGTCTAGATTTTGTGTAAAATGCAAATCACTTTTAGTAAAATTTTCTACCACGTCCAGATTTTGGTTTTAATCGGCTTAATGCCAGTAATATGAAACTTGCTTTTCAAGTTTAAAGCAATTTTTTTTGCCAACTATATACAAATTCGAACAATTTTGATAAATAAAATTTATCCCGAGTTGGCAACACTGAGTCAAGAGCATAGTAACGGGCAACGGCCCAACGGTCAGTCGCTACGTGACAGTCAAGCAGAACGGTTGTTGAAGCTCTCTGCTGATGAGCAAGTGACAGGTTGTGGTGACTTGTGTGTTTTTATAGCATTTGTTTTGTACTACGGTGTGTATTTCTTTTTATTTTGCACATCGTAATAATTACTTTCTACGTTTTTTCAGATATTGTATGGTAATTCAAAATGGCATCAAATAGACGTGCTTGTGTAAATCACCCAGACAACTTCTGCTTTGTCTGTGGACAATATACACCTAAGCCACAACGTAGAAACATAACAACAAAGATTAAACTTGCCTACAAGTGTTATTTTGACTGTAAGTTAGGAGACCAACAGAGGGACTGGGCACCACATATTTGCTGTGCACAGTGCAATGCAATGTTAATAGCTTGGACGAATGGTAAAAGAAAAGCTATGCCGTTCTCAGTCCCCATGGTTTGGCGTGAGCCGAAAAATCACTTCAATGATTGTTATTTTTGTTTGACAAAGATTGCTGGTTTCACAAAGAAAAACAAATCAAAGATCACGTACCCAAACTGCGAATCAGCAATGAAACCAGTACCACATGATGAAACAAATCCACCACCAGTTCCACCAGCAACGATAACAGACAGCAGTTCATCTGAAGATTCTGCTAGTGATATAGAAACAGGGAAAGATGGCATATATGTTCCAGATGCAAATATTTCCCCACATTTGTTAAGTCAAGCGGAGTTAAATGACTTAGTGCGCGATTTGGAATTACCAAAAGAAAAGGCAGAGTTGCTTGGTTCAAGACTTCAAGAATTTAATCTTCTCCAACCAAACACCAAAGTTTCCCATTTCCGCCATCGCCATTTGCAGTTTTCATCATTTTACTTACAGGAAGAAAACGTTTGTTTCTGCCACGATATCAGTGGTCTGATGCAAGAGATTGGCTGTCGCTATGATCCAAAAGAATGGAGACTGTTCATTGACTCTAGTAAAGCTAGCCTTAAAGCTGTATTACTGCACAACGGCAATGAAAAACCTTCAATACCTGTAGCACATGCCACTGGCCTTAATGAGACTTATGAATCGATGAAACTGCTGCTAAGACTCATCAAATATAAGGACCACACATGGAATATTTGTGGCGACCTTAAAGTTGTATCATTACTTCTTGGGTTACAGTTGGGCTACACAAAGCATATGTGCTTTTTGTGTCTATGGAACAGCAGAGATGACAAGAACCACTACAAAAAACATGATTGGCCATCTAGAACTGAACATGTTGTTGGTAAATACAATGTGAAACACCCAGCACTTATTGACCCTCAGAAAGTACATCTTCCACCACTTCACATTAAACTTGGCCTTATGAAAAATTTCGTGAAGGGTATGGATCATCAAGGTAGTGGTTTCCAATATTTAAAGGATAAATTCAAAGGAATATTGACAGATGCTAAGCTAGAAGCTGGAGTTTTCACTGGACCACAGATCCGCAGTGTCATCCACGACTCATCGTTTCCATCTAACCTAAATGAGAATGAACTAGGAGCATGGACATCTTTCGTTGAAGTTGTCAAAAATTTTCTTGGAAACCACAAAGCTGAAAACCACCGTAAACTCGTAGAAAACATGCTTAAATCTTATGAAATAATGGGATGCAGAATGTCTTTGAAAATTCATTTTTTACATTCTCATCTTGACTTCTTCCCGGCCAACCTTGGGGCTGTAAGTGACGAGCATGGTGAGCGCTTCCACCAACAGATCTCAGTTATGGAAAACAGATACCAAGGTAATTTCAACCCAAATATGATGGGAGATTATTGTTGGTTCCTGCAGAAGGAGAGCTCGTCATCCTACAAGCGACAAAGGAAGAGGACACACCAAAGTTTCACTTAAGAACAGGAATTTGCCTTTCAGTAGTAACAACAAAATAATAACGCGCTTTGGGTGGATGGTTGGGCGCAGGGGTGGTAACTCCGCCAGCGGAATTCCGCTGTCTGTCTTAAGCCAGAATAAAGGAGGAAAGACATCCCTGTTCACTAATTATTTAAGTATGCTTAACATAAAACGTGGCACGGAAAAGTAGCTTAGACGGCTTTCGTAATAGAAGCGGGTGAGAAAAAAAAAATGAAAAATAGGGGTTTTCGGTTACACAAAATCTGGACGTGATAGAGAAATTTTGATATCAGATCTGAAATCAGCATCAGCGCTTTAGTAGGAATCAGTAGTTCACGTGTCTGTAACAAAAAAAAAGTTGACGGAGCTGCCAAAATATGTGGCGTTACAACCACAATTGAAAGTGTAAACTAGGTTGGAGACGAGAGCATCGGGCAACCTCTCCTTAAGTTTAAAAAAAGAATTAATGCTAAAATTATTAATAAATAATATAAACTTAAAATCAATTTGTGGATAAAACTGAGCGAGCAACCACGTTAGGTCTTTTTCGATCCTTTGGCTTAAGTAGCCATAGAAAGGCATCGATATATATCTTTTGTTTTTTGAACGGTGGGAAAGGGGAGTTGGGGTTTAAAATGATGATTCAAATAGTTTTGAATATGTTTCATAATCAAGTCCTTTGGATAAGAATTGGAGCCAAAATAATCAATTAAAAACACAACTCAGAATGAAAAGAAAAATAAATAATCAGTGCAGATCTTTTTTCTGTTCTTTATTTAATTTTTGCTGAGAAGATTTTCTATTAATGATATCTTGATGAATCGTTCTTTTTCAGCGACCTAGTTGTTTTTCTTATTAAGCTTAATCATGTAAGCTTGTTAATTCTGCAATGTTAATTTTTTTTATATGCTCTCTCTTAAATCATAAAAGATGAAGTCGTATCCTGAATCAGAATTTAATTTTAAATTTTAAACATTTAATTTCAATAAAATTTTAATAAAAGGAGGGGATTGTAGACACCAATAGACTAGGGAAGTACTACGGGGAAAACGTTAGACAGAAGATAGGGAATGCTGGAACTCCCCCTTCTCCTGTCACTGTCCTCTTTAGCTGATTTTTTTCCGTGTCTCATCTAACCTGTGAGCAGTCCAGCATGATCACACACACATTTCTCGCCCTATTCTTCACTTCACTATATATATATATATCTTACGCACTACATAATCTTTTCAAACTTTTAAAAACAATTAAAAATGGTATGAACTTCAAGAGTCTCCGGGTCCTCTGGGGAGGGGACCATAAATGTCCCCACTTCTGGCTCCCCCACTGCTGATAACGGGAACACAGACCCGGGCAGCGGGTCTGGATCTGCTACCGCCCATTCGCGATGTTCTGGGCCTCTGTATGATACATTTTTCTTAAACTTCTGCAATATTTGTGGCCTTTTCTCAAATTTTCAATCTGTTCAACACCACCTCTCCTCCTCTAAACCTCATCTTCTTTACCTGAAACTTAGGTGTCTGGGACGACGGACAGGAACCCCTTTTATGTACCCACTTACTTTATACTCAATTTTAATCCAAAGGTGGATGTTGCGAATATGTACGCAATGACCTAACTTGTTCTCGTATTTCTGAACTCGAATCTTCCAAATTCTGTACCCTCTGGCTACCGCTTACATGCCAATCTCAAACTAAATATATCTGAGCCTTTTGCACTTCGACGCCGCTCATTGGGAGACCCTTAGGAAGTACTTCTGTGATTTCCTATGGAATGATTACTGCTTCCGATGCCGGGGTCCTTCCTAGTGTGCTGAGCGTATCACGGAGGTGATTCTCTCAGGCACGGAGGCGTACATTAAGGTGTACCATGCTCATTGAAGCGCGAATTTCAAGATTAGCAGTATGTATTCCTATGTAAAATTAAATTTTAGGAGAGTTTTTTTTTTTTTTAACTTTTGCTAAAAATCACGTTTAAGTGTTCAAATTTCCACTTTTTCTTTTTCTGGTTATGTACAGAACAGCTGTGCAGGACATACACTGTAGTATAAATGTAACAGACCGGTTTCTTACCAAACAAAACCATTGTAACAGCTGTTATAGGCTACTAGAGTTTCACTGTGATAATTTTCTGTTTCAGATACAAAGCTTGGTGAAGATTGTGAGCCACCATGGCTAAGCAAGAACGAAAGACCAGAAAAAGTTCTGGTTCAAAGCTGAGTGATCTGGTGGGTCCAGGCAAACAGTTATTTCCCACAGAAGTTCCAACCTGGAGAGCTGTGTTTCAGAGAGGAATCCTCCTCCAGGAAGAGAAGCTGCTTCTGGATGATATGAAGAGAGCTCAGTACCCTCTGCAAGATTTGGCTAAGGACTTTGCATCACTGATACTGGCAGAGTGGTGCAAAAGCAATGCCAAGTTCACTCTTCCTGTGATCATTCAAGAGAGATCCATTGCCAGGAAGATTCCACTCTCTGTGGAACTGAAGCATCTGGCTGCTCTGGCTGTGTTGCTAGAGTTCATGTCAACTGTGACTGTCCTCTACCTCAGAAGATTCCAAAGCTAGAGCTAGAGTGGCTCCATTACCAGAGGATCAAAACCTCAGAAGTTTCTGGCTTCCGGATGGCATCTGTTGATGCGAAGGAAACAGTGAAGCAGGTGAAGGCTGCTAAGAGGAAGGAGGAGGAACATAAGGCAGCTGAGAAGAGAAACAGAAAAGAGGAAGAAGAAAAGGAGCTACTACTTAGAGCTGATAATGGTGATGATGATGAAAATGAGGTGACTTCCTTGCAAGAGTCTCCAGGCAGAGCAGCTCCTACTGCTGACACAGATTTTTTTCAGTAGTGCACCAGGCACAAGCTCCAGTGTCAACACTGGCAAAGTCTCCACCTCCGCCAGGAGGAACTACATGGATATCTCAAGCACTGCTGCGGCTGCAGTCAGGTTCAAGGTGGCAAACACTCTTGCAGCAGCCATTACAACTGGTTTCTTGCAAGATCTCATCAAAGCTGGCCATCTATTTGCTGATAAGCCATATCTAACTGTTGACAGGATGAAGATGTGGAGGAGCAAGGAGTCTGTAATAGGTGCCTCGGTGGAGTCCCTGGAGAAAAGGACAGAGGGAGAGGAGATGAAGGGAATTTTCTTTGATGGAAAACAAGCTAAGAAGGCAAAGATCATGAGGTACAATGAAGAAACTGGCCGCTTCCATCCTGATATTACAACTGAAGAGCACTATAGTGTTACCTTGGAACCTGAGGGGAAGTATCTCTTCCATTGTACACCAGAAGAACCTGAAGGAAATGAGAAACCTGCACTGAAGATTGCTCAGGCTCTGTTTGAGTGGAGTAGTGCTCATGGTGCTAAATATACTATTGTGATCCTTGGTGGTGACTCCACAAACACATGACCTGATGGAGGAGCCATCACTCACTTGGAGAGACTGCTCGGTCACAAGTGTCACTGGCTGATATGCCAGTTGCATATTAATGAACTCAGCCTCAGGCTGAGTCTGGTTTCAGTGGCCCAATAGGAAAACTTTTGGAGAAGATCAATGACATACGTGTCAACTTTAGCTTCAAGGCTTTGCCAGGAGAAGAAGATATAATTCGACTGCCAGAAGACATTCTACAGAACCTTAGCACTGACCAGAAGAACTGCTACCTACTGATCAAAGCTCTCAAGACAGGAAATTTGAGCAAGGAAGTTGCTGGTCTGAGGTGTGGCCCACTGAATCAGTCACGCTGGCTGACTACAGGTGAGGCTCTGTTGATGCTGTGGATGAGGTAGCATGGTCTGAAAGGGGAGGTGTTGAAGAAGCTGGAGGTGCTGCTGAAGTTCTGCCTGAACTTCTACTTCAAGATGTATTTTGAGATCAAGGTGAAGCACCACATGAGGTATAGACCTCACCATATTGTGACCGCTCTGGGACTGCTGAGAAGCCAGACCTCTGAAGTCAGGAACATAATCACTCGTGTGATAGTTCGTAGAGTATGTCATGCTCACAGTGAGAACCTCATTGCCTCTCTCCTGTGCAGTGAGGATGAGAAGGAGAGGGCATGGGGTGGGGGGTTGAGATGATCAAGAAGATCAGAGGTAAGTCTGAGTATGGAGACATAAGTCTGAGAACTCATAGAAACCCTAAACTGAATTTTGATGCCACTTCTCCAATTACTCTGATTAATTGGAATAAGGAGAAACTGTATGAGCCACTCTTCACTTGTAAGATGTCAAGAAGAGAAGTTGAGGAGCTTCTCAGGTCTCCACTTGAAGTTGAGAACTTCTCAGTTCACACTCAAAGCTGTGAAACAGCAGTCCAGAAAGTTTCAGCTGCAGCTCATGCAGTGTATGGGCAAGAGAGAAGAGATGGTTTTGTTCGTGCTTGGATCGATCACAGAGAATTGTTGCCAGTTTTCAAGTCAAAGGAAGACATTATGAACATGTTTTAGATCTCTACAAGACCTGCTACACAAATCAAGATGCTTTCAGAAGAAAAAATCTCTAAGCATTCAGTTGACCAGCATATTATTACAAGCTGGGGTGGAGGAGGGACTTATACAAATATTAAAGAAGAATTGCAATTGCAAAAAAAGGTTGAACGTCACAGCAGCTTGCGGAAAGGTGGGGGCAACTGCCATCACACTCAGTGATGCCGAAAAGAAAATAAATAAAATTTGGTGGAGGCGTTTCTAAAAAAGAGAAAATGCAAGACCAAGAAAGAAGAACAAAAAGATTCTGCCTGATGAAGAGAACAGCCGCGAAATGTGGTGCATTGGGGACTAAAAATCATACAATTCCTTAGTTTTGGGCCATTTTGGGTGATTTTGGTTATTTTAGGGGTTATGAACCACTTTGGCTGATCTTAAATGGGTCCAAGCCTGCCCCTAGAAATGCTTAAGGGTGTATGTGAACAACATGGAACATATGGAGGTCATTTGAGGCTACCAAGAATTTGAAATTGGCCAAAAATCCCAGTTTTCGACAAAAACGTGCGATTTTGAACACTTAAATGCGATTTTTAGCAAAAGTTGCAGAAGACGAACCCCTCTTAAAATTCAATTTTACATAGGAATACATACTGCCAATCTTGAAATTCCAAGTTTTTCAATATTCGACCTGAGCATGATACACCCTAGCGTACATTCCATATTCTATTCCTACTACTAATGCAAAAAATCCTTGGTTTAACTTTACTTGTTCAAATGCTATCCGCAACAGATAGGAGGCTTTCAGAAGGTACCGTTGCAATCCAACTCCTGACTCTCATTCAGCTTATATTTCCGCCCGGAATAGTGCAAAATCTGTTCTTCGACTCGCCAAAAAATCATTCATCCGACAAAAATGTGAAAATCCCTCCAATTCTAATTCTTCTCGCTCTTTCTGATATCTAGTTAAGAACCTCTTCAACAACTTCACTTCCTTTTCTTTCCATCCTCTTTTCCATTTCGACGGCACAGTTGCCGTCTCTTCTCTTGACAAAGCTAACCTCTTCACGCAAAATTTGGCTTACAATTCAACCCTGGAAGATTCCGGTGCTGTTCTTCCATCTCCTCCCCCTCTGACTTTATTATATCTGAAATTAAACTCTCTTCTAAAGATGTTTTTCTGCCATATCTGGACTCAACTCTAGGAAGGCGTACGGTCCTGATGGTGTTCCTCCTGTTGTTCTTAAGAACTGTGCTGCTATGCTGACACCCTACCTAGGCAAACTCTTTCGTCTTTGTCTCTCATCTGGTACTTTTCCTTCCTGCTGGAAATTCGCTTTCATTCAGCCTGTTCCAAAGAAGGGTGACCGCTCTCAACCCTCCAATTATAATTATCACTGGTAAGCAACATATCTGATGTTTCAACATACATAACTGTTTTTTATCAATTCAGGCGTGTTGAATCCAAAAATCATATACATTTTATCTCATCACGTACAGTTTTCTGGCAAATACCTATCATCCATTTTGTATTTTGGACTATTTTCCTGAAAACTTGGGTAGTGTGAGCGAGGAACAAGGAGAGAAGTTCCACCAAGATATCAAGACTATGGAAAAAAGATACAAAGGAAGGTGGGATGTCAATATGATGGCAGAGTACTGCTAGCCTCTGAAACGGGAAGGCTCGGAAGAAGTGCAGCACAAGAAGCGAGCAAAAAAACGACGATTTTCTCCTCCTGATCAATCATGATTGATCTATTATGTATCAATTAAGTATCAAAGATGAATTTACTTTGAAATGTATTGTCTTTGTATTTCTTATAATTGTGTACTCTTGGAAATTTAGTTGTTTAATACAAGTAGTATGACCGCAAAATGTTAGAGTGCAATGATGCAATGTTGCAATGAGTGCCAGTGCCAACCTCCTCCCCTTTGTTGCAATACCCAAGGGTGCCAAAAAACAAAGGGGGGAGGGGAACTCCCCCAGCAAGCTGGTGGAAGTCCACCTAACCTCTTTAGGAGAGAAGCTGGGACGGCCTCATCCCCCAAAGGGGGTATTCCTTACCTAAGAGAGAAAGGAGGAGAGAAGAGTGTTCGCTTGGATCCTGCCAAGCGCATATTGAGAGTTCACCCGAGCGCCCGCTCTCTTATAAGATCCTAATCCGCCAGTTGGCGTAGAAGCCAGTGCCTTCAGGCATTATCAGCCAGTTGGCACAGTGTATACAATGTTTGGACAGCCAAAAAACGCACACAAACGACCGTACACTCCCCGACTATACGCCCATAAAGCCCCTATTATTACGTACACACAACTATATGCACGCTCATAGGTCGCCAACTCCCTCCGTCACCACCCGTTTACACACAATGTTTGAACATCCAAGAAGCGGACACAAACGCACATAGACTCCCCTATTATTACGCGAAAGAGAATTTTCAACAGTAATAATAATAATAATAATAATAATTAATAATGTATTCTAATTTAAACTAGAATAATTTGTCCCAATTTAAAGTTCAGTTTGATTAAGAATATTATGAAGCTTTTGATAATTCGGTTTTTTATTTATTGGTTTTTACTTTAAAGCCAACACAAGATGTACACACACACACACACACACACACACACACACACACACACACACACGTACATACATCCGTCAGTCTGCTAAGAAGGCAGCCATTTGGTATATATATAATTAAATAATAATATCGTTTATATATACAACGAAAAGAATTAAATAAGACGCCATTACATCATTCTGTTTATTTAGACGAATTATTGGAATCAATTTCACGAAATATACAGAAAATAAATATACATTCCTATACAAACGAAGAATATATGCAATAAAAAATAATAATAATATAAGAAATACGAACGAGGAATATATATATAATCAAAAAATAAAAAATAATAATATACAAACGACGGAGTATAATCATCAACATATTAGTACAGGAGAAGTATATATATACATGTACACACATTTATATTAAATAATTAAATATATTGAAAATAAAAAAACAATAATTTACACTTTAATAAGTGTGTGTATATATATATATATATATATATATATATACACGGTGAACCAAAAGTAGGTGGACAGTAGGTTGAATACGGTTTGTGTTATATTATATTATAACTATGGTGTTCATTATAACTATGGTGTTTGTGTTATATTATATTAAATATTATAACTAAATTTATTTAAATTTTATTTTGTATTATAGTATACAAAAAAATTAAATATGTATTCTCAAAATAAACGTTATCATTTACTGTCCACCTACATTTGGTTCACCCTATATATATACACACTTATTAAAGATTTATCCATTAAAAAATCAAATTTAAAAGATGGGATGATCTATTTGAAACACCTTATTCTACCAGCGGAGTTTTAACTTCGCCCCTGGTTGGCGGAAACCGAAAGATAATATCGATTTTAAAATCTCAATAAATACACTTGGATCTTCTCTTCGAAAGAATTTTATTTCTTTTCTCTCGACACGATAAACTTTGGGGGTTAATGCGTCGCAGTCCCCACCCATCTCTTAATTTTTTTAAAATTATTTTACGTGAATGTAAAAGCCGATATATATATATATATATATATATATTGTCATAGTTGAAGCAATAAATGAATATTTATCATAAGCGATCTCTGGATACCATAAAGTTTAAAGCGATGCGACCTGTTCCCCATTTCCAATTTTAATTTCCAATGTTGGTAAATCCCTCATATATATATATATATATATATATTATATATATATATATATATATATTACAGGTAAGAAACATTGACCATAAAATTCAAACCAATAGGATCACCATGTCACGGCCAGTTAATTTTTTTTAAGCTATTTTCCAGGTTTATGGCTATTATATTTCCCTCATATATATATATATATATATATTATAGAAAAATTGTAGAAAACTTAAAAGCTTTAATTTTAATAAACAATTCATGGGACAATTGGGAAATATGTTGTCTAACCTTACCAAAATCATTAGCATCAACGGTTGGAAGAACCTTCAGATCATGGGCTATCCTTTCAAAATAAAAATAAAAGTCAGCAGGTTTAAAACGCAAGTTGGGAAACTTGAACTTAAGGCCAAGAGACAAGAGAAAACCTTCACGCTTTGACAGGGTATAGTCAGATAAATTCCTAATGACCTGACCAGGATCTAGAAAATAAGGGCGAGATAGGTTTAACCTAAAAAGCTTGCGGTCATGAATCCGGGAAATAGAACGTACATATGAAAGGGAGGAAACATGAATATTAGACACTATGCACGCATAATCACAAAAGAGACCAAGGCCTTCAACTGGCTTTTAAGAGCACAAATCTTGTTCGAAATATCATGCTTAAGCTTAAATTTGTAATTAATTTCATTGTTAAGATAATATACCAATGATGACCTATAAAACTCTGAAGAATAGAGTGAATTACGATACAGTTTGTAATAAATAAAATTAGGAAAGACGCCACTATTCCGGCAAATTTCTAAAAATTCAAGGTCCAATTCAATCTTCTTGAATTTTCTGACAGACTTTTCAAGTTTACGGTGGAGTCTCAAACCCTCTAGTCCATAACGCGTAGATACATATGAAATAGGATCCCTCCTAAGGAGACGTAATTTTACATTTAGGATAAAAACGAAGACGTAGAGCAAGAAAGTCATTATATTTGGCTGCAGCCGACGTTTCGGGCAACTCTACCCATTTTCAAGGCCTAATAAATAAAAAGCTAAAATTAATGCATGACAAAAAAAAAAAAATATACGAATGTCAAAAAAACTAATTCATAGCACAGAATAAAACCACTTAAAAAAGAAAAATTAAAAAGCGTAAAACAAGCATAAGCCAAAAACAAAAATTAAAAATTATATACATGACAAATAACACATGATAAAAGTAAAACTTTAAAACTAAAAACATTCAAACAAATTAGTTAAAAACTTCACTAATAAAAAGTTAAATGAAAAAAACGCAAAAGTGCACGAAACATACCATGCTCACTTGACATCCTCAAACAACTGAGGCGAAAAGGAGACAGGGTCAAAGGGAAAAACAGAAAAATTTAGTTGGTAGGCATTCTAATTAATATAAAGGGGGTAACAACTAGAATCAATATTTAAGCTGGAGTTCAGAAATTTAATGCACAAAGATTCATAAATACGGAGAGAGGACGGACATTTTAATGATTTAAGAATTTTAAAGTTATTAACGGAAATATCAACTTTACACTTAACAGAATGATTTCTAATGGCAGACTGTTCCTTTTTAGATAAAACTTTTCCTGTCCTATGGCTAATACCCATATGGGAGCAAAATCTTGCCTGCAAAGAACGAACTGTGCTGCCAACGTAGTTCCCCTGGGAACACCCAGGGCAGGTAAACAAATAAACGACAGAACAGTTCATCGCAGGGGGGATTTTGTCCTTACAACGGAAAAAACATTCAAGGGTATTATTATTCACAAAAGCAACCTTAAAATCAGCGTCTTATCCTTTGGCTAATTACAAACTTGCCAAATTTCTTGTCCCACTGTTATCATCATTTACTGTGAACTTGTACAGTGTTAAGGATAGTTTTTCTTTTGTGTCGGAAATTAAGAAGTTTAATATGAATTCTTTGTTTATGACTAGTTTTGATGTATCTTCCCTCTTTACAAATGTCCCCTTGGATGAGACCATTACAATTATTTTAAATAAAGCTTTTCCACAGCCGGACTCATTTTTTCACGGCTTTGGCAGAGCACAGTTTGAGCAGCTTCTGAATTTGGCTGTCAAGGATAACTTTTTTAGTTTTCAAGGGGTAGTTTACCGTCAGTTGGATGGAGTGGGGATGGGGAGCCCCTTGGGTCCCGTTTTTGCGAATATTTTCATGTCTCATCTTGAGGAAAGGGCCTTCTGTGAGTGCCCCCCTCACCTTAAGCCGAATTTGTACAGACGTTATGTTGATGACACGTTTGCTTTATTCCAAACGGATAATCAATCAGTTCAGTTTTTAAATTTTTTGAACACACTTCATAAGAAACATGATATTTACGCAGGAAAAGGAAGTTCAAGGTTCTATTCCTTTCCTTGATGTTTGGTTTCCAAATCAGGCTCAACTGTTTTAACTTCTACATACCGGAAGCCTACTTTACGGGTTTAGGTTTTAATTTTTATAGTTTTTGCGATTTTAATTACAAACTAAGTTCGATTCGCACTTTAGTGCATAGAGCTTATAATATTTGCTCAAAACTTTGCTCTGCTCATAATGAGTTTGAATTCCTTACTGATTTTTTCTTTAAAAATGGTTTTCCACGGGTTCTTGTACAAGGTATTATTGGTAAATTACTTAATAATGTTTATTCCCCCAAACTTATCCAACGTATGATGTTCCTAAGAATTGTAAATATCTTGTTTACCTGATCTCTACCAATTTAACACTTCTGTGAAAAAGCAATTGTTGAGTGTGGTGAGGAAATTTTATTTTCACACTGATTTTAAGGTTGCTTTTGTGAATAATAATACCCTTGAATGTTTTTTCCGTTGTAAGGACAAAATCCCCCTGCGATGAACTGTTCTGTCGTTTATTTGTTTACCTGCCCTGGGTGTTCCCAGGGGAACTACGTTGGCAGCACAGTTCGTTCTTTGCAGGCAAGATTTTGCTCCCATATGGGTATTAGCCATAGGACAGGAAAAGTTTTATCTAAAAAGGAACAGTCTGCCATTAGAAATCATTCTGTTAAGTGTAAAGTTGATATTTCCGTTAATAACTTTAAAATTCTTAAATCATTAAAATGTCCGTCCTCTCTCCGTATTTATGAATCTTTGTGCATTAAATTTCTGAACTCCAGCTTAAATATTGATTCTAGTTGTTACCCCCTTTATATTAATTAGAATGCCTACCAACTAAATTTTTCTGTTTTTCCCTTTGACCCTGTCTCCTTTTCGCCTCAGTTGTTTGAGGATGTCAAGTGAGCATGGTATGTTTCGTGCACTTTGCGTTTTTCATTTAACTTTTTATTAGTGAAGTTTTTAACTAATTTGTTTGAAAGTTTTTAGTTTTAAAGTTTTACTTTTATCATGTGTTATTTGTCATGTATATAATTTTTAATTTTTGTTTTTGGCTTATGCTTGTTTTACGCTTTTTAATTTTATTTTTTAAGTGGTTTTATTCTGTGCTATGAATTAGTTTTTTTGACATTCGTATATTTTTTTTTTTTGTCATGCATTAATTTTAGTTTTTTATTTATTAGGCCTTGAAATGGGTAGAGTTGCCCGAAACGTCGGCTGCAGCCAAATATAATGACTTTCTTGCTCTACGTCTTCGTTTTTATCCTAAATGTAAAATTACGTCTCTTAGGAGGGATCCTATTTCATATGTATCTACGCGTTATGGACTAGAGGGTTTGAGACTCCACCGTAAACTTGAAAAGTCTGTCAGAAAATTCAAGAAGATTGAATTGGACCTTGAATTTTTAGAAATTTGCCGGAATAGTGGCGTCTTTCCTAATTTTATTTATTACAAACTGTATCGTAATTCACTTTCTTCAGAGTTTTATAGGTCATCATTGGTATATTATCTTAACAATGAAATTAATTACAAATTTAAGCTTAAGCATGATATTTCGAACAAGATTTGTGTTCTTAAAAGCCAGTTGAAGGCCTTGGTCTCTTTTTGTGATTATGCGTGCATAGTGTCTAATATTCATGTTTCCTCCCTTTCATATGTACGTTCTATTTCCCGGATTCATGACCGCAAGCTTTTTAGGTTAAACCTATCTCGCCCTTATTTTCTAGATCCTGGTCAGGTCATTAGGAATTTATCTGACTATACCCTGTCAAAGCGTGAAGGTTTTCTCTTGTCTCTTGGGCCTTAAGTTCAAGTTTCCCAACTTGCGTTTTAAACCTGCTGACTTTTATTTTATTTTGAAAGGATAGCCCATGATCTGAAGGTTCTTCCAACCGTTGATGCTAATGATTTTGGTAAGGTTAGACAACATATTTCCCAATTGTCCCATGAATTATATATATATATATATATATATATATATATATATGAGGGAAACCTTCCAAACCACTTACAAACAGTCTTGTTTTTAGCAACTTCATCTCCGTAGACAGCTGCAAGCATCCCGTGCGTTTCTGTAGCCGTCTTACCAAGTTTAAAACAAATTTGATGTCTGCTCGTTGCTCAAATTTCGACATTTTCTGCAAAACCGCCAGACGCCACAAAAACGCCCTCACACAAAGCAATGACACGGCGCACTAGTGCGTAGTTGAATGGTGTTTGTTGGCATCTGGCAAGTGGCCAAGATGACGTCATCAGCCATACACACTGACATCACCTAGTGACACGCGTTCATTAGTTGCGGGACTATTTATTGAACTTTTGATCACACCTGGCAGATGTTCTTTTCTTTATATGGGCGTCTATTTATTAGTGCTAGTCGGAACGTTTTGTTTTAAAATTTGACAGTTACGATTTGTACCGCGTTAAGTTATGTCGTAGATAATATCATAACATTCGCTCTCTCTATTTATCACCCGGTTTTCGGATTAACTAATTCGGTTTAACATTTTCTTGCGTATTATTTTTCTTATGTTATTCTAGCTAACTCCAGACAAATGTATTGAATCTAAGGGGCCGTGTCTTTGTGGTTAACGGTTAATATATACGGTAATATAAAGAGAGTGTGTATAAAGTAATGCAAGTAAAGAGGCAAATCCGATTTGAACTGATTTAAGCTAGTTTCAACTTGTTTTTTAAACTATTGTCCATTCTGTGAAAACATTCAGTATGAACTAATCATATTAATTTCTCTTTAAAGGACCGATGCTGGACTTGATCGTGTTATAGCTAATTCTCGCGATAGCTTTGATGAAAGGCAAATAAATGACGATGATTTGGAGGCTTTACCGCGCAGCCAACACGGTGACCTGAATACCGAGGTCGAGGTATTGGCGCACCCGGTTCAACGAATGCCAGGTCATCGAGGAACAAATGTTTTTTTGTGGTTAAGAACAAAACACAATGTATTTTCTTTCAATTTATTAAATGGTAGAAGGCATATTTTAGTACAATACGGCTTATAAAAATAGCGTTCATTAAATAAGACTAACATTAATGGAAATATTTTATATATATATATATATATATTATATATATATATATATATATATATATATATATATATATATATATATATATATATATATATATATACACACACACGTAAAACTTTATACAATACATCGAGTGCGTAAAAATAGGAACCTTTTTTTTATTTGTCTGCATGCCATTTCGTCATTCATCTCAGTGTCGTACAAATCGAATAATTTTAAAAAAATTATAAATCCCTTCTCACGTGAAATGTGCAGGAGAAATGAAAGGCAATACATGCCACAAGTATTACTAAAACATCCTTGGAAACGGTAAGGATTCCAGACAATTTCAAGGACATGTATTTGTTAGATAAATTGTACAACCACAGGGTCACTCCAGGGCTGAGTGCCGAGTGAATCAAAATAGTATATTCTTTCCCTAGTTTTAAAATAGATTGGAAACCAATAACTTCCCGCACTACCAATAACAGCTGTATTGAAAATAAGGCCATACCAATCTCTCGTAGTTGGCAATTTCAATGTTTCATTCTTTGCAAACACACCGATAAATTTGGAGCGTGTGATTCGATCGCGTTTCATTACTCTGGAGTGTATTCGCGTCCATTTTAAAAGTCTGTGACAACGTTCCGCAAGCGGTCAATTTCTATTAGAGCTTGTGATTCGAGGTACACTAGTACACTAATAGGTGCGTCTATAGGGTCGGCGAATTCTAATCTGACTGAGATGTGCCCATTTTGTTGTCGACTTAACTGTGTATTTACACTAGCAGATAAGTCAGGGGTAATATCAAATAAGTAAAGGTTAAATTGTTCGAAAAATTCTTTCTGCGTTACGCCAAACCCAAGTTCGTCACAGCCACCGGCAATATGGGCCAGATTACTATAAGCTCTCGTGCAGAGCGGGAACACCGCGTCTGATGAGTAGGCATTAACCATAGTCCCGCCTAATGCAACGCCATTTACGTATAGAGTTATATTTTTAAGGCCGAAATTCTCGCAATTAAGGGCGCTCTTTTTATATTTTCCATTCGTCGAAGCTTGATCCTGCATTCCAATTAATATCCTTTTAGGTAGAACTCCCAGGGCCACGTTTTCTAGCTGCTTCGAGGCCAACCCTGCGGGCACCGTGTATAACTTGATCTGTACTCTGCTAATTGGGTATTTTACTGTTGCGTGTATTAATTTTTTTTCAATTTCTACATATTTCGGGGAATTTAATTTCACTCGCCGTACACGGAGATATGTTTCCATGATGTGAATCACAACGGGTTTTGCGCCCTCTTCTTGATCAGGTCCCAGATTTATGCAGATCTCAGAATTCGTGCTGTTGAGTTTTAGCTTCATGTCGATGCCGTTCATAAGCAGTTTCTCCTGGAACATGAAGTCTGTGTGTGTGTGAAGACGTCCAAAACATTCGTATATCTTCTTTTAAGAATTTTTAAATTTATTGTTTATACTACTTTCGTCTTTAGTCTGATAATAACCCTCGGCAGTTAAAAAGGTATCCTTCGCTTCTTTTGAAATGTTGAGGACATTTTCCAGATACGCTCGTAGGTGATAATATCACGTTCCTGCCGAGATGTTAACCTGATTTAAATACATCTCACACTGGATGAATATGGAGTGTAAAAAGTTGTTTTCAGGGTATGCAGAGTAACTATCATCGCAGTCCGATCCATCTGAATGGGCTATACGCAGTTTAACGTACATGTGCATGCAGCTTGGATCATAACAGTATGGGCCTGAGCTAGGTATCACGAATTCTATAGGGGCACTCGGTGAACTAATTGTGTTTAATGGGTTAATTGTAATAAAGTCGCTATGCTCAATAGAAACCTGAGTAGGGGGCATATCAAAGAGGGACATTTCCAATTTACGGCATTGTGAGCTACACGGATGGATAAATGCGCAATGACGAGTCAGAAATAGTGCCACCTCTCTCGACAAGTAGTAATCAGCCTATGATTCGTGAGAGTAGTGTCCTCAGCTTTTATCATTTAAAAAAATCATCAGCTATAGGCTATACGCTTAGAACACTTCTTGTTTGATGTCCTTTTACGTTTAGCGCCACGTGTTGGTAACCCCTTCTCCAGACAGCCCGCTTCTTCTTTCCACCACCAAGCATTTTTCTCTTTGCATCTTTGATGATTTCGTCCCGTGTACGTTTTAAATGTTTGGTGAATTTGTAGTTTCGACCAACTACGGAATGTTTTGATGAAAAATACGTCATTCGAGAGCTCTTGAAATTCTGAACAACTTTTTTATTTACGATTTTGCTCGCAAATGAACGACAATTGAATAAATTAACAGAACCCTTTTAGCCAATCAGCTTCGTCCTAGATCGCCCACACGCACAGCGCTTCATATGAAATCACTTTGAAAATGGCGAGTCTGTGCGGTGGATGCAGTTACAATTACTGGGGTGTTTATTAAGGAATTTTATCTTGATAACGAAGCTGCACTGCAACTTTTACGACATCACGGTGTCCTTCTTTCTTCTCTACAGTGCCCGGACTGCAAACTTCCCTGTACATATAGGAAAGACAGGCATTCTTGGTATTGTGGGCGGTGGACCAATATAGCCAAGACAAAGAGGAGAAGGCAGTGCAATTTCTATACTTCTGACTACAAAAGAACTTTGCTTGACGGAACTCCTCTCAAGCCATCGGAAATAGGGTGTTTTGTTAATCATTGGCTACAGAAAGAATGGAATCACAACACTATTTTTCAGTGTTTGAACTGGGCTTCGCACACGAATGTTGACTGGCGAAGATTTTGTTCTGAGGTGACTGGGTGGTGGTTTGACAATCAAGATTCGATTGGTGGTCAGGGAATTGAGGTGGAAATTGATGAAACATTATTTGTGAAGCGCAAGTACGATCGTGGTCGGCTGGTGAGGCAAGTTTGGATCTTCGGGGGTATTGAGCGGATCTCAAAAAAGTACTTTATTGTGCCCCTCCTTGAACAGGATAGGAGTGCGCCACGCTAGTACCCATCATTAAGCCGTACATCCGTCAGGGTAGTGTAATTTACAGTGACTCTTGGCGGGCATATTGGAAGCTGTGCAACGAGGGGTGTAGGCACTTTATGATTAATCACTCTGATCACTTTGTTGATCCAAATAACCCCAACATCCACACTCAAAACATCGAGCGGCTGTGGCTGGACCTGAAACCGTGGACCAAGCGACCAGGGTTGAGGAGCGAGTACTTCAAACAGTATTTTTCTCGGTATTTATTCCTTCATACTTTCATACTTTCAAGGAACAGTTGCATCACCATTTCTTCGTCGAGGCCGCTCGATTATACCGCCCACAGTCGGACAGGAGGCGACCAGCTGGCCTTCCCGCCATCCCACTCCTGCAGGACAACGACTCTGACCATCAATCAGACAACGAGGACGCACCGCACAGTCATCCAGGACCCTCGGAACCTTCAACGAAACCACAACCATCCACATCTCGCCAATAAGGTAATGTGATAAGGTAAGGTGATCTATCTACTTGTGAGTTGCCCCCGATTAATTGAATGTCAGGTTAGGGCAACTGAATGCCAGGTTAGGTCAAATAAATGCCCGGTTAGGTCAATTAAATGCCATGTTAGGTCATCTGTACGCCATTGACGATTGGTTAGGTTAAGTCATGATATTTTCCTTAGTTTTAACGAAAATATCGGGTGAACTTTAAATAGCTGTAACTGTTTTAATATTCATTTGCGACAAATTTGCATTGGAAAAAAGTGTCTTAGAATTGTCGAAACTACCTATTGTAAAGATAAAATTCCTAAGAGTCCGTGGTTGTACGAAACTGCAAATTTACTGTAATTTCTGTCGCAAATTACTCGTTTCCGCGGTCCCCCCACCCAAAAAACCTGATTTCCCACGGGTCCAGTTGTTCAACTGTCGTTCATTTGCGAGCAAAATGGTAATTAAAAAAGTTGTTCAGAATTTGAAGAGCTCTCGAATGACGTATTTTTCATAAAAAAATTCCGTAGTTGGTCGAAACAACAGATTGACCAAATGTTTTTTCGAGCTTCTTTAGGTTTTGTTCCACCCATTATGTCTTCTACTGCGTTAAAACCTGATTGTAACGCCTTCCTCCTGAGATATCTAGCACCCGTCTTTAACAATGGGACAGCCGTGCGTACTATAGTTGAAAAAATGGAGCCGAGCCTACTCTCTCGCTGATATCTCACCCCTCGATAGACTGGGAAAGGCCTTCGGGTCATTATAACTGAATGCGACGAAAGTGTAGCTTCACTGTTAAGCTCCCATCACCGAATGGCAAATTTTTTCCCTCAATCGTCGTTATATATATTGAGATATTGGTTAATAGATTAGTTGCAACATTCACATAATGGAGCTTGTCATATGTAATGCTCAAACTCTTCCCTCTATGGTTGAGAATGTGTACAATGCGTAGCAGGCGCGCCTGGGTGTCCCCAACAAATTGATGCTCCACGATATTGCTGTAAATATAGCACATGTCTGGGGAAGGGTAGCTTTCACCCAATTTCCAATTTCAACTGTTACATTAAGCTGGACAAGTCATGCTGTGTCTCGTGAAAGTTATCTCTTTGGAGGGCTGCACCATATCGACCCTCGGCAACAATTGTGAACAACTCTTTGTCTTTAATATTTCAACTAAGCGTTGATTTTAACTTCAACGTGCGTGCAGGCGTGTCTATGTTTACGACTTCAAAAAGTAAATGGTTTGTCAGGTACGACTTTTGAAGACTCTTGTTCAACCCGGTCACAATGTCCGTGGCTGTGTCATAATGACCGATTCCTACTGTTACATTTGTGCTATAGTACTGTACCTCACCGAACAGTACTGATCGCATAGTGCTGTCTAAGGTTTATGCCTAATTTTTCGCACTCATCGACTCTTCTAAGGATCTGTTCATTTTCAAGAGTTAAAAATTTGATGGCTAGCTGGAATTCACAAACACCAACTTCGTACGAATCACGTTCCAACTCAATGGGCCTATAGATTTCTGTTACAAAGTTGGCAAGGATGTTGTTAGAATGTACAGAGAGAGAAGAAGAGGACGGGAGTGTGACAGATGTGGTTAGGCGTCATGTTGCATACTATTTAAGCTTCATTATTGCAACAGCTTTCATATAGGTGTTGAAGCTTTCTGGGTACCTTAGCCATTTCACCAGGTACATTTTTCTCTTTACTGAACCTTTCCTGCCTAAACTTTTTTCAATTTTAAACACACTTTTTCCTAAATTAAATGTCACTTTCTGCAACTCCTCGCGGTTAAAACCTCCTGCGATTTCTTCCCCATTCAAATCTTCAACGTAATACATCATTATCTCGCCTTTAGGTCTCATAACACTAAATTTAAAAATTTCACGTGTCCATCCTTGCTCAAATCCCTTCGCGAATTTATTTCCCGAACGTGATTGCCTTACATAATCATTGATTTTAAAACGTGTAAAGTGTGGTGGCGTGCTCCATCTCTTCTCACCTCTGTGCGCGTAACTCTTTCTAAAACTTCGTTAGGTGTTGTACCACTCGTACGGTGGTGTGAACGGTTGTATGACGATGCCAATGACCCCAGAACGTTTATATATCTGTGTGTGTTTTTATGTGTAAAATAGCGATGCATGCGCTGCTTTATGGTACGTTACACTCTTTCAGCTAAAGAGGCCATGCGTATAGAACTGCTAGTGTAGTAACTGCTATTAAACTCTGTCAGCATGTTCTGAAAAGCGCGGCCTATAAATTCTTTCCCCATATCCGTACAAAAATAGCCAGGAACCCTTTCTTCTTTTAACACCAACATTTTGGTAGCTTTAGCAACTGTTTCAAGCGATTAATTTTTCAGTGGAATTAGCCACAGATATCTAGAGAATATATCTATTATGAATAGGATGTAGCGGTAGCCGTCATTATACACTGAATATCTTTCAATGTCTGTTAAATCGGCTTGCCAAATAGAGTCAATCGATGCCGCTGTTGTCTTGGCCGTTTTAAACCTTTTTCTCACCGGTTTGTGAAGTGTATAAGCATCCTGCTCCCGCAAAAACATCTCAACTTCTTTTTTTCCCTACTCCATCATTCTAAACACCTCTGTACAGTCTATTCACGCCGTCATAGGAGGCGGCGTTAGAAATGTCATAATAGCGTTTTCTTAATACGTTAACCATTTGCGCATTTTAGAGACACGTGGATAAGGTTAGCCGTTTTTCTCTTCTTTATCCTCTTCAGAGATGCTACTGCTGGGGATGATGGCGTACTCAGTTGTGACACATGCGAGACTTGCTCCAAGTCTTTTAACCTATTCAGATTTCCTATCAATGTTTTGGGGACATTTATTTGTTGTAGTCTTGCTTTAATATGTTTCCATCCTGTTGGTGAGGACCTGTTCCACTTTCTCACCAGATCATGGACAATGTCGACGATATTGGATCCCTTTACCCTTGTTCCTTCAACAATGACCTCGCCTGTATCGGTCCACTGTATGATAGGGTCCTCACTCAATAGATTATAAAGAGACTGCTTTTTAATACATGCTCGATGTGTTGCGTTCCGTTATTCTTTGACTGGTCAACTCTAACGTCGGGACCAGGTCCTTTGTCGCCATGCTCATCTTTGCTAGCGCTGTGCCTAATATCCTTTTCTCATCAAGTAACTTTTCACTGTTTAATAGGACTAGCAAATCGCTTTCCATTCTTTTAAGCCTACTTTTAAAGGATTCTAGAACCGTGTATGGAATATTTGAACTTTGCAATGACGCATACACCTCGTGCGGAATCACTACCACTTTCTTCATTATACTAATCTAGTCAGTAAAGGCCCCAAAACTGAAAATAAGTTGGGGAGGAATGATCCCCCTCTTTGTAAAATAATTCTCTTTTTCTTCACCACAGTTTGACTTTTACGAACAAGCGCGCGTATTATGTTCTTGTAACGATGTAAGCGAGCGTTCTGAGGGGGTTCCATTGGCACATTACATTTTATAACATTAAGACAGATTTTTCACAGATGCATTTTAAAAAGTTGGAGTCGATTTTTAACAAACATCTGTTGCATTGCCCGAGGAAATCGTTGATAGATTTTTATTAACTCACGATATTTCTTCAACCTATTTGTCATTCTGGAATATACACCTTTTCAGGCTCGTTTGGGAATATATTCGTTCTTAGAAGCATCCTAAACGTGTTTGGCGTGTGAAGGTCACAAAGCAAATATCCGTAACGCTGACTTGGGCTTCTTTATAAACCTCCAAAATCTCCTTACGCTGAATCGGGAACATTTGATTTGCTAATATACAAATTTGTGACACATCTGTACGTTGCTCGAATAAGACTAGATATTGTGTATTTAACACACAGCGCGCATGTATCTATTTTTGAAAAATAGATTCTGATTGATTAAGAATACGCTTATGTTAAGATGGTGGGAGAATACTGTAAATGTATCGGCAAACGTTTTATCCATTCCCAACATGAGATCGTCAATTACAGTGACTGTGACTGTGTGCTCATTTCCCTTTAACGAATTAACGTCATATACACCTTTGTGGAAAAAAAATATCATCTTGGTACTCGTTGAACACTCATTGATACGTCGAATAGCACCATATTACTTTATACACAAATTTTGATTTTAAGCATAAACACAGTTTTAGCACATCCTGTAGAGTCAGATATAATACATGTGGAGGGGCTTCTGAACCTGAATTTTTCCACAGATTCCATCTCTAACACGTCACACCCCTAAGTGGGTCATTTATAAAATATAACAAAATTTAAGTGCTACTCCATATATTCTTGTTTTTCTTCTTCAACAGAACCGTGAATGACGACGATGTACAGCCCCACATCATCGATATTACAGATGACCCCGATGACCGTGTAGCTACAGACTCCATCTCCGCTGACGAACCCTCACCAGCGATACATGTAGCACGCGACATTTCAAAGCGGAAGCATGATGAAGAACCCTCCTTGTCAGGTATAAAGCGTGCCAGGATTGCGCCGGTTTTTAGACTGCCAGTAATAGAGTCCCAACCCTCTACGTCTTACGACACAACCTCCACAATAGTACCTTCCTCAAATATACCCCCTTATTGCTGTTCAATTCTGGGTACTTCCTCCACACCAGCAGCAGCAGCTTTTCGTGCTGTACAGGAAGGTATAACATTCGAGTTGGTGCGCACCGCTACCCCCACACCTGCCCTGACTAGAAATCGGTACGTGGTCAGGGTTGAACCTGGATCCCTGAATAGCAACGGTGTTGGACTACGACGCGTAGTTGAACGTATTGTGCAGTTTGCACTTCAGAACCGTGACGAACGTGAAGTCCGAACGAGGTTGTCCTTCAGGTTCGGGGCAGATGACGGGGCAGTAGATGATTTTTGGGTAGTAATACTGGTCAGACGCTTGGCAGCTATAGATGTAGAATATATCTTAGGCCGTATAATGCAGGCCTCTCAAAGTAGTACAGCCTTCAATGTGGACAACTTCATGGTAGATATTGACAGAGTATTCAGGGTTGCAGGTCATAGTGCCACACCTTATACTCTTAATTTCAGTTCTCAGGCTATTTACAGAAAACATATAAACGTCGATCGTGGTTGCGGCTTTATAGCAATAGTCTTAGCTCATATGTTCACTGTACTAAATACAATCGCGTATAATATGTGGCTGTCGACGGTTTTGCAGCGTGCCCGTAAACTGGCATCAGATTGAAAGCTTTAGTTTGAGTGTAATATGGGTCCTGAAGAGCTGAGAAGGGTAGTGCAGGAAATGAATGTTCGTATAGCTGTATTTGGAATGGATGATCGTCGTAGGACTGTATATGTTTTTAAAAGCTGTCTGAGAGATCGTACAAGACCTCTACTTATTTTAGGATTGTTAGGAACATCGTATCTCCCCATCCGTAATATAAGGACTCTCTACGCTAGTTATGATAAAAGTCGAAAATATGGAAGGCATCATGATTTGTGTAAGGGATGTCTCGCGTTTGCAGATGATATAGTGAAATATTGTAAGGATTGCTACATGGTATGTGAGCAGTGTAAAAGCCCCATTTGTAAAAGTCATGTAGTTGGAACGGAGAAGAGGGAATGTAATGTGTGTAGACGTACATTTTTCAATAATAAATGCTTTGAACTCCATGAATCAATTGGCACTTGCAGGAAAATGAGAATCTGTGAATGTGGCATGTTTCATATGATGAATAATTGGGGTAAGTTTGTGCATAAATGTGATGAAATTCACTGTCTTACATGCCATGAGAAATATAAGGCGGATGGAGTAAAGCATGTATGTTATATGAAAGATGCTAAGCCTAAAAATAGCCCTTGTATAACCGTGTACTACGATATAGAAACATACACGAACGCTGAAACCAAAGAGGTTAATCTACATTTACTCGTAAGTCAGACTATCTGTGATGAGTGCATGGAGGTCAAGTGTGATGAGTGTCACAAATATGGTAAACTGCTAAACGTTTTTAAAACGATTGCACACGACAGTCCTGTGAAACTCTTTGTATTCTATATTGTCAAGTTAGCAGACAAGTTAAAAAAAATTAATGTATATTCTTACTCATAAAGGAGCAAAATTTGACACAGTTCCTTTAGAAGGAGTTGCTTGAACACGAGTCATCGGAGATATTTACAGGTGACCCCTTGAAAAGAGGCAACAAACTAATACAAATGCAGTTACGAGGTAATGTTCAGTTTAAAAACACCCTGTTGTTCACACCTTGTAAAGTAGTCAAGCTACGCAAGGTGATGGGCGCAGCCTCTGAAATTTCAAAAATGTATTTCCTTTACACTTTCCTCATTAACGAAACTTTAAACTACGTAGGACTGCCTCCTCCTAAACATTAATTTAACTACACCAGCATGAGTGAGAGTGAGCGTGAAGATTTTCACTGCTACTACAACAGTTTTAATGAAACTATTCCATACAATATAGCTGAAGAATGTGAGCGTAATTGCGTGAATGATGTGCGCGTGCTTAGAGTATGTTTCATGACCTTTAGAAGGATGAACATAGCCCGTTTCAAATGCGATCCGCTGCAAGTCGCAACCACGATCGCTTCATTATGTTTTACGGTGTTCAAGAATAACTTCATGCCTAAAGACACCTTAGCCGTCATTCATAGAAACAATCCCCGCAGTTATGGGCACAAGGCTATTTACTGGCTCATACACCTACAGCAACAGAACGGGGTATACATAAAACACGCCCGCAACACGGGGAATGTATCCATTAAGGTCAATGGACGTTTTTTGGGTTGATGGTCTAAGTGAGGATCCAACCACTGGTGAGAAGACTGTGTACTCCTTTAACGGCTGCTGGTGGCATGGGTGCCCACGCCCTGAGTGTGCCTTCAGAGGGGACCTCCATGGAAGATCCCTCGCCGACAGCCTCGAATGGATCCGTAATCGCGATCAACTTATAGGGTTCCATTTCACTCACAAGATCGTGTGGGAGCATGAGTATGATGCACGGATGGAAACAGATGACCAGTACCGTGAAGAAATAAGGGCCATCAAACATTCAATGGTGTTGGATCCCCTCAAATGCGGTGCTAGCTTGTTTGGCGGGCGTAAAAACCCATTCAAGCTATACTTTCCGCCTACGGAGGGCGTGAAACTCCATTACTTCGACTCTCTTGGGCGGAGGGTGCTGTACGCTGACACAGATAGCGTAATATTCACAGCGAGGGAGGGTGAATACATGCCTCCTATTGGGGAATTCTTTGGAGAGTTAACTGACGAGATCAAGGATGAGTATGGTGATGGTGCATACGCTGACTCACTTGTATCAACAGGGACAAAAACTTATGGGGTACGGGTAAGGGTGGGGGAGGATATGAAATATATCGTGAAGGCTAAGGATATCACGCTTAACCATGCGAACCGACGAGTTTTAAATTTGACTCGTTAAGGATCTAGTGTGCTTGGAGGATGAGGGCAACCATCCACCCCAACTGACTGTGGGGACCCACAATTCTCGGGCGCAGAAACTGGGGTGTGTGAAAGAACTTAGGGCACGAAGATATACCGTAACACCTATAGGAAACGTCACTAGGTGCCTGGTACCTATGATACCGTAACCTTTGGAAGCTTTAATTCTTGATTTTATATATATATATATATATATATTATATATTATATATATATATATATATATATTATATATATATATGTATTGTTAACGATATGTTTATTTATTATGTATATTTGTTTCAATTAGGGTTTCATTTTCTCCTTTGCGTGCGTGTGTACAATCCTAAGCTCTGCCCACTATAAGATCGCTCACGTGACTCCTGCCACTACCTGAGCATATCTCTATCCCTGCATGCTCAGTTGGCCGCTGCAAACCATGGAGCTCAGACGCGTATTTTCACACGTGGGCGAAAAATAATGATGGCTACTTTTGATATTTGGTATTTGATTTGATATTGATACTGTTCGACGTTTATTAAGTGGTATTCGGTAAAGTCGGAAGATGTGTTGAATACTGAAAGACTGCCCCCCCCCCGTTTCCTTTGAGACTTTTAAGGATACATTGAATCGCGCGAGGGGACAAGATGTTCAAATACTCTATGGATATTCTGGCGAGAGTATTGCCGGATTTAGCGGCACAAACGATGTAATGGACTACGTTGTAGGGACAAACTGTATAAAAGCCTACATATACCGTGAGGTGAAAGAAACAACGCTTACAGAAGAGAAACAACGGATATGGATAATGTGTCTTGTTGATGAGTGGTGTGACAGGCGGTATTATGTCATGCTGCATCTTACCGAATTCGTGAACCATGCGGCTGAGAATGTAAACCTTGTCATCATGGACAATCTAAAGTAATTTTACCAATATATTCATGTATATAATGACGAGGTTCGCAGTTAGGTTGTGGCTAAAGGCCTGTGTGAGTTTTTAATAACATTTAGAGACGAGTATCGAGTGTTAAACAAAAGGATAAATACGGTACCATGTTTTTCTCAAATAGTGCACCGGTTTCTGAATAAAATGTGTTTAATTCGTGAAATTCCCCTTAAGCGAAAATGTCTGGTGCATATCCTAGGGAGTGGGAGCGCTAAAACATTGAAACCGATATTGCTTCATGTTTCGGAAAATTTCTCAAAACACCTACCCAGTGTAATGGGATACAAGTATTCACGTCGGAACAGCGCCGTACACGTTTCATCAGCTTATGGTGTGACTCGCTCCTCCCGTCGAGCCGATCCGCCTACCCGTGGCTCATAGTCATCTCAGAGCTTGAACCGACTGAGCATGTACTACTCAAATACGATGGAACTTCCTTTGAGAAGCATTCTCATTGCCGCGTACGATGTGTCCGTAACGAATTCATTGCCCGTGTTCAGGAGTGAAACCGGTGCCATTAACTATGTACTTGAAACGATTTGCAGGCAGGCAAACTCTGGTAAACGTAATGTTATTTATTTAAGTATTGAGGAGATGAATAGAGTCTTCGTGATAGTTGAGAAGTGGGGTGAGGACTGTTATAAAATACCTGCAGGTGTAGGTACAAGAAAAGAACAGATTAGTGATGACCCCTCATATGCCATTGTTTGTACGTTGTGTATAAATAACGATCAGCCATGCATTGATATACGACTGATGTGGAAGAATGCATCTGATAATAACGTTCATGTCCCTAGGCGAAACCGTTTCATCCTCGACAGAATGTTTGAAATCGTCAGATCCGCAAACTGAAGCCTATATTAGACACGCGTGTTCCAGATATGATTTATTTTGACACGGTTCTTGAATATGCATACACCGCTCTGCTCGATGGGTTTATCGAATGTAGGAATGAACAAGGCGAGAATGGTCTAAAGCTGGATGCTTATTTAAAAAGTTTAGACTTCGAAATATCATGAACTTTGGTACAAAGGACTTGAGTGGTCCAGGGAAGGGCTCGCCTACATTGTTCACTCTGAAGAATTGTACCTCTATATAATGAGCAGCTGACGTTACGACTTGGAAGATTATTTCAATTGCCGCTATGCAGTGTGAAGAAGAGTTCACGATTGAAAAGTTCGGATCGGTAAGAAAAAACCCTCGATTTTAAAGCATTGTTTGTAAACTTGTATTTAATAATGATGTGGTGGCTAACGACACCCTCTTTTTGCGTGCTTTTGATTGTATTCTATCCATGTTTAAAAATAACTTGCCACCTGAATGTGAAGTGAGCACAAAAATAGTATTGAACGATATGAAGGTCATTTACGAGTAGAGGAACCCGCACGCCTTGAGCGGTGAAATATTGTTAAATCGTATTTACTGCGTAGTACAAAGCAATAATGATGTGACTGTAGACTCGATTACGTGCGAATTTAGTGTTTTAGTTAAACACAGTGGAACATAAAGCATTTTGATGTTTATTTATTTTCAATATATTTAATTATTTAATATAATTGCGTATGTATATATATATTTTTCCTGTACTAATATGGTGATGATTATACTCCATCGTTTTGTATATTATTATTTTTATTTTCAACATATTTAATATTATTATTTTCAATATGTTTAATTATTTATATAACTGTATGTATATATATATATATATATATATATATATATATATCTCCTGTACTGTTATATTGATGGTTATACTTTATCGTTTTGTATATTATTATTTTTTATTTAAATATATATATATTCCTCGTTTGTATTTCTTATATTATTAATAATTTTTATTGCCTATATTCCTCATTTGTATAGGATTGTATATTTATTTTCTATGTTTCATGAAATTGATTCCAATAATTCGTCTAAATAAACAGAATGATGTAATGGCGTTTTATTTAATTCTTTTGGTTGTATATATACACGATATTATTATTTAATTATATGAATACCAAATGGCTGGTTAGGCCTTCTAAATCGTCTGACGGATTTCTTAGCCAACTGTCAAAAATATCTGAATAGCGCATTCTGGCAGTTGAAAAGCTAATTAATATATACACCTGCCTTCTAGGTCTTCTACGTCAACTGGAGGGTTAAGCTAACTGGCGGGCTAAGCCAACTGTCAAGAATATATGCTTTAATTAAATAAATGGCGCAATCTTGCAACTCCACCCTAATAATGTACACATGAACAAGCCATTTACGCCTTCTAAGCCAACTGGCTGATTAGGATCTTATAAGAGAGCGGGGGCTCGGATGAACTCTCAATATGCGCTTGACAGGAGCCAGGCGAACACTCCTCTCTCCTTCTCCTCTCTCTCTTAGGTTAGGTATACCCCTTTGTGGGTGAGGCCGTACGACCTTCTCCTCCAAAGAGGTTAGTATGACTCCCACCAGCTTGCTGCGGGAGTTCCCATCCCACTTTTTTTGGCACCCTGGACTTGGCACTGGGGGGTATTGTAACAAGGGGGACGGGGTTGGCACTGACACTCATTGCAACATTGATCAACATTTACAATTGTATTGCACTCTAACATTTTGCGGTCATACTACTAATACACACTATGAATATATCTGACTTATATTTTGTGAAAAAACTCTGACGTGATACATAAAAATGTTTGTGAAATTTGAAATCAGCTTGGCAAAATGGTATAATATCACGTAATAGAAATAAAACATCTCGTAGTAGTGTTCCTCTGTATTCTGTCCTCTCACCCACTCTTTTCCTTTCATTTATTAATCATCTTTTAATTCGCACTTACTGTCCGATTCATTCGTATGCCAATGATTCCACTCTTCACTTCTCCACCCGCTTCACAAAGCGTCCCTCACAGCATTCACTTCATGATTCAAGTAGGATGGCTGTGGAACACCTGACTCTGATCTTTCTGCTATATTTGACTGAGGCAGAGAAAACCTTTTGGCTTTCAATACCTCAAAAATACAGTTCCTCCATCTATCTACTCGTCATAATCTTCCACAAGACTATCCCCTTACCTTGAACAACACACAACTGAATACTTTCTCTTCTTTTCACATTGTCGGGTTTTCTCGTGATCTTTCCTGGAAAGCTCATATATACTCTCTTTCTAAAACAGCTTCTACGAGATTAATTGTGCTGTGCCACCTCCGCAGTTTCTTCAACCCCACTCAGTTGCTGTCTCTGTGCAGGGATCTTGTTCGCCCCTGTATAGAGTATGCTTCTCATATGTGGGGTGGTTCAACCCACACAGCTGTACTTGACCGGGTGGAATAAAAAAAATTATTGCGATTTCCTACGCAGTACCAACTACTCCAGAGTGAGAAATCCGTTGCTGCCACCTAACCGGAGCCCCCGTCAACTTCGAAGCACCCAAGGCCGTAGACAGAGGGTTAACAACTTTCGATCTGTGCAACCAGGATTCTTCCAGTCTTCTAGACCCTAGAACTAACTTCAACGTTCACATCAGTGGACCGGCGTATCACGACGTCCAATTTTTCACGCCCATTCTTCATTCAGGAACAAGTTCCCAGCAAGACACGTCTTCAAGACACGTCTTCAGGGATTTCGTCATGAGAATCTTGTTAAGTACGGATCTTAATTTTAATTAGTGAGCACTGGATAAGCCAGTATAATTAACAGTTAATAATTAGTATCAAGCCAGAATTAACACAAAACGCAGTGAACACTCCATACACCAGTGATGCACTTCTTTTTATTGAACACCATTTATTTCCGTTATTATATTTAGCATACAATAATTTGATTTAATGTGCCATTTATAACATTTACCGTACATTCGCGTACGAGTGAATTTGTTTTTGTTTTGCATTTTTTACAATTTGTTGAGTGATCATTTCTGTATTTCTTAGATGGAATAGCTACAAAAGCCACTCAAGAGATCATTCCGTCGTAGATTGAGATTGGTTAAGCAGAACAAATTATAATACCAAATTAACAGTACCTTCACATATGAGCGATTCAGACAGTGCGCTTTCTGACATTTCCGATAGTGAAAATTTCCCTACATCCAATTTCCACCTGCCCCTCGCCATTCAAACACACTTCCAAACACCCAAACACAAACTTCTTCAGATCAAGCACAAGCCAAAGTGACTCACGGCTCCCCCAGCATACATTAATTTAGGCACACTTGTAAACCTTCCCCATACCTTACTAAGTTTTGAAGGAACCATAGACAATAAATTCGTTGAACCACGGGTAAGACCTTGGATTGAATCTCTAAAACAGCATTTTTTGCGGGAAAACATTACAGACGATGATATTAAAATTAGGAACGCTAAAAGGTTTATTGACCCGAATGAGGGGAACGCACATGATAAATGTCCCATCTATTAGCGAGGCTACGACTTGGGACAGCTTTAAAATAAACATGTTAGAATTTTATAAGGAAATATCGCTCGCACAACCTTTGGCAACATCCCAAGCTAGATGGAAGAAAGAAGAACACGAACATTTAAATAATTTTATTGCACGAACTCATAAACTCGTCGAAGAAGCCTCAGAGCCGTAGAAAACGCATGCAACATTACATTCACTTCACAACAAAAAAAAACTAATAGTAGCAGCGACCATTTATCAAAACCTTCCCTCAGCGCCTAAAAAGAAATTTCAAGAATGTTTAGATATTGACACACCAGTAAGCAAATTCATAAATAAAACAAGAGAGCGATACTTAGCAAGCCAGAACTACCGAAACAGTAAAGAGACCACCCATACACTACATCCAACAACAACAACCTCTTAAATCCAGGCCGATACTGGGAACACCGCCTAAGAAACAAGCTCCACAAACCCAGAATTAACGCCTTCCTCCTCAGTGTTTTAATTGTGATAGTTTTGGTCACATGATGAACCAATGTAGTTATTCCACTTATTGCTCCCACTGTCATGAGCATGGTCATCGCCGTGATGACCGACAAAAATTACTCCTCTTCCAAAAATCAAATCATCAACGCTTCCAAAAAACCATTTAATTTTCAGAAACCATTTAATCCCCCACTTCAACAGAACTACCAGACAAATAGATCACGACCACAGGGTCATTCACACTACTACCCCCCCCCCCCCAATATAATCAGCAAGGTCGGATGGTCCGATATGTAGACATACCCTTCAGAGAATCAGTTTCCCCAGAGTACACTTTTCAAGAAGACTCTTCAGTGTATAATGATCCGGTAGCATATGACAAGGTTCACCCATAGAAATCAGTTCAAGTCCTGTTTTAGATCCAGCCTTGGAGGCAGCAGTTCAATCTTACCCCTCCCAAATAGTAATAATAAACCCACACACATCCATATACTACCCATCTGGATTATAGGTGAAAACATATTAGATTTAATAATAAATTGCGACACAAATAACCTAGGTTTAACCGCTCTCCTGGACACTAATAAAAAGACAATATATAGATGAGTTACAAGATTATACGAATTATAAATACGAAATCAAGCCACCATCTTGTTAACTGAGAGGAGTTACAGGCACACCCATACCCATATGGAGAAATCGAATTATGTTTAGAAGTTGGTAACGCGGTGTATCCCGCAAAATGATGTATTGCGGACACGGGAGCCACCTTCAAGACCGATATCTTACTTGGCATGGATTTCTTCATCCGGAATCAAGGGGAAATTTACCCAGCCGGAAATTTAGTTAAGTGCAGATATAGGACACACTCTATGAAAATAATAGGCAGGTACCACAAGTCCAGCCTAATGTTAACAGAATCACTTTAACTCGGATTTCCCACGTCAGCTTATAGCAGTTCAGTTCGACCCAGCGGTCGAGATTCAAAATCCAACCTAAACGGTTTTTCAGCCAATAAAGCAAATTTTAATCACCGAACCACAGTCAAATTCACAATTTTTCATATGCCCTACGGAGTATAAAACAACAGCACCTTATGAGCAGATTTGTTTCCGAGCAAAAGTAATAACGGCCAACGAAAACTATCAGAGTCAGACCACACTCTTATTACAGAAAAAATAATTTTATGAGAGATGTTCCTATTGCCCAAGTTCTTAATCATAGTCAAAATTTAGCTATCCCTGTTATTTGTCTAAATAAAGGAAAAAGCTCGAATGAATTAACTTCAAATCAGAAAATAGGAATTGTTTCTCCAGTAACAATAGATTCAGATTTTCCCACTAGTGTTATAAATCGTGTCTCCAGTTCTTTGGAGTTAAACCCTTCAGCACTAAAAAAAGAATATAAGGAATACCTGAAGCACTCCCTTTAGGAGTCATCAGCTTTACGGGATCCCAAACTACTGTAATGGAATCGCTTCTCGATCTCCTGATAAAAAATACAGATGTGATTGCCCTAAAAGGAGATCCTTTGTGCCGAACTAATTTGATCCCTTTCGAAATCAAGCTGGAACCAAATCCCAAACCCATCTTCATTCCTCCCTATACGGTTCCACATTCCCAATTAATAACTATTGAGGAGCACATTAAGAATATGTTGGATCAGGACGTCATTCCGTTCCTATGATTCTTGTTTCCAAAAAGGAAGGAACATCTCGCCCTTGTATAGATTTCAGATACCTCAACCAAATCACGATCCCAGGCTGTTTCCCTATCCCAAACATGCAGAAAACAAGTCTGAACGTAGGGAGAGCTAACTTTTCATCCCTCGACTCAGCACCAAGTTACTGGCAAATGGAGGTCAGTCCCGGATCTCGGGCATTGAACACTTTTTCCACTAATCGAGGACATTACGAATCCCAGGTTTTACCCTTCGGAGACTAAAATGGACACGCTAATTTTTCTAGGTTGATGAATATACTGTAGTTCTTTCCGACCTATTAGGCGTCGAGGCTCTAGTCTATCTTGACGAGATTATCATCTATAGTTCAGATATCGAAACACACTTCCAATGTCTTCAGAATGTGCTATCACGTTTGAAGAAAGCACACCTTGCACTGAAACTTGCAATGTGCAACTTCTTTCAGGAATCCCTGGAATACTTAGGATTTCTATTTTCATCCATTGGAATTAAACCTGATTCAGCCAAACATGAAGCACTGTAAAGGTACCCCTTACCTAAAACCATCGAGGACGCTCGTGCATTTATTGGATTTGTTGAATTTTATCGAAACTTTATCCTACACTTTCCAGACATTACAAAACCCATTACTAATTTGTTCCAGAAAAATGCTAAATTTATTTGGGAACCCGATCACCAACATGCTTTTGAAAATCTAATAAGTAAACTAACCTGTCATCCCATCCTCCAATATCCCGATTGCAACAAACCTTTTATCAAAGCCACGGATGCTTCCTCCTACGGACTTGAAACCGTCCTATTACAGGACGTAGATGGTGTGGAATTGCGCATTGCTTATGCCAGCCCGCTTCTCGCTGGACTTCAACGGAATTATTCTACTACTGACCGAGAGGTCTTAGCGGTATATTGGGTTCTGAAAAAATTCCAAAATATTGTCTACGGCTACGATATAACCATCGAAACGGACCATAAGCCACTCACGTATCTCTTCAAGGACAAACTATTTGAAGGACGGTTGAGTAGATGGGCTCTGTTGATTCAGGGCTTCGCTGCAAAATTGTATACAAACGAGGAAAACTTCAAGTTATTCCAGACGGATTGTCGAGACTCAAGCGCGACACCCAAGTGAATAAGATAGAAACTCTTCCTGTGTTCGACCACGAATGTTTGCAATACGCCCAACAACAAGACCTACACACTCGGAACATTCGTACTCACCTGGAACAAAAGGAACCATCTAAGGTGGAAGAGCGGTATAACATAAAAGATGGACTAGAACAGTTTAGAAACGAAGATGGAAACGACCTCGTGGAAATACCAAAGACTCTCGTAGATATAGACATCGGACTTTGTCACGACTCACCTTTGTATGGCCACATGGGGCCAGTTTGCACCATCAAGAGTTTTTTGGAGCGATACCATTTTCCTAAAATGATAAAAAGGTACATGAATACATCGCTGAATACTCGTCTTCTTTAAAACATAAAGGCAACGTACCATCCATAGCTCCCATGCATAAATATCCAGTATGCCAACGGGCCTGCAGGAGAACTGAAATGGACGTACTGTGACCATTCTCCAAAACATTAAATGGAAACCAATACATCATCGTTTTTACAGACCACTTCTCGCATTACAGCGAAGTAGTTGCCATTCCAAACCAGACCTCGGAAACTGTGGCAAGAGCACTAGTGGAACGCGTCATCCAAAACCATGCTACTCCTTCCATCCTAATTTCGGATAATGCCCTTAGTTTCATTTCCAAGCTGTTTAAGTCACTCTGCAAGATGTGTATGTAAATTTAAAAACACACACACATTGTAGCATACCATCCTCAGGCAAATGGCGTAGTGGAAAGACAATCGAAAAATCCCAGAAGCCCTCTGCCATGTTGTCCCGTACATGGGATGATTCTCTTCTATGGTACAAACGGCCATCAACAACGGCTATACTGCGTCCATCGGGGATACACCTCACTTCGGTTTGTATCACTACGACAAACTACTGCCCTTTGACTTGCCTGACAAAAGCAACGTTGAAGTTCTAACACCTTCCGAGATGGTAGAAGTAAGTCAGCAGCTAGCCGAACGATCTTTTCAAATATTTGACATAATCCGACGTGCCCTAGATCAGCAGATGGAGCAAGAGCAACATAGGCGTCATCCCCAACAACGGACTATAATCGTTGGTATGCGCTGTTACATGAAGAGCGTGAAACCGCCAAGTACTCATCGCAAATTATACTCGAAATGGGATGGCCAATATAGGATTATGAAAAATCTCGGAAAAAACCGCTACGAAATCCTCGACCTCCGAGATCATTCAAAATTAAAAATCATCATTCACGCTGATAACTTGAAGATAGCTGCCGAACAACACCTTCCCAAAAAAGACCTGCCAGGGGTTCGAGCAGTCTACCCTTCGAAGGATCAAGGTATTAATAAATCCAGCAGGGCGCACAAAACAGAAGTAGTCACTGTGGAAACCACTACCCGTGAAGAAGATTGGTACATCATAATACCACCAGTACTCGAGACAATCTTGAACAAGGAGAGGTCCCAGAACCAAGAGTCCCATCGGAACCAGACCCTCGAGAAACCCCTTCTTGAGGATCACTCAGTGAACGCCTCCATCTCCACCATCTCTTCCGTCACCACCCTCACCGGTTGATGATCGACGCACGGACCCTACATACCGGCCACAAATGCATCAGCCTCAAATGCATCATTCGTCAGCCAGACTTCTTACTCAGCGGACGCATTCCCTGGCCTCTCTGATATTGTTTCTACTTTTGGATATTGCCGATAATTTTACTTTTGGAAAGTTCTGAATTTTATATACTTGCTTTTATATTCAATTGTTATGGTTAAGTAACTGAATATTAGTGTTTTTTAGCGATTTAGAAGTTTTCATAGCGTGCCGGCTTAATTTAACTTAAACTTGTGACGGTTATAAACGTTAACTACTTTAACTTGCGCGAGGCCGTAGCAGAAAGCGTCGTGTGCTAGGTGTGGGGTTAATCGGTGGTGTACAGAATTTAAGGATTACATCGGCGGTCCTATGGCGATTACCGAGAGATCGGTTTGTTTCTTTTGTGATTTAAGGGAAGGAAGAAATAGTTGAGATAAAACGTAGTGTACGCGAGTGACGGAAAGACTTGTAACGCTTGATGAGGGCAGGGGTAGGGTTACAGTTGACGAAGGCTGAACCTATACTAACGTTGAAGACGTTAGTAATTTGAATGGTGAGGTGAGGAAACCTAGTTTCTAGTATAGGTAGCTTATCGGGAAGATTAGACAGAGTTGAGGAAGGGGTTAAGGTTGGTCCGAGATTAGTAGACGAGGAGGGATTTAGAGAAGTTAAGGGTGGAGCTAGGCCACGTACGTTAGATGATAGAAATCACCCCCCTATCGAGGTTTCGAACCCTTTCGCCCAGTTGGAAAGGGATGTGAACGAGGGGGAAACTAATTTAATTGGGGACTCTTTAGTGCGCCATATGGATAAGGAGTTCGTTCAACGGATTCCAACGAAGAGGAGGAGGGTCTGTCTCCCAGGGGCCAGGGTTGACAGAATTAGAGACGAAGTAGATAGGTTTGATGTTGCCTCCCGTCACTCGATGTTGGTGACAATGGTAGGGGGCAACGAATCGTATAGGCCCGATACGAGAGTGCCTGACCTTGTGGAAAGATATAGGGGGTTAATTAGGTCCCTAAGGGCGAGGTCAGATAGGTCTTTAGTTCTAGGTATTACCCCTAGGCACGGTTTGGGTCTTAGGATTACGTCTAAAACGATATTTTTGAATACTAAATTAGAAGAGATTTGTGCTGTGGAAAATGTACCCTTCGTAAAGCTGTAGTCAGAATTTAGTGATCCTAGCCTTTTTATACATGATGGGGGTGCATTTCAATGAAATAGGGAATGCAGGCTTGGTACGTTAATCGATGAGAACGTTCGAAAGCTGTATAGGTCGAAGCCTTCTTTAAACGTTGTGGGTCCGGGAAACGCCGGCCCGACGTGAAAAAGTTTAAAACGCCGATCTGTGGTAAAAAATAATTTAAACGTCTTTTATTGTAACGCGCGTAGTATCACAAATAAATTGAACGAATTAAGGCGATAATTTATTCCGGCAACTACGATATAGTTGCTATAACCGAAACGTAGTTAAATATCGTGACTCGGGACTTGTTGGGGGAACTTGATATAGCGGGTTTTAAACTTTATACTAATGATAGGTTACATAGGATTGGTGGCGGCGTTTTGCTGTACATTCGTAATTCCCTTAGGGCTATCGAGGTTAAGATAGATTTTCCGGAAGCAATTAATGCGATATGCGTTGAAGTTAGGGCGCGTAGTATTAGCTTTAATTTTGTTGTTGTTTATAGACCTCCCGTTCAACCCCTCGATACCGATACTAGATTTTACTCGCTTCTTGGTAACTTTATTAATAATCGGAATAGTATAATTGTCGGAGACTTTACCTGCCCTAATGTTAATTACAAGACTTTTACTGGTAATGATGAGGGTTTGAGACTGATTAAGTTCATGGAAGATAATTTTTTACGACAGATGGTTACCGAACCAACGCGCGGTGACCAATATCTTAGACGTGGTGATGACGAACGACGATAATATAGTCGAAGGTCTAGAAGTAGGTGAGTGTTTGGGATGTAGCGATCACCAAATTATTAGGTTTAAGCTATTGATAGAAAACAGTAAGGATAGTAACGTAATAGAAGTCCCCGATTTTCGTAGGGATAATTTTGATAGTTTTCCGGACAGTATGAGAGTAGTGGACTGGGATAATTTATTTATGTGTAATGACGCAAATTTTCATTGGGAGGCGTTTAAAGAAAGTTTTATGAATATCGAAAGGGAGTTTATTCCTCGTAGGCCCAAGCGCGATAGAAATCATGGAAGGCCTAAGTGTTGGACTAGGGAAATAGGCGAGTTCATAAAAGAGCGTAACAGAGCGTATAGACTTAATAAGCGCAATGGCACGGTAGCTAACTTTAATAGATATATCGAGCTTAGCCGTCAGGTTAAAAGATGTGTTAGGAATGCTAAGCGTAATTTAGAGATACTGAGAGCTGCGGATAGTAAACATAATCCAAAAAGATTTTTGACTACGTGAATAATCGTAAGCCGATAAAAGATAACATAGGCCCTCTAGTGGACGATAATGGCGCTTTGGCTTCCGATGCTCAGGCGATGGCGGGTATTTTTAACAACGTTTTTGCGACAGTTTTTACCGTAGAAGACGTAAATAATGTCCCCGATGTGGACGATATCATTCCATTTAGTAGCGAGACTATTTTGAATGAAATAACTATTTACGAGGGTGAGATTCCGCATTATATCGATAAGCTAAAAGTGAGCAAGGCTCCAGGCCCTGACACGCTTTAGCCTAGACATTTGAAAGACGTTATCGTAGGCCCCGTAACAAAAATTTGTAGTAAGTCATTGGAAGCGGGGATTATTCCTGAAGACTTCAAATTAGTTAACGTTACGCCCATTTTTAAAAAAAGCGACCGCACAGTAGCTAGCAATTATAGGCCTATTAGCTTAACGTCAATTGTCGCTAAACTTTTGGAATCCGTAGTTAGGGATCGTATCGTCGATCATTTAGAAAGTCGCGATTTGATTAATAGTAGTCAGCATGGGTTTCGACGACATAAATCTTGTTTAACTGATTTGTTACAGTTTTATTATGAAATAGTGCGCGAATACGATAGGCATAGAGCGGCTGACGTTATTTATTTATACTTTAAAAAAGCGTTCGATACAGTTCCGCATAGAAGATTAATTGCGAAGGTTAAAGCGCACGGTATACGCGGTCAGGTAGCTAACTGGTTAGAGGAATGGCTTCGTGCTAGGAAACAGAGGGTCGTTGTTAATGGTAGTGAATCGGGGTGGTTGGATGTAGGTAGCGGTGTCCCACAGGGTTCAGTGTTAGGTCCATTGATATTCGTAATCTACATTAACGACATAGATGTAGGATTGACCACTAACGTGTCAAAATTCGCGGACGATACAAAAATAGGTGGTAAAGTTGTTAACGTGAACGATAGAAATAGGCTCCAAGACGATGTAAATAGGATTATGGAGTGGACGGATAAGTGGCAGATGCAATTTAACGTTGACAAATGTAAAGTTTTGCATATACGTTCTCGTAACAATAAATACACGCACACGATGGACGATAGACAGTTAGCGAGCGTTGACGAGGAAGTAGATTTAGGCATACGCGTATCTAAGGATTTAAAAGTTAGGAACCAGTGCCTGGAGTCTTGCGCAAAAGCTAATAGGATGTTAGGCTTCATAGCGCGTGATTTCGAATTTAAATCGAAGGATATTATATTGCTCCTTTACAAGTCCCTAGTCAGGCATCATTTAGAATATGCCGTTCAGTCTTGGTGCCAGTATTTGCGTGAGGATATTGATTGGTTGGAAAGGGTTCAGCGTCGCGCCACGAAACTAATTTCGTCATTGCGCAACATGTCTTACGAAGATAGGATTAAAGAGTTAGACTTGCATTCACTCGAACGTAGGAGATTAAGGGGGGAGCTTATTGAAGTTTTCAAAATCGTTAATAAAATCGATAATGTAATTTTGACAAACTGTTCACTTTCGATAATAGCAACACTCGTAATAACGGATTCAAGTTGCGTGGCAGACGTTTCATTACAGTACTAATATCGCTAAAAACGTTTTTACATTTAAAGTAATTGATAATTGGAATAATCTTCCCGCGTCCGTCGTGAACTCTACCAGCGTTAATACGTTTAAAAACCGTTTAGATAGGCATTTTAAAAATATTAATGTCGTTTAAATAATAAAACAATTAGCAACAGGAGCTCTGGTGGTAATGGTCGAGGATGAGTCTGTTGACGATTAATGCCAGCTTGTGACATGCCAGCGTGTGATATGCCAACAATAAAATTATTAAAAATGAAAAAAAATATTAGACTAACACGAACTTAACTGTAGCTCGTACCATAAACTAACCCACTTTTTGCATACTCTTCCTACTTTTTTTTCCTTTTCTTAACTTCTCTTTACTTGCATGTCTATACTGTAGTTTGCATGGTTTGTAAGCGTTCTTATTTTACTTCTTTTTATCTTTCATCCCTTTCCTATTCTCTCCGACTACTTTTCCGACTTGTAGGCAGTGGCCGGCCGATGATGATGCTGAGTCTTTCTTTCTCTTTTTCTGAATGGATGTTAACCCACGAATGATAGGTTTTGCTACTTACTTAACCCCTTATTCTCTTCTTTTAACCCCCTACTCTTTCCTTTCTCTCGCGCTAACCTTAGAGTGGATCTTAGGGTCTTTGTTAGCCTTAGCTTCTGTAAATCTGTAGAACCATGTGAAATTGAACCTTCACATAAAAAATGAATAGGCTCAGAATCCGAGATTAACGGTCGACCCCCACTACCACCTTAGCACGGCCGACCACTCCTCACACAACCATCCACACAACCACCCTAGCTCAGTATAATTTAAGACGTAGATATGAATAAAATTGTCCCCCCTTATAATTTTGCAAATCATTTGCTCTTGTAGCCCTACCATTAAAATTTCTACCGGAGTTACTATAGAAAAGCTTGCAGACGGAAAATGTTTGAAAGGACACGCAGACCTTTTCATCAATTTGCAACTACCTGATCGAATTAAAACCAATCTCCTTCAATTAAAAAGCCAATTAAATACATTCGAAAGTAAAATTCTCGGTTATTTTAAACAAAACCACGGAAAAGACCAGATCAGTCGCGCTTTATTAGAAAACAGCCAAAAACATTCAAACTACAACACACACCCTACCTTACCATGGATACAAACTGGAACTCAAAACTCAGCAAAATCTAATCGAAAAAGTAAAAGGGGATTGATCGATATGTGAGGAAAAATATTGAAAGGCCTATTCGGACTGGCACCCGAAGAAGACATTAAAAAAATTTGACTCAAATGAATCTCTTCGCGCGAAATCGAGAATATAGTTGACACATTCTAGAACAAACCACCAAGTCACTACATAAAAACAATCGCTTCCTTCATATCCTTTCGGACAAATTTACACACCTTGCCTCTGTTAACTAGATACAAAGAATATGAAAGATGTCTAGAAATAGTTGAAATAATTAACATATAGTAGTGGGGCGGCATAGCAATCGAATTGTTCGTTTTTTGATACAAGCATGAAAATTGGTGCAGAGATAGATAAATAGATTGTAAAAAGATTTGGATATGGAGGCATCACGAAATTTTATTATTTTCAAGATGGCGGCCAAGATGGCGGCCGAAAAATTGAAAAATATCAAAATGCTCTTAGAGTATCAACTTTGGTCTCAAATTGAAGCTTACATTCAGTATTTTTTTTTTACTTGACAGTGCTAAATTTAGTGCTTTATTTTTTATTATTATAAGTGAATTTAGCTGATATTTCTCTCTCTCTCTCTCTCTCTCTCTCTCTCTCTCTCTCTATATATATATATATATATATATATATAATTATATATATACAGTATATATATAGTTACGATAGAAGTGTTCTTCGGGAACCTTATCCTCAAGGAAACACAAAGAGTGCTCAAGCGCTTTCGTCTAATGATATCCTCAGGAACACTGAAGTACATAAAAGGTTACGGCCTATATATAGGTTACAGAAAGAAGAAAAAAATAAAAAATAAAAAATAAATAACATACATACACACAAACATATATATAATATATATATATATACATACATACATATCTACACACACACATATATATATATATATATATATATATATATATATATATATGCAATAAACGGAGAAGTAAAAATTAACAAAGAGGCATACAGATTTGTAAGGAAAAATATCGATTTTTAGCACAAGATCAAATGAATTATAAAAATACAAATTTATACTGGAAATCTGCCCGGGTTTTAACACTTTGCCTTTTATAGTCAAGTTTCGATATATATAAAAATAAAATGAAGATTAAAAGTTAATAAAGTGGCATACAAGTTTACCAAAGATTTAGCGTCCTACCCTTTTTATCTAAATCTGTTTTGAAGGAATTCAAAACAACAGGATCGAGTTTGAAAAAGACCTTTGCTTATGTTGAAGTTATTTGAAAGTTGGATAATGGCAGACTCAAGAATATTTCTGTTAACAATGTTGCTAGAGTGAAATAACACTGAAGCATTATTCCAATCAATACAGTGGGATAACTCTGACAAATGGACAAAAAGAGCACTGGACAACTGTCCTGTTCTAACGGAATATTGATGCTGTTTTATACGTGTGTGCAAATCCTTTCCCGTCTGACCTATGTAAAAGGAATCACATTGCTTACACCCAATTTTATAGATAATGCCTGAATTATTGGTAGGGCTATTTTTTACTATGATATTTTTCACAATATTGTTATATGAAAATACTACATTAATATCCAAAAGTTTAAGTACATTAGCAATGCCTAAAAAGCCCTGGAAAAATGGAAGTACTAAAATATTTTTGATAAAGTACGAGTGTTATTATTGACACGATAGAAAGTTCGTTTTGCCTTGTTGAGACAAGATTCCATAAACGCAGATGGACAACACAGATCACTTCCAATACCGTTGATTTTTTCCAATTCGGCATCGATGTATTCCGGACTGGCGATCCTAAGGGCGCGGAGAAACATTGATGAAAAAATGGCCTTCTTAGTGGGGGTGTCATGTCCCGAGTAAAAGTGTACGTAGGACAAATTGTTTGTTGTTTTCCGATAAATACTAAACTTAAAACCTGGGCTTTCCCTATGTACACGCACATCCAAAAATGGGATTGAATTGTCTTGTTCCACTTCTAAAGTAAAATAATGGAGGGGACTTGATCATTTAACTGAAGGCGGAAGTTATCCAGGTCACGATTCTTGGGCCAGATACACAAAATATCGTCGACGTACCGCAACCAAGGGATGCCAACCCCCAGGATTCTCGGAATGTAAGTAATTTCGAAAAACTCCATATAAATATTGGAGAGGAGGGGCGATAAGGGGTTGCCCATGGCCATCCCAAACACTTGTTGATAATACTCGTTATTGAAAGTGAATTTACACTCTTTGATGCAAAGCTTAATAAGTTCCAAAACAATGTGTGAAGGTAGTGGCAGGTCATACTTATGTAATTCTTGGGCGAGAAAGTCAAGCATATCATCAATCGGCACTTTTGTGCATATATATATATATATATATATATATATATATAATATATATATATAATATATGTGGTGTGTGTGTGTAGATATGTATGTGTATATATATAGATATATGTTTGTGTGTATGTATGTTATTTATTTTTATTTTTTTATTTTTTCTTCTTTCTGTAACCTATATAAGACCGTAACCTTTTATGTACTTCAGTGTTCCTGAGGATGTCATTAGACGAAAGCGCTTGAGCACCTTTTTGTGTTTCCTTTCCTTCGTGGTTTTATTCATCATATATATATATATATATATATATATATATATATATATATATATATGTGTGTGTGTGTGTGTACACACAGTATATATATATATATATATATATGTGTGTGTGTGTACACACAGTATATATATATATATATATATATATATATATATTAATTTAATGTTAATTTTTAGACAATGAAGCGTATCCACATCTTTTATCGATCAGTTATAAATATCTATCACCAACCTTTGCGATTGTTAGTAATGTTATTTAATAAACATTGTTGGTATAAAGCAGGACTAATTTCATTTTGTTGCGGCATGTTTAAATCACACTGTGTTTGGGGTCAGGAGGGATGGGAAATCATTACGTTTAACCCTTTTGCTCACGAATTATGACATAGGGTAAAAAAGAAATTTGTCTTTATGTGTGGTTATATAAGAATCAATATGGTTTATTTTTCAGCTACACAATTGTCTACCCAGTGAGTGAAAGGGTTAATCAGATAGCGACTGATTTGTGCTTGTCGCTCTGAATGTGATTGTCACTGCTGTGGGGGCGATAAGGAGGAAATGAGGGTACCATTACGTTTTGCTACGTCATCGGGGCTGCATTTCCGATGTCACCTGGCGTGTGATGAAATTGTGTTGTGGGGAAAACAGTGAGGAGGGATGGGGGTACCATTCCATTAATGTGCCACTGGGGCTGACGGAATTTAGTCGCTGAGTGTGTGTTCTGTGTTCACATCTCTTTGTGGGTGATATCTAGTTAAATTGCTACAGCTGAAATATTAATGTAATACTGTTCTTTTCTCTTTGCAGGGCCGCCTGTAAGGAATATCATGTCGTCTAGTCAAAGCTTTAACATCGATGATCCAGAGCGTCTGTGGTCATCAGTGTCCGTGCATCCAATTGAGATCAACTGGAACCTGTGTATCATCTGCCAAGAGGACAAGGCAGAGCAGCTAACATGTCCTTCACAGTCGAAAAGAACTGACGTTGGGAGTGGATACACTTCACTGGCAGAAAACCTAGTGAAAATCAGCGAACTTGGTCAACTTCCACAGACACTGAAGATAGAGAGACTGGATGAAGGGTGCGGCATTGAAGCCGCCATGGTTGCACACAATGCACAGTATCACAAGAAATGCCAGCTCAAATTCAACAACACTATGCTGAAGAGAGCAGAAAAACGGAAACTGGAAACAGACGGTCATTGCCAAGATGGTGACGAAACAGGTGTATACAAGCACATGAGGTCGGAATTCGTAGTTTCTGAGAAGGGCGTCCAAGAAGCATTGTGCTTCTTCTGCAGACAAGCAGCTGGCGCAGAAGGATTCCACGCAGCATTAACCTTCCAGCTAGACAGCCGGGTGCGGGCCTGTGCTGAGATTCTTGAAGACACACACCTGCTTGCCAGACTCAGTGTGGGAGACGTTGTGGCTCTGGAGGCTAAGTACCATGCCAAATGTTTAGCAGGTTTGTACAATCGAGCAAGGAAGGCAAAGGCTGCCGAATCTAAAGAAACTGCTCGCGAGAGGGAAATAGCCACTACTGTCTTCGCCGATTTGGTTCTATACATCGAAGAAACACGTCTTGGGGCGACAGCACCGGTGTTCAAACTGGTTAATATTGCTCGCCGCTACACGGCTATGTTGGAGCAGGTAGGAGTCAAAGTAGATGGCAGAGTTAACACGACACGACTGAAAGAACGACTCCTGTCACAGTTCCCAGACATGAGTGCCCACAAGAAGGGAAGAGATGTCCTTCTGGCATTTAATGACGATGTCGGTTCTGCGATTGCTAAATCCTGCGAGTTAGACAGTGACAGAGATGCGGTGTGCCTTGCTCGTGCAGCACAGGTGGTCCGCTGCCAAATGTTTCAAGAAGCCAAGCCCTTCACTGGTTTCGCTGAAGGATGCCAGGAAGAATCTGTACCGCAACTACTGCTTTGCTTGGTGAGAATGGTCCTGGACGGTGCCAATATTACAGAACACGTGACACACGACGCATGCAGCACTAACCATCGCCCAGTTGGTGAAGTTCAATAGTGTCAAGCATAATCGGACACCTGGGACAACAGCCTCTGTCATTGTCCGTCACATACCCTTTCAGGAGACACCTTTTCCCACCTACCTAGGGTTGATGGTTCATGCTCACACACGCAACAGGGAATTGGTTGACAGGCTTTTTCACTATGGGATTAGCATCTCATATGACCGTGTTCTCCGAATCTCAGCACAGATGGGAGACAACGTCTGCCAGCAGTTCCAACGAGAGCAAGTAGTTTGCCCTCCAAAGATGCGGGGCAGTTTGTTCACAACTGCTGCTGTCGACAACAAAGATCACAATCCAAGTTCAACAACAGCTAAGAGTCCTTCCATGGTACTGCTATCTCCCTATTCTAGCATCCATCCTTCATTGGCGAAGGGGTTAATCGGAGTATCTTCATCGCAGAGGGGTCCGGTAAAGCAAGCGATAAGAAGATCGTCATAAACTTGCCGTACAACTATAATAACATTCCAACTGTCAGCAGCACCATTACAAATCAAACTATCCCACCTGCTGATGTGGTGTCTCTGTGCCGAGAAGGCTTCCCAGAACAGAGAAAGACTGAATACCTGTGGCTAGACCACGTCAGACAGGCCCTTGAAAGGTCTGACGTAGTGGAAAACACGTCTTGGGCTGCCTTTCACGCCAGCCGTCAGCCATCAGGAGCTCAAGTTATATGCCCCACTTCTTTGCTCCCACTCTTCCTTGAGAGAGCACACACAACCGCCATGATCCGACATTCAATGGACGTTGTGCGAAAATGTATTGACCATGTTAATCCAGGGCAGACACTAGTAATCACCGTCGACCAACCCCTGTTTGCCTTGGCCAAGCCGATTCAGTGGAGGTGGCCAGAGAGCTACGGGGAAGACAAACTAGTGGTGATGTTTGGTGGTCTCCACATCGATCGAGTTGGCAGCCCTGAAGATGGTGGGTGACTGGCTGCAAAGAAGTGGTTGGGTTCATGCATTAGTGCAAACCGAGATCGCATCACCAGGGACAGCTGATTCCTTCTTGCACGCAGCCCACATCACGCGTACAAGACGAGCACACCAGGTAACCGCATCTGCACTATACATCTTACAAAAACGAGCATACGACAGAAGCTCTCAGATACATCCAGCTGAGGCAGGGGAGACAGAAAACTTTGAAGACTGGTGCCATAACAGAACACATGCATGTCCTCAATTTCAGTATTGGGCAACCGTGCTGGAAATAGAGCTTCTGATACTCGTCTACGTGCGTTCTCTACGGCAGGCATCATTCACCATGTATCTCGACGCCCTGACTGAACTCGCCCCCTGGTTCCACGCTCTGGATCGCACCAACTACGCTAGGTGGATCCCAGTTCACCTGAAAGACATGGCTGAACTTTCAACAAAGCACCCAGATGTGGCCGCAAAATTCACGGCTAGCAGCTTCACAGTTCAGAAGACCCAGAAAATGTTCTCCTCAATCCCAATTGACTAAGCACATGAGCAGAACAACGCCCTAATTAAAGGGGACGGTGGAGCTGTTGGCCTTACGGACAACCCAAGTGCCCTTCGGCGTTGGATGATTACTGGACCAGAAATCGCCGCGGCAATACAAGAATTCTAAGATGGGCACCAGCACAAGGGAATGCAAATTGACATACGGCACCACGATCAGACAGCCAGTGTGCAGACCGCATTTACCAAAGATGTCATCTCCCTTGTTAATGTGATAGAAGATCTTGGCAACCCATTCGAGGAAGAAAGCGTGGACCTGATTGTTCTCGACTCCAAGGAAATTGCAGGTCCTGCAGCGGTCGATGCTGTTCAGAAGGTGAAGATGATTGGCAAGGAGCAGTTCAAAACCTTCACCAGAGAGCGTCTGGTAGAAAGAACGAAGCCCATTGATGACATCATACGTCACAACAAGCTGAACGTTTTTGTCAACCCCAGGCCGAGGACAGCAAGTAAAGGGAAGCATCAACTGGTGTGTCTGAAAAATAACTTCGGACTCTTTTCGCGGCTGTACATTGGTTGCCAGACCAGGGACGGGAACCTAGAGGAGTTCTTTCGCCATGAGAACCAAACATGCCCTCCAGCACTCTCTGATGATTGTAGACTGCGCTTAGGTACTAAGAGTGACCTACTTCAATGCCTAGAAAACCTATCTGAAGTCCATGCTGACGCTCCTGTTACAACCTGTATAGTTATTGATGGGGCTGCCATAGTTCACATGTTGAATCTCGGTGCTGCAAAGAACTTTGATGAGTATGCTAGTCAGATATTCATTCCCTACCTGTCCACCTGTGGGACACCTACAAGCAGGATTCGCGGAAAGGCATGACAAGAACAAAACGAGGACAAAGAGTGCGCAGACGTGTTGTAGCTGCAACTTCCTGGATCTAGTGTGGGACACCTACAAGCAGGATTCGCTGAAAGGCATGACAAGAACAAAACGAGGACAAGGAGTGCGCAGACGTGTTGTAGCTGCAACTTCCTTACCAAGAAATTGGCCAAGTTTCCTCCGTGTGGACTGCAACAAAACGGAGTTGTTTAGGTTCCTGTCTGAAGCTGCCCTCCGGTGGTTCAACATGGAGGGCAAACAGCTAATCATCACCGATGGAGAGAGAGAGTCCTCAGTAAGCCGCCACTGGATGATCTGGCATCATTCGCTCCATGCCACCATGAGGAAGCCGACACTCACATGTTGCTGCATGTGTCACATGCTGCACAGCATGGCCACCGCAAGATCATGCTTCGGACGGCTGACACAGACGTTGTGGTGTTGGCCGTGTCTGTGGTACCGGAGATGCAACCTGGAGATGAACTCTGGCTGGCATTCGGAACTGGAAAGGGATTTCGGTAATTGTCAGCACACGAAATAGCAGCTGGGCTTGGTTGACAGAAGGCTCAGGCATTGCCGATGTTTCACGCTCTGACTGGGTGCGACACCGTGTCCAGCTTTACTGGGCATGGTAGGAAGACTGCCTGGACCATCTGGGCTGTGTTTCCGGGATTAACAGCTGCGCTGCTGAAGGTCTCTTCAGCACCAACTACTGTACCAGACTGTGTCATGTCTACCATCGAAAGGTTCGTCATCCTCTTGTACGACCGAACAAGCACCAGCTCTGACATACATATAGCTCGACAGAAGATGTTTGCAAAGAACAACAACGTGCAGTTGATTCCACCAACAAGGGCAGCTCTAGAACAGCATGTGAAGAGGGCGACCTACCAGGGAGGTCATGTGTGGGGACAGACACTTCTACCAAATCCAGATCTCCCTTGCCCCACTAACTGGGGAAGGACCAAGACTGGTGACCGCCTGCATAAAGGCTGAACTTCCATGTACGGCCTTATGTGCGTGTGAGGGGAATTGTTCTTCTCAGTAGTGATATGTAGCATGTAGTTATGTGTTGTTGTTCTTGTGTAAATAAAATATCAATCAATTCAATTTGGGACCAAAGTCGATACTCTACGAACATTTTGATATTTTTCAATTTTTTCTACAAACCTATTTTATAGATTGAAATATCAATATTCCCACTATTACTTATAAAGTAGATGTTACTCCTCTGACAGTAAGCTTCAATTTGAGACCAAAGTTGATACTCTAAGAGCATTCTGATACTTTTCAATTTTTCGGCCGCCATTACCAGTATCGCCAATATATATATATATATATATATATATATATATATATATATATATATATATATATATATATATATATAGAGAGAGAGAGAGAGAGAGAGAGAGAGAGAGAGAGAGAGAGAGAGAGAGAGAGAGAGATATCAGCTCAGCTAAATTCACTTATAATAAAAAATAAAGCATTAAATTTAGCACTGTCAGATAAAAAAAACTACTGAGTGTAAACTTCAATTTGAGACCAAAGTTGATTCTCTAAGAGCATTTTGATATTTTTAAATTTTTAAAATTTTTTCAATAAACCTCTTTTATATTTAAATATCAATATTCCCACTATCACTTCAAATTAGCTAACGTCACGCCTACTTTTAAAAATTGCGACCGCGCAGTAGCTAGCAATTATAGGCCCATTAGCTTAACGTCAATTGTCAGTAAACTTTTGGAATCCGTAGTTAGGGATCGTATCATCGATCACTTAGAAAGTAGAGATTTGATTAATAGTAGTCAGCATGGGTTTCGACGCCATAGGTCTTGTTTAACTAATTTGTTAGAATTTTATAACGAAATAGTGCGCGAATACGATAGGCATAGAGCAGCTGACGTTATTTATTTAGATTTTAAAAAGGCGTTCGATACAGTTCCGCATAGGAGACTAATTGCGAAGGTCAAAGCGCACGGTAAACGCGGTCAGGTAGCTAACTGGTTAGAAGAATGGCTTCGTGCTAGGAGATAGAGGGTCGTAGTTAATGGTAGTGAATCGGGGTGGTTAGATGTAGGTAGCGGTGTCCCACAGGGTTCAGTGTTAGGCCCATTGCTATTCGTAATTTACATTAACGATATAGATGTAGGATTGACTAGTAACGTGTCAAAATTCGCGGACGATACTAAAATAGGCGGTAAGGTTGTTAACGAGCACGATAGTAATAGGCTCCAAGACGATGTAAATAGGATTATGGAGTGGACAGATAAGTGGCAGATGCAATTTAACGTAGATAAATGTAAAGTTTTGCATATAGGTTCTCGCAACAATAATTACACGTACACGATGGATGATAGGGAGTTAGCGAGCGTTGACGAGGAAGTAGATTTAGGCGTACGCGTATCTAAGGATTTAAAGGTTAGGAACCAGTGCCTGGAGTCTTGCGCAAAAGGGTTCAGCGTCGTGCCACGAAACTTATTCCGTCATTGCGCAATAAGCCTTATGAAGATAGGATTAAAGAGTTAGACCTGTATTCACTCGAAACTAGAAGATTAAGGGGGGAGCTTATTGAAGTTTTCAAAATCGTTAATAACATCGATAACGTAAATTTTGACAAATTGTTCACTTTCGATAATAGTAATACTCGCAATAACGGATTTAAGCTGCGTGGCAGACGTTTCATTACTCATATCGCTAAGAACTTCTTTACGTTTAAAGTAATTGATAAATGGAATAATCTTCCCGCGTCAGTCGTTCATTCTACCAGCGTTAATATGTTTAAGAACCGTTTTGACAGACATTTTAAAAATATTATCGTTGTTTAAAATTAAAAAAGAAAGTTAACAACAGGAGCTCTGGTGGTAGTGCTCGAGGATGAGTCTGTTGACGATGAATGCCAGCTTGTGACATGCCAGCGTGTGATGCCAGCAATAAAAAAAAAAAAAAAAAATTAGACTAACACGAACGTAGATCTAGCTCGTATCGTAAACTAACCCACTTTTTGTTTAACTGTACCTACTTTTTTTTTTCTTATCTCCTTACTTTGCATGTCTGTAACTCTCTTTACTTGCATGTTTGTAGTTTGCATGGTATGACAGTGAGTTAAGACTGTGTTTGCATGGTTTGTAAGCGTTCTTATTTTACTTCTTTTCATCTTTCACCCCTCTCCTATTCTCTCCGACTATTTTTCTGACTTGTCGGCAGTGGCCGGCGGATGATGATGGTGAGTCTTTTTTCTCTTTTTCTGAATGAAAGTTAACCCACAAATGATAGGTGTTGCTCCTTACTTAACCCCTTATTCTCTTCTCTTCTCTTAACCCCCTACTCTTTCCTTTCTCTCGGGCTAACCTTAGAGTGGATCTTAGGGTCTTTGTTAGCCTTAGCTTCTGTAGATCTGTAGATCACTTATAAAGTAGATGTTACTCCTCTGACTGTAAGCTTCAATTTGAGACCAAAGTTAATACTCTAAGAGCATTTTGATATTTTTCAATTTTTTGGCCGCCATCTTGAAAATAATAAAATTTCGTGATGCCTCCATATCCAAATCTTTTTACAATCTATTTAGCTATCTCTGTGCCAATTCTCATGCTTGTATCAAAAAATGAACAATTCACGTCGATATGGCAGCTGTGCCGCCCCACTATAGGTAACTCTGATCAACAAATATTTGCAACAAATAATTACGATTCATTCCAAAGTTTTGCGTGCGAACCAGCTACCTCATAGAACAATTACTATTCCCACATTAATACCATGGGATGCTCTTCAATCATTAATACACACCTCGCAGACACAACTAAAATTATCATCAGTATTCCCGCCCAACCATACTAATTACCCACAATTTCTAGAATATACCTGGACTGTACGTGGACCACGCCCCTACACTTACTTCATGATTATACCAATTTTCGATATACTCACTTACGACGTATATAAATTTTATTCTCCAACACCACACCAAAATAACTTTAATATCTGTCGATTATATGTACCCACAATACCACCTTACCTTTTTCTCGCCAGAGACCTTTCAACATATTCTATGATGTCAGACAGCGATATCCGGCATTGTAGATTCCCGCAGACGAACAATCAATTCATTTGCCCTCCACTTAAACCAGTAGTCCTTTCTACGACTAGGTCTTGCTTCTTCGACCTAATTCGTGACCGTCATGCCCGGTATGTTCCTTTACGAAATTCCATTCCTCTGAGCCCATTCAACCCCGAATCGGACCGAATATTTGGGTTTCTTTTGCAAATAAAACTACCACAACTTTCGAGTGTCTGTCAAACCATTCACTCATAAATATACCTGCCATCATCCGCTTACCAATTGGTTGTTCCTTACGATCTGAAACTTTCCAACTATACAACCCCTATAAGATTACGATTAACAACTCGTACCCCTTCCCGTCTCAAACTGTATTTAAACCTGATGTAGAAATCTCAAATCTCTCCATGAATCCGGTGACCATCCTACCCTAACTTCATGCTCCTGAATGGAATGATCAGTTGAGTCGTTTTAAAATTTCGAATGATAAACAAAACGGCCTTTACAACGGGATGGGGGTTGTTAAATCAAAAATTTCTAAATACAAACCATGTAAGGGTCCTCATTTATGCATTTTGAAGAGCTGAATTTGATTCTAACAAGAAAAATTTCATTTGACGTCATTGACCCACCTGGACATGGGGTCTGAATATTTTCAACCCCTTTTTCCTAGAAAATTCCCACGTTCCTTATTCAGAATAATGATTTAAACATTTAATTGGTCATAGATATTTAACCAAATATATTTTATTCGCACCTTCAAATTGGGACTCTAAATAAATATTTCCATCTGTGACTTTCAGCGTGACCTAGAATGACCATTAGCTTAAAAATCGTAATAATGTACCGTTTATGCACAAACAATATCTAATAATGTTTTTATTACGTTACAAAATAGCAAATAAAGCATCGACTTTATCCGAACATCATCTTGTTTGCCCCTTCGAAGTCGTCCGTGTTGGCTCTCTTACCCATGTTGAAACGATTCATGTAGGTTTTTATGTTTTTCGCATATTCTGATGAGGTCATCATCTTCCTGTCCCTCCTCAGACGAAAAAAATCTGATGCTTTTGGATACACGAGCGATGTGTTTTTCGCGTATCTAACTTCTGTGTACAGTCTATTCACTTTCTCCTTCTCACATATCACATATGTCTTCTCTGTTAAGGAATTGGTCCATTTCCGCTGGGACAATGAAAGATCCTCCCATGCACTTCAGTTTCTGAACATCTTCATTTTTCTGTCGTTCGATGGCCATTTTAGCAATTTCTTTCTCGCTTAGTCTAACTTCCTTCAGGGCTTTTTTTTAATTTCATTTCATGACAGCCTCATTTTTTCAGTTCATTTGCTGTGGTTCGGTACGTATTGAATTTGCTTGGTTCTGTCTCACTTATCATGTCAGCACTCTTTCGCTTCACGAACTCTCGGTTCGTGGCACCGGGCTGCCACAAGCTGCCCAGTACCACGAACCGAGAGTTCATAGTTTACAAAACCCACAGAGCGCTCTTCGGCGAGATTATGAACATGGACATGCTGGAGCTTTTCTGAGGGGAGCAGGTCAACTAGGTACTGCTCTGTTCGGCCTTGAAGTTCACCAAATCCGAAAATGTGGTCTTTTTGTTGCTCAAAACTTTCACCAAATCCGAAAATGTGGTCTCTTTGTTGCTCAAAACTGTCCGCCAACATCTTCAGCAGAGGCTTCATTAGCCGGATCAGCTGGTCCTTGTGCAGTTCACAATATTCGCGTATGGACTGCACAACATCAGGCTTGTATAGGCTCTCTTGGAAGGTTACATCACTGAAGAAATTGAAAGCGGCCGTATCCACGGACAGAAGAGACTCAGCCAGTGTTTCTCTGAGCTCTTCATACATAATTTTAAATGCAGGAATCAGCTCACGATATGCTGTCGAGCTGGACGTCATCAGACTAATGAAAGGGTTTATCAGTTGAATGCCAATGAGGGCACCAGCACAGAGGAGCCGGGGGAAAAATGTGCCTTCGTGAAATGATCTGCAGATACTGATCAACTGGTTGGTGACGTGACTCATCCCTGCGCAGAATTGTCTTCCATCTTCGTAGTGGTGCAGCGTCGTTGCTGCTGCACAGCTTGTGAGTCGATCAAACCGCTCGTCCTTCAGTGAGAGGTTCTGATTCTTCTTGGAGTGTATTGCTTCATCGAATTCGCATGCGTAGTTCCATGGCATGTGATCAAAGTCATGATTTACGATTCTCGTAAAGCAGTCAACCAACTGCTCTGTTGCACTGTTCTTTCTGTTAGTAGAGTCGACCAAGAATGCTGCAGAGATTTTATTCTGCCCTACTTTTTGTTCAATGGATATCCAAAACTTTACAAGCACCCTCATGAACATCAGGGAAGGATGCATGTTGCAGAACAAATGAAACCTTGGGTATTGACCATCAAAATCTAAAATATTGCAAACAAGTTCCTCAACCTTCAAATTGTGGAATGTGTGATTTGTCAATACAAAGCTTATGCGTGAGGTAAAGAGTCTTGGCTGGGATTCTACTCGCCGCCTCTAGCATGTGAAATGTTGCCACCTTCAAGTCTGCCAGATTTTGCCTGGTTTCTGTGTCCACACCCAGGGTCGGCAGAGCTCGATGCTTGCCATTGATGGTTATGTCCTGAACTAGAAATTCACCAGTACCACGGTTTTTGGATCCATCATTTGAATACACTATGGAAATTTCGCTGTTAGTATCCATTACTTCGTGAGCAACCTGTGCTATTGTGAGTGCTTCACTGGCATTCTCAGCCTTACGCATGTTGCTTTCTGCTGGCAGTGTGTCAAGATCACTATCTTTATCCACTTCATGAATTTTAAAGTTTCTGCCAAACATATTGTTTGAAACTTCAACTATAGCGCCTGCAGCTTGTCTCTTTGCCATGTGGTATGATGATATACTGTAAGCTTGTCCATTGTTTCATAAACTTCTGGACGAAATATTTTCTCACTCAGTCTGATATGTCGAAACTCTGCTGGCATGTTATCATTTTGGTCAGTGCTAGGATTAAATTTCCTTCTTTTTTTACCATTTCCATCTTCCGACTCAAAACAGGAGCATTCTTCTTCCGCATTGTGCATCTCCTTATATAAAATGTCATCAGTTCCAATCAATTATCTGTAAAATATCTTCATCTCTCGCTTGTTGAATACAATACGCCTCTTCATTGCCCTGCTTCTAGCGTTGTAGAAGTCTGTTTTCCTTTATCCGTTTTTGAGTCTTCAACCACCTCTTGTCTACAAATGGTTCACAAAATATTTTTCTTTCTCCTCCTTTGTTCACTTTTTGGTCTTCGTAGAACGGTTCATCTTTGCTCATTTTCACGCCGCTACTTTCTTCTTGTCTTGCTTTTCTCTCGTTGTCAGTGATGAAAATATCAAACAATTTGGAACAATCATCGTTAAATGAGGAAATTTTTGCACTCAAAGTTTGTGATGCGGTTCTTGTTTCCTTCCAACATAATATTTCCTGAAAGCGTTTGTATAGCTTGATGATTCGCCTTACGACTGTCACTTGCGAGACCGTGTAGATGTTGCAGAACTCCCAGTGCTCAATAAGGATGGCGGCAGTTATCCTTGCGGTATCCTTCATCGATCTGTGAAGGAAGGAAAAAATCTGAGTAAATGCATGACCATTAAATCTACGTCAGAAGGAAATAGTTATATATTAATCAAATATTCATAAATAGGAACATTATAATAAGAAAGGTGATAGTATAAGATAGGCTCATACATACCGCTGCTGAGCTCCAGTTTGTTCAGGGCGGAGGATGGCCATCATCATCTCAATAATACGCTTTCCCACCGGTAGTGCTCCAGGCGGAAAGCTAAGGCATATATTGTTCACATACGACACATCACCAATTCCTTTTGTATAACGCATGTATGGTTCCATGGCAGGAAATTCAATTCAAATTCAATTCAATTCACTACAAAAACAAAAGATATGTATGTATTAATGAACGGGAAATATGAAAAATTTCTTATTTTATACTAAATAAGGTCAAATGTATGGCATCTGAAACCAAAATGGGTCATGAAATGTCAGATATAATGCTTTATTCTGAATCTGTGAGGTCGAAATGTTATGATTCACTAGATTAACCAATTTTTAAGTAATGTTGTTCCTACCAGTTGCCGGGAAACTCCACAAGAACGTAATTTTTCCAATAAACAAGGAAATCCAAACTTCAGATCCCATGTCCAGGGGGTTAATGGCTGAATAGAGCATTTTCGTTGGTATATTTGAATTCAGCTCATTCAAATGCATAAATTAAAACCTTACTCTACTAACTTTATATTAACATCACCACATACTTTAACAAGTACTGCAACCGGTAACGATTTTTTCAACATCCGCCGTCTGTAATTATTGTGTGCGCTATTATCCCCGGTATATTTGTAGCGAAAAGACTATTCTCACAATGGCAAAAACCAAGACACTGAACTATGTAAACCTAAATATGCACGGCCAAGAGTGCGTCCTCGAACCACATGAACTAGACTGAAACAACCCAACTCATATTGTGTATATAATCTGTATTATAATAATATTAACTAATATTATAATATTAACACTAGTTAGGATTAGCTAGGATGTTATATTATTGTATATTAGAATTAGTATCATTCTAGAGGAAACAGCCCTGTAAAAATGATAATTCTAACATTCATTTTTGCATATAAAGTCCAAACTCGCATGACATTCTAACTGTAAATAATATTCATGCAAGATTGAAAAATAAAAATAAAATAAAACTTCTTTATTTAATTTTTGCTAAGGTGATTTTATATTAATGATATTTCGATGAATCGTTCTTTTTTAGCTACTTAGTTGTTTTTCTTATTGAGCTTAATCATGTAATCTTGTTAAATTCTGCAATGTTATTTTTTTTTATATGTTCTCTCTTAATTCATAAACGATGAGGTCTTATCCTGAATCACTATTTAATTTTAAATTTTAAACATTTAATTTTAATAAAATGCATATTAATTTCCATTTTTAGTTGACACGGAAAATCATGATAACATCAAATTTATCACTATACTGTTCCAGAAAAATTTGCTTTGATTTTCAAAATATTTTGCTTTATCAGTTTTGCAAGCTCCACACAATACACCAAACAATTCTTTTGAATTAGCAAAAACAAATCAGCTTATTAAAAAATGAAAAAACAAGTCAAATTAAATAATAATGACATCACTAGCTTAACACTTTGGGTGCCACGCCCAAATCCGCAAAAATTTCCACCAGCCCATTTTTATTTTTGTGTGAATTAATAATAGGCATGAATAGAGAAACAGAAATGCATAAGAAATTTTTAAAAATTCTAATAATTTTTTTAAATATATGCATTTTATTTTTTTAAATAGTCACTCCTTATGAGCCCATGGCACACCCATGTGTGTGAAAAGTAACAAATTTAGCCTTTCTGGTCATGGCACAACCATGTGTGTGACATTTTTTTTCATTATTTTCTCTTTTTTTCAGATTCTATTATAAATATTTATAAAATTATAATCTTAAAATTATTATCTTATGTTTACATAACTATATATTTTATAAAATAAAGAAGAACATGCCACCTGAGTAATGAGTGCAGACCTGAAAAAAGGGGAAATGATTGCAATGGAAGAACAAAACGGAATAGTTGTATTGAAATGGAAAGATGCCAGAGATGTCCGGTTATTATCAACAAAATACAGTCCTGAACTTGTGGAAATTAGAGAGAGAGAAGAGAGGGAAACTGAAGAACCAGGCCCATCCAATACACAAGAAAGGCAAAGAAATCGTAGGAAAAGTGGAAAGAAGCCCTTAGGAATTATTGCATACAATAAGGGGAAGACCGGAATAGACATCTCTGACCAGATGGCATCCTATGAAACGGCACTTAGGAAGGGTATAAAATGGTACCGCAAGCTTGCCATTGTACTTCTATTAGGAGTCTCAGTTGTGAATGCTTGGATTGTGTATAAAAAAAGTAACTGGCAAAAAGATGCAACTGAAAGAATTCAAAGAGAAAATAACTTTGGCACTCCTGGATTTTGAAGAGACTTTACCCCGGCAAAGGAGACCAGCGTCTACATCACATTTAATTCTTGAAAAGAAAAATGTTCAAGGAAAAAAGATCAGAAGAAGATGCAAACAATGTTATGAAAAAATCACAAAAGAGAGAGGCAGAGAAGAAGCAAGGAAACATGCTAAGAATGTGCATACGTATTGCAGCTCTTGCCCTGGGGAAACATTCTTTTGTCTAGAATGTTTTAGAGATTTTCATAAATAAATTACAATAATTATATTCACATAAAAGGCTTTGTATTTTGTAATCAAATAAAAGGATTTTTTATATATAAAAATGTATTTGTGTTTATTTCCTAAATAGATACAATAAGTATTTTCATGTAAGTCTTTGTAACCAAAACAACGGAAGTAAAAAAAAAAAAAAAAAAAAAAAAAAAAGGGGTTCCACCATCCACCTGGCTCCACGTGCCGGAACCTGGATGCAGTTACTTATATCATTATAGTTTTATCATTATAGTATTATTTTGTGCATTATACATGCACATAATAATAAAAAAACATAAAAATGCTAAATATATTTCACTATAAACTGATTTGAGTAATTGTAACAGAATGCTGGATATTTAATAAATTTTTTCCCCAACGACCAAGTATAATATATCAAAATTTTCCTCAGAGCCCACAGATTTCAAATAACATAGTAATTTCCCTATACTGTCACATATCTTTGTGTGCTGCGCTCAGGAGTTGAAAAATGTGTGTCACACGTATGTGTGTGCCATCGCCAGAATGAAAAAATAACTTGCACACACATACGTGTGACGTGGCACCCAAAGTGTTAAATAGTATATAAACCAGTGTAACTTTTCAAATGTTGTTCTGTCTGATCTGACACAGAGGCTGAAGCCTGTAATATTTGAAGCAGTAAAATTCAGTAAAAGGATATCTTTATCTTCTCCTTTGAGTCCTATCTTCTTCATGAGGATTTAGTTTTAGAATAACACAGCATCTTCAAGAAAGAGTAAAGTTAGAAATCAATTGACATTAAATCGGAGAATCGACCAATAACCTAGCAACAGTTCGCAGAATCCTCCGATCCACTACAAGAAGAAATCGGAGAGTAGTACAAAAGAAAGTATTGCGATTCCCTACACAATACCACCTACCCCAGAGTGAGAAATCCGTTGCTGCCACCTAACCGGAGCCCCCGTCAACTTCGAACCACCCAAGTCCATAGACGGAGGGTTAACATATATATATATAGTATGTATAAGTATATTAAAAAGTTAAAATGATAACAAAAAGTGTGGAATGATTAAAACCAAAAAATTAAGAAAATTGGGTTCTCTTCCAATACGTGCTCTACCGTAAAATGTACATTCCAATATGTGCTAACTAACGAAAATATCACGACCTAACCTAACCAATCGTTAGGTCAATTGTACGCCCTTGACGATTGGTTAGGTTAGGTCGTGATATTTTCGTTAGTTAGCACATATTGGAATGTAAATTTTACGGTAGAGCACGTATTGGAAGAGCACCGAAAATTGTAAAAAGAATTAATTTCGCTCCAAAATTAGTGGCTGACGCTCTTTCATAAAACCCGCAATATAGAGAGGCAAAGTAAAAAAATAAATAATACATTACTGAAAAAACAATTTTGATGTCGTGAAAATCCTTGAGGTACAGTTGCGCTCATTATTCGTAGAACACTCTTGAGAACAGATAGCGACACCTGGCATATATTTGTTTATATATGATATATTAACAAGGGGAATGTCAATGACGTGAATAAAATAATATTCTTGTATATTCTATAAATAAAAACCATAATACGTGATGACAGTGTTCATGATATCGGCAAGCCTGTAATCCTTTATTTAACTGACATTTCAATGAATAAACACTGTAACACTTAGCATGCAATGCAACAACACGTATTAAATATTATCAGCATGTTCAATTTACCATCTCCCAGATAAGTATATTGGTTGAATGCAACTTAACACGTAAATGGTAGTTATCAGCTTAAAAGGAAGCCAATATATTGCATCGTCGTGTGTCTCACACACTTACAAGAATACTACTTGAGTTTTCTATGTAATGGTTTTACATAAAGCGTCGTTAGAATTGCCAACTGAACGATAGAAGAGCGAAAATATCCACTAGCCCAGACGTCATTGTTTTCTACGGGGCTCAGCGAAAAACATTAAGGGTTCTGATATGTTGTGTAATAAATATTTAACATAACATACTGAAGCCCAACAGAGGTGTACCAATACTTTTTGCCGCTCGGGGCGAAAATGCCAACGCCCCCCCCCCCTGCAACAATTTTCAATTTTAAAAACAATTCCTTTACAAAAATACACTTCTAAACAAAACTTTTATTTGAAGAAAAACTTAAATAAAGCAACTTCAATTTTAACAATACTACATAATGTACCGTACATAATACACTACATAATTTTAACAATAACTATATAATGCATAATGCCTAGTTAAATTTTCAGACTTTCATAACAGAAAATTCATGAATGATTTTTTCTATGTCCATTGTCTCTGCAACTTCGCGTTCAATTGAAATAATCGCCAAATTGCTCAGTCTAGATTGACTTATAGTTGACCTGAGGTAAGTTTTTATAAGTTTCAGTTTCGAGAAACTTCGTTCGCAACTTGCCACGGACATGCATGTAGTTAGACAGATCCGGAGGGCAATTGTTATATGAGGCAAAGATTCCACTAGATCCCATTTAACGATCCACTGAAGTAGTTTTAACATATCCCAGTTCTTTGGATCATCGTCGACGCTTATGCTTTCGAAACTGAGCAAATGTCTGCGCAAACGCTTTATTTCTTCCAGTAGACTTCCTCGATTAATGTCATTGTAGATGGAAGAAAAATTATTGACCTTGGTATTAATTTCTTCATCTTTGGACTGATTCAAAAGGTACGAAGGAGACAGAAATTCAAAGCGATCATTCATGTTTTTAAGACAAACTGTGCGTTTTTCAATTTCTGCTGAGATGTATGATGAGATATAATTTTTTGGAGGGTTGCATTTTAAAACATAAAAACCCAAAATTTTGCATACTGCGCCCGCCTGACAGTAATTTGCCGCGCCTCGGGAAGTGCCGCTCGGGGCGGTCGCCCTTCTCGCCCCTCCATTGATACGCCACTAAAGCCCAGTAGTTCAGGATATATAGACGGAACTAAGTTAGAATGGAAATAAAGGGGTATTTTGTAAAAAGTAGTGAATAATGTATTATATTTGTTCGTTTATTATGTATTTTTCCATCATTTTGCTTACAAAAGAAGGGGAATAGAATGTTTAGATCGTGGTCGCAGTGTGATAAAACACGAACGGCTACACCACGAGGAGAATTATAGGGACTTTCCGAGACTGACATGGTGTGTTCATAGTAGCGCGTTGGCTAAAGAAAAGCTAAAACTTGAATTTCTACCTACAGAACCTAGTTTAATCTAGAATCTGTGTAGGCACTGTATGTCAAATCCACAATCAACATCCTTATTAAGGACATTAAATGAATTAGTACATATTTAATACGCAGCCATGCTATCTAAAAAAGAGGCCATTCACTTATTACGCCCTGAAAAGCAGTGACTCACCTGAACTGAAAGCAGAATTCCTGAAAATGCGACAAGATCTTATTCTGAAGTTTGAGTTTGCAAAGAAAAAAAATCAAGACATTTTGGCAAAAGTGGATGGGGAGTATCCTTTGCTTGTTGAAGAGGCAAAGAAAGTGCTGGTGTCTTTTGCGACAAGTTATCGTTGTGAGGCAGGCTTTTCAGCAATAATGGTCATAAAGAACAAACTGCGAAATCGGCTGCACATTGAAGGCGATTTACGCTGCGCCTTGAGCGAAACTGAATCCAGAATTCTGGCGTTAGTTCAGTAGAAACAGTTGTATCCCTCGCACTAGACTAGTAGTTGGTGGTGATGCGTTTTGCTTGCTTACTATATTAATGTAGCCATTCTTTGACCAATATCATATGTGTTTAACTTATACATAAGGCACTGTATATATAGAAATATACAAGTATTATGTTTATAAAATTTGAATAATTATTCTCATGCTCAGTAAAATGACGTTTCATGTGCTTTTTGCAGGGGGTAATTTCCATTTGGCGATTAACCAAAAGGGGTAATCATAAAAAAGTTTGCTGACCTTAATGACCATTTTCCAAACTGTTTCTGCATTCCAACAATTCCACCTGACTTTTAACATATCACGTGACACCACATGACGTCATGACAGAGGTGTTAACAGGTATGGTGACTGAGAATAAGCTCACACTATTCCTAAATCTCATCGAAGTAACTACTCTCCAGAATGGATTATCATCACCAGAAAATTGGTGAAAGGGGAAGAATCGCCGGCATGAAGGAGAGCGGGCTGTCTCCAGCTCAAATTGCAAGAGAACTTGGAATTTATACGAACACTGTTTATATATGATTCAAGAGGTGGCAAGAGGAAGGGAATCTACAAGATCACCGCAGAACGGGAAAACTTCGACTGACAACCGCTGCGGATGATTGGAGGATCTGCGATGTTGCCCAAGCCCATCCCTTTACCAATGCTGTTGCCATAAGGGAACAATTGCAGCTTGATGTTTCGGCAATTAAGTAAGCCGGCGGCTAAATGAAGCTGGGTTACACCATCGGACCCCGGCTATCAAGGAGAAGTTAAATCAACAACATCGAGAAAATAGACTTCGATTTGCTCAGCAACGTGTTGACAAAGGATTTGACTTTTGGAGCCGAGTGATATTTACCGACGGACGAAAAGGCCTTTTCCTCCACATCCCATGACCGTCTTCATTGTTGGAGGAGTAATAATATTCGATATTCTCAAGAGCACATCTATAAGGAAGCACGTAGCGGTCATGTCACTTATAACATGTGAGGATGGATTCATCTGTATGGTGTAGGAGAGCTCACCAAATAGGAGGTTAGTAGGATGGGCGCAAAATGGACGAGTGCAAGAATGTTGCAATGCAATTAAAATGTTCATCAATGTTGCAAATGGGATAGAGGTATGTTGCAAATGGGGTATGCCACAAAGGGGGTGGGGGTTTGTTGCAAATGGGGAGGGGTATGCAATGAAGGGGTGGGGGTATGTTGCAAGGGGGGTATGCAATGAAGGGGAGGGGGTATGCAATGAAGGGGGGAGGGGAGGGAGACGGGAGGGAGCTTCGGCGGGAGAAGGGAGGATGACCTCCCTTCAAAGGGGGTTGCCTTAACCTAAGAGAGGGAGAGAAAGGGGAGACGGAGGAGGTCTTTGGAGAAGGAGGTGGGATATCCTTCCCCCCAAAGGGAAACCTAACCTAAGTCTTAACCTAAGAAGGAAGGAGAGAGAGTTCGTTATTCCGCCGAAGTTCGCATCATTATGAAGGTCCCGAAGCCAAGCAGGTCTTATATAGAGGAAGATTGAGTTGCCAGATACCGCTTTTTATTTTAATTGTTCAGGTATACATTATTAGGGTAAGTTGCTAGATACCACCATTTATTTTAATTTACACGAGTTACCGTTTTTAAAAGCAAATGAACTTTCTCCTTAAAGAGAATTAATTACTAAAATGAAACACAAAAGAAATACATTTAAATTGAAATAAATAAAACACCATTACATCATTCTGTTTATTAATTACACTGGGCAACAAAAAAAAATTTTTTTCGTGTCCCAAGAATGAAAATACCTTATTCTTATAGTATTTTCTGTGCTGAATCCAAATAAGTTTGTAAAATTTCTCTATCAGGTCTGGTTTTTGTGTGACATGCAATTTAATTTTTAAAAACCCATATAGTTACATACTTATTAAAATATGATCGAAAAGACACCTGTGGTTTAAAAAGTAGCTTGTTTTGATTTTCTGCTGTGCTTTGCCTCAGGCATGTCTCTCTTAAGAGTCCAGCAATAGTCAGCAAGCATACTGGGGCTCCATTTGCCTTGGTAACGGTTTTCCATGGCAGAAATATCCTGATGAAAACGCTCACCATGTTCGTCGCTTACCGCACCCAGGTTTTCCGGAAAAAAGTCCAAGTGAGAGTCCAAGAAATGAACCTTTAATGACATATTGCACCCCATTGCTAGGTAAGACTTAAGAAGATCTCCTACTATTTCAGGATAGTTTTCGGCCTTGTGATTTCCCAAAAAATTTGTGCAGACACTTTTGAAACTCTGCCACGCAGCTTTCTCAATTTCATTCAACTCTCCTTCAAATCTCTCATCTCTTAACAATTCTCTGATCTGAGGGCCTACAAAAATGCCTTCTTTAATCTTGGCATCACTGATCCGGGAAAACTTATTTCTCAAGTATGTGAATCCTGTTTGCGCTTTATCCATCGCTTTAACAAAGTTTTTCATAAGTCCAAGCTTGATATGCAAAGGAGGAAGGTACACTTTCTCAGGGTCAACAAGTGAACTATTCACATTTTTCTTGCCTGGAACAACTGAGGTACGTTTTGGCCAATCCTTCTTAACGTAGTGGTTTTGCTTGTCCCTACTGTCCCACTCACATAAAAAACAACAGTACTTGGTGTAACCTAGCTGCAACCCTAGCAAAAGTGCAATGACCTTCAGATCTCCACAGATATTCCACTTATATTTCTGATACTGAAACTTTTCTAAAAGCAACTTCATGTTGTCGTATGACTCTTTCATGTTTGCAGCATGTGCAATAGGTACAGAAGGAAATTTATTTCCATTTTGAAGAAGGACTGCTTTCAAGCTGACTTTTGAGGAGTCAATGAACAATCGCCACTCATCCACGTTATGTTCATGACCAAGAGCCCCCATGACTGAATTAACATCTTTACAAAAAACAAGTCCATCTTCATTGGAGAACCATTCTTTGAATTCATCATGGCGGCTGCGGAAAAAACAAACTTTAGTGTCACGTTGCAGTAGATTCCAACCCTTTAATCTTGAACCTAAAAGTTCAGCCTGCTTCTTAGATAATTTCAAATCACGAACTAGGTCATTTAGATCTCCTTGTGACAGTAAATGTGGTTCCCTGGAGGAACAGGTAGCCTGGAATTTTGGATCAGAAATGTCTTCATCTTTTTCCTCGTGATATGCTACAGCTACGTTTGATTCCTCATCACTTAAACTTACATGTTCAGGAGGATTTGGTACTGGAAGTTGAGCACTGTGGGGAACTGGTCTCATTGCAGACGGTAGATTAGGGTATTTCATAAGGCTCTGTTTTTGAAGTGATCCCCTTTGTATTTACCAGGCAGAAATAGCAGTCTGTTGTGTGATCTTTGGGTTCCCTCCAAATCATTGGAATAGCAAATGGCATGTGACGTGAACCGTTTAGCCATCCTGTAAATAGTCTTACACATGTCACACAACAAATGTGAGGGGCCGAACTCTTGTCCTGATCGCCTACTTTACATCCGAAATAAAGTTCATAGCATTTTTTTACTAATGGTGTAAAGTTACGTTTCTGGGATTTTAAAGTTAGATCACCACATACATAACAAAAGGAATTAGGATGATTCAGACAGTTCCGCGGCATTACAAAACATCTATATGAATACAACACTGGTGTAAAATTAACAAGAAGCAACAGACACTAGCTGTTAACACTGTGACATTTACAAGCAGACTGACTTGGAGCTGCTATACACACAGAAACTAGGCTCATGTCTGAACAGGTACAAACATGTTTCAACCTGCACAGTCTGCTGCTCCGACCAAATTTATCCTGCCAGCATTATCAGAACTTTCTCCCCAAAGGAATAAATTGTACTAATTTTACAGAAAAATTAATACAACATATATATTAATATTAATATATTTTATTATAGTTATATTAATTAATATAATATATTATTATATTTATTATTTTTATAATGTTTTATATTATAATATTGTTATATACTTAATTATATATAATATGTTATTATTTTTTATCCGGTGATCATGCTAAATGAGGAAAAAATGAACATAGCGTCACAAGTAAACTAAGCCTGATAGAAAAAATCTGATTTCATATTTAGATTCAGCATGAAAACGTACACTTAGAACACCCATCAAAACCCTTGTGACAAAATTGTTGTTGACCAGTGTTATTTGAAATATATAGATAAATATACACTCCTATACATACGATGGAATGATCAAAATATAAAAATAATAATAGTATAAGAAATATGAACGAGGAATATATATGATCAAAAAATAAAATAAAAAATGTATAAACATCAATACAGGTGAAATACACACACACACACACACACACACACACACACACACACACACACACGCATAATTATATTAAATAATAAATAAATTGGAAATAAACACATTCACTTTGTTCTGTCTATTTAATTATGACATTCCTTTCTTGTGATTGAAAAATTAGACTGCATCAGAAAAAATAACATTACACATCTTTTATATATATATATATATATATATATATATATATATATATATATATATATATATATATAAGAAAAACAATATTTATTTTAACTAACTTCAGCTAAGGTGATGAACGAGGAATATATATGATTAAAAAATAAAATAAAAAATGTATAAACAATACAGGTGAAATACACACACACAAAATTGTATTTTCGCGACTTTCTCCTTAAAACTGTTCAGTAAAAGAATTATTTATTTAAACGAAACCCAATATTAACTGTGTCTATTTACTTTTGACATTCCTTTCTTGTGATTGAAAAAAAAATTGCATCAGAAAAAATAAAAACACACTATATATAAGAAAAACTATAATTATTTTAACTAACTTCAACTAAGGTGTTTATTGTCATATGGACTATAGTCTGCCAATAAACCCTTTCATTTCATTTCATTTTCATGTTATTTCACTCATCTCATATCATCTCACTCATTTCATTTCATTTACTTTTGTCAGTCCTCTGTATAGGAGTGAAGACAGGTACGGAGAAGGTTCAACCATATTTAGCCCGAAGCTTTTTTCAAGGCCTCAGAGCTTAACCGCAAAAAACCTTTTGCCTTAAATTCATCCCTTCTCTCGAGAAAATCTCCATTCACTCCAAATGTTATTCCTGCCATTATTATTGTTACTACTGAAGTTAAAAACTTAAATTTAATTTATTTATTAAAGGCAAGAGAGAGGGAGAGAGAGGACACACACACACACACACACACACACACACACATACAGAAAGAAAGTTTTGTTTATAGTGGACTTCTCCTTAAAGAGAACTAATTATTTAAACGAAACCTAATATTATCAATAAAAGAATAAATAAAAAACCATTACATCATTCTGTTTATTTAGACGAAGAAATATATAAAAGATAAAATACACTCCTATACATACGATGGAATGAACAAAAATAAAAATAATAATAGTATAAGAAAAATAAACGAGGAATATATACAGTACTGGCCAAATTATTAGGAATTTTTTTAAAATTTCATTTTTTGGTATAAAATGTTAAATTAAACCAATTTTAAACGTTGAAAAGTTATTTATTTCTACACAAGAATACATGGTCATTATTTAGCAATAGTTTAGTACTTAGTTTGACCCACCTTAGCTGCCATAATGGCTGCGACACGCTTCGGCATGCCATGAATCAATTTTTTGCATAATTCTTTAGTCGAATGAAGCGTGTTTGTTCGTCAGTTGTCGTTTGGTTTCGTGCGATGCGGGTGTGTTTCTCTTTCTTTTACGTGTCATTGTAACTACCGTTTAATTTAAATAGTGTATTTACCCAATTTCGGCAATTATTTGTTACAGTTTTTAAGTGAATTTGAAAATGGGGCGAAAGAATGACTTGAGTCCACGGAAAATTGGGTAAATACAGGTTTTATTAACTTCTACATTTAAACAAAAGGAAATCGCTGCCAAACTCCATGTTTCACCACAGTCAGTACTTCGTATTAAGAAAAAAATGGTATTTGGAGAAAATGTAGGCCCCAAAAGGGTTGGAAGATGCGGCAGAAAAAGGGTAACGACTCCAAGAACTGATAGACAGATTGCAATTTTGTCTCTTAGAAATAGAAGAGCTACTTGCAAAAACATTTCCAGTAGTCTAGCGGCTGATGGCATCAATATTAGTCGTAGAACAGTCAACAGGAGGCTTCTAACTGCCGGCTTCAAAGCCTACCGCCCAAGGAAGAAGCCCAGGCTCACTGAGGCTATGAAGAAGGCACGTTTTGCATGGGCAAAGGAACACATTAACTGGACTAGTGAGGATTGGGAACAGGTAAGAATAATATTTAACATTAAATAGAATGTTAATACAGTATGCATAGAAGTGTATTTACAGTACGTGATAAAACTGCAGTAAAAATATCTGTAAAGCAGCAAGTCATACTGTACTTCGTTTTAGCTGTACTTCATACGCTATGCACTGACTCTTTCACAGGGCTTTCTTTGATTGCAGGTGGTGTTCTCCGATGAGTCAACGATTGCCGTGCTTGACGATCGTGTTCAAAGTGTAAGAAGGAGGCCTGGAGAAGAATTTTTGCCTGAGTGTCTGATGAAAACGGTGAAATTTCCACAAAAGATCATGGTTTGGGGAGCAATTTCTGTGCATGGAACTAGTCGTTTGAGCATTGTTGAGGGGAATATGAACCAAGTCAAGTATATAGAAGTACTAAGAAGACGTCTACTGCCTCAAATAAGGGAATGGTATGGTAATAGACGTTGGATTTTTCAACAAGACTCAGCTCCATGCCACACGGCAAAGTCGGTTAAAAAATGGTGTCATGAAAATAGTGTTCGGTTGCTCCAATGGGTTGGAAATTCTCCAGACATGAACCCAATCGAAAGTTTATGGTGTATTTTAAAGGACGTAATCCATGAAACGCCGATAACAACAAAACACCAACTCATAGAACGACTTATTCAAGTCTGATTTCACTCTACACGTATTAAGGAATTATGCAAAAAATTGATTCATGGCATGCCGAAGCGTGTCGCAGCCCTTAAGGCAGCTAAGGGGGGTCAAACTAAGTACTAAACTATTGCTAAATAATGACCATGTATTCTTGTGTAGAAATAAATAACTTTTCAACGTTTAAAATTGGTTTAATTTAACATTTTATACCAAAAAATGAAATTTTTAAAAAATTCCTAATAATTTGGCCAGTACTGTATGATCAAAAAATAAAATAAAAGAGAGAGAGAGAGGACGACACACACACACACACACACACATCTTGGGAAAGCTGGTATTAGTATGGACGCAAAATATGATAATGCACATTCTGCTTGTAGAAATCTTCTAGATTTCTTATTTTCTAATGATCTTTGTGTTACTGTGCTGTTTCGTCAGGATTATGAAGAGTAGCTGCGCTAATTTTGTTTCCTGCGGTACTGAGCTGAGCGACTCTGATGAAGATATTCCTATAACGACATGCATCCGAAAAATTGGGACTCAATTAGTATGGACGCAAAATAATAAAATATTGTTCTGATGGTTGATCAATACTGCATAAAGGGGAGGGTTGGGGAAAACCGAGAAAAGTATGGATGCAAATATTGTCGTGGTAGAGACTGCAGGGGTAATACACGATGTGAGCAATAAATCTACGGAGACTATAAAGACACCATTAGTCGTCCAAAGCTTGGACCCATAATATAGGTGTTACGATTGTTACACAATTTAGACCCGCCCAGTTACACTGACAACCAATCATTACGAGCCGCACTTAGTCTTTTGGGGCGGTGCTTGGGATTATGCGTATAAAAGGAAATATTTTCAGCCGGGAGTCACAGTAATTATTTTCACCAGTGAATAAAAACTCCCTCAGCCATGAGTCAAGAAATTTATAGTTTACCGGATTTATATCAAGATGGTGACATTGTAGCATTGTCCACAATAAATCTTTTTAACGCTGCTGACCGGGATGGATTATTTCCAACGCAAACCTTTGATGATATTTGCAATGACACTCCTTACGATCCGACACAAAGGACTGCCGTAGAAATGTAAGTGCCTATAATTATATTTTTTGAGTCAATTACTCGCGAACTGTCAGAAAGAGGATTATTTCATTATAATATATATGGAGGGTTGTAGTAATTCACCTCGTCAAATACAACATTTAGTTAATCGCAATTATAGATTAGTCTACAGTTATATCCTGTTTTGATTCATTGAATTTTTTTATAGCAATCTTTTGCATGTTTTTATATAAATTCAAATGTTATTCAGAATTACCTCTTAAATGAACTTCTTTGAGCGGTTCAAATATATCTTCACATTGTAATATCTTACTATATGTATCCTCTGTATATATTTTTATTAAAAAAGATTCAGTATGAACATTAGTCTTTCTCCTTTAAGGTCCGCTGAGGATTTTACACGTGTTATACAATCTTTACGTTTTGAAGAACCCCGTGTCATGGACCTGAATACGGAGGAAATACCGAGCAGTCAGCTCAACGAATGTCACATCATAAACGAAATAATGTAAGTGTTTTTTTTTTGGTCTTTTTTAGGGGAAAGAAGACCCAATGTATTTTCATCAATTTATTAAATGAAAGAAATCATGTTTTTAGTACAATAACCATCTTAAACTACAGAATATACAAACTAACATTATTGGTTACAAATATATACACGAACAAAACATCATACTATACAACGAGTACGCACAATTGGAAAACGGCATTTTTTCTGTCTGCATACCATTTCATCGTTTCGTTGAGTGTGACACGGGTCGAATAATTTTTAAAAAATTATAAAGTCTTTACCACGTGACATACGCATGAGAAATGAAATGCAGTACATTCCACACGTATTACTAAAATAACCTTGTAATCGGAATGGGTTCCATACAAATTCGGGGATATGTAATTGATCGAGAAATTTTACAATAACAGGGTCACTCCAGGGTTGAGTCCCGAGTGAATCAAAATAGTACAGGCGGTCCCTATTTTTAAAATAGACTGCAAACCATTGAATCCCTTCATTACCGATGACATCTGCGTTCACAATAAGACTACCGCAATCTCGCGTAGTTGACAAATTCAATGTTTCATTCTTCGCAAACACACCGATAAATTTGGAGCGAGTGATTCGTTCACTATTCATTACTCTCTGAAGTGTATTCGCATCCATTTTAAAAGTCAGTGATAACGCCCCTAAATCTGTCTACTTCTATTAGGGATTGTGACTCGAGGTATACTAGTACACTAATAGGCGCGTCTATAGGCTTGGTGAATTCCAACCTGACTGAGATGTTTCCACTCTGCTGTGGACTTAAATGTGTATTTACGCTAGCAGATAAATCAGGTGTGATGTCAAACGGATAAAGGTTAAATTGATCAATGAATTCTTTCTGCGTTACCCCATTCCCGAACTCATCACAATCACCGGCAATATGGGCCAGATTACTATATGCTCTCGCGCAAAGAGGTAAAGCGGTAACACAGAGTCTGATGAATAGTCCGTATTCAATGTTTCTCCCAACGCAATGTCATTAATGTATAGAGTTATATTTTTAAAGCCAAAATTCTCGAATTTAAAGGCGCTCTTTTTATATTCTCCATTCACCGAATCATGGTTCTGCATTCCGATTAATATCCTTTTAGGAAGATTTCCCAGGGCGGTGTTTTCTATCTGCTTCGATGCCAACCCTGCTGGCACCGTGTATAGTTTGATTTGTACTCTGTTAATAGGGTATTTTACTGTGGCGTTTAGTAAATTTTTCTCAATTCCTAGTTGTTTTGGTGAACTTAATTTCACTCGCCGTACGCGGAGGTATGTCTCCATAATGTGAACCACGGCGGGTTTTGCTCCCTCTTCTTGATGAACATCCAAATTTAAGCAGATCTCAGGACTCGTGCGGGTGAGCTGTATTTTCATATCCACCCATTCACAAGCAACTTCTCCTGGAATGTGAAATCTGTATGCAGACGTCCAAAACACTCGTATATCTTCTTTTTAGAATTTTTAAATTTGTCCTTTATACTAATTTCGTCTTTAGTTTGATAATATCCCTCGGCACTTAAAAAGGTAGCCTTCGCTTCTTTGGAAAAGTTGAGGACATTTTCCAGATAGGCTCGTAGGTGACAGTACCCCCTGCCTGCCGATATGTTGACCTGATTTAAATATACGTCACACTGGTTGAATGTGGAGTGCAGAAATTTTGTTTCAGGGTACACAGCATATTTGGCATCGCAGTCCGTTCAATCAGAATGGGCTATACGTAATTTAGCGTACATGTGCACAGAGCTTGGACCAAAAAAGTAAGGGCCTGAGCTGGGTATCACGAATTCTATAAGAGCACTCGGGGAACTAAATGTGTTTAAAGGGTTAATTGTAATAAAGTCACTGTGTTCAATAGAAACTTGAGTTGGAGGCATCTCAAAGAGGGAGAACTCCGATGTTATGACGAGTTAGAACTAGCGCCTCCTCTCTCGACAAGTAGTAAACAAACTAAGATTCATGAGTTCAGTGTCCTTAGTTTATATCAGTAAAAAAAAATGGTCAACCATAGGCTTCATTCGCTTACAACACTTCTTTTTTGATAGCCTTTTACGCTTAATGCCACGTGGTGGTAATCCCTTCTTCCGGCTAGTCCTCTTCTTCCTCCCACCACCACGCATTTTTCTCTTTGCATCTTTGACGATTTCATCCCGTGCACGTTTTAATGTTTTTTTAGAGCTTCTTTACGTTTAGCCCCAGCCAATGTCTTCTGCAGTGTTAACACCTGATTGTAGCGCTTTTCTTCCGAGGTATCTGGCACCCCTCTTCAGCAAAGGAACAGCCGTAGGTAGTATGATTGAAAAAATGAACCCAACTCCACTACCGCGCTGGTATCTCACCCCTCGATAGACGGTGAAAGGATTTCTGTCCATTATAACTCAGTGCGTGGAAAGTGCAGCTTCACTGTTAAGCTCCCGTCACCGAATGGGAAATTTTTCCCCTCAATCGTTCTTATATATATTGAGATATTGGTTATTAGATTAGTTGCAACATTCACATAATGGGGTCTGTCATATGTAATACTCAAACTCCTTCCTCTATGGTTGGGGATGTGGGCAATGCGCAGCAGGCTTGCCTGGGTATCCCCAACAAACTGGTGCCCCACTATATTGCTGTAAATATAGCACATGTCTGGGGGCTGAGAGCTTTCACCCAATTTCTCCATCTTCATTTGATACATCAGGCTGGACAAGTCATGTTGTACCTCGTGAAATGTGTCTCTTTGGAAGGCTGATCGATACCGCCCCTCGGTCATAATTTTGAACACTCTTCGGTCTTTAATATTTTTGTTAGCCTTTGATTTTAGGATAAGAGTATGTGCGGGGTTTCCTTTGCTTACGATTTCGTATACTAAATCAGTCGTAAGATTTGAGTTTTTAAAACTTACGTTTAAGTCTCTCACAACATCCTCAGCTGAGCCATAACGGCCCGGACCAAGTGTTACTACTGTACTGTAATACCGTGCAACCTCAGTCCGGGCGATACGTATAGTTTCATCCCGAGTTACCCCGGCTTTTTCACACACATCAATGTCTCTAAGAATCGTAAACACGATATATTTATAATCCATATTTAAAAAGAGGGTGTCCAGCTAAAATTTCACATATCCCCACCTCATACGAATCACGACCCAATTCAATGGGTCCATGGAGTTCTGTTACAAAGTTGGCTAGTGTGTTGTTAGGGTGTACAGACAGGGACGAGGAGGACGGGAGTGTGACGTAGAAAGGGTTAGGAACCATGTTGCATACTATTTAAGCTTCATTATTGCATCAGCTTTTATATAGGTGTTGAAGCTTTCTGGGTACCCTAGCCATTTCATCGGGTACATTTTTCTCTTTCCTGAACCTTTCCTTCCTATAATTTTCTCAATTTTAAACACATTTTTCCTAAATTAAATGCCACTCTCTGCAACTCCTCGCGGTAAAAGCCTCCTGCGATTTCTTCCCCATTCAAATCTTCAACGTAATACATCATTAGCTCACCTTTAGGTCTCATAGCCCTAACTTTAAAAATCTCACGTGTCTATCTTTGCTCAAATCCCTTCGCGAATTTAATTCCCGAACGCGACAGCCTTATATAATTAATCATTGATTTTGAAACGCGCAGAGTGTGGTGGTTGTATTCCTTCTCTTCTCACGTCTAGGAGCGTACCTCTTTCTAAAACTTCGTTAGGTGTTGTCCCAATCGTGCGATGGTGTGAGCGGTTGTAGGATGATGCCAATGATTCCAGAATGTCTAGAAATTTGTAGGTGTTTTTATGTGTAAAATAGCGGTGCATGCGTTCCTTTATGGTACGTTGATCTCTTTCAGCTAAAGAAGCCTTATGTATAGAATTGGTTGTGTAATAGCTGATATTAAACTCTGCCAACATGTTCTGAAAAGCACGGCCTATAAATTCCTTCCCCATATCCGTACAAAAATAGCCAGGAACCTTGTTTTCTTTTAACATCAGCGTTTTGGTGTCTTTAGCAACTGTTTCAGGTGATTTATTTTTCAGAGGAACTAGCCACAGATATCTAGAGAATACATCTATTATGAATAGAATGTAGCGGTAACCATCGTTATACACAGAATATCTTTGCATGTCTGTTAAATCTGCTTGCCAAATAGAATCAATCGAGGCAGCTGTTGTCTTGGCTGTTTTTAACCTTTTTCTCATAGGCTTATGAAATGTATAAGCGTCCTGCTCCCGCAAAAATCTCTCAACATCTTTTTTTCCTACTCCGCAAACACTTCTGTACAGTCTATCTATGACTCGGTAGGAGGCTGGGCTAGAAATGTCATAATAACGTCTTCTTAATATGTTAGCCATTTGCGTATTTTAGAGGCACGTGGGTAGGGTTGACCGTTGTTTAGCCTCTTCTTTCTCCTCTCCAAAGGTGTTACCGCCGGGGGTGATGGCGTCTTCAATTGTGTCACGTGCGTCGCATGTTCCAAGTCTTTTAACCTGTTCAGATTTCCTATCATTGTTTTGGGGACATTTATTTATTGTAGTCTTGCTTTAATATGCTTCCATCCTGATGGTGAGGGCCTATCCCACTTTCTCACCAGATCATGGACAATGTCTACGATATTCGATCCCTGTACCTTTACTCATTCCACAATGATGTCGCCTGCATCGGTCCATTGTATGACGGGGTCCTCATTCAATAGATTATAAAGACTTAAACCTTTATTCCTCAATGTATGTGGGAGAGTGCTTTTTAATACATGCTCGATATGTTGTGTGGCCGACCCATTAATCTGTGGTTGGTCAGCTGTATCGTCGGACACAGGTCCTATGCCACCATGTCCACCGTTCCCCGTGCTGTGCCTAATAACCACGGGAATCTCTGTCAGGTTCTTAGAATTTTCGTACTCGTGAAAAAATTTCTGCAGAGCTTCTTGGTATAAGATTCTTTCCTCATCAGGTGTTTTTTCACAGTTTAATAGGGCTAGCAAATCGCTTTCCATTCTTTTAAGCCTGCTTTTACGGGGATCTAGATCCGTGTCTGGATTCTTTGAACTTTGCAGTGAAGCATACACATCGTGTGGAATCACTACCACTTTCTTTATTATATTAATCTAATCAGTAAAGACCCAAAACTGAAAATAAGATGGATTGGAATGACCCTCCTCTTTGTGCAATAATTCGTTTTTTCTTCCCTACAGTTTGACTTTTACGAGCGAGTGCACGTATTATGTTCTTGTAACGGCGTAGGCGAGCCTTCTGAGGGGGATTCATTGATACATTGCAATTTATAACGTTAATACAGATTTCACAGTTGCATTTTAAAAAGTCGGAGTCGATATTTTTAATAAAATCCGCTGCATTGCCCAGGGCAGTCAATGATAGATTTTTATTAATTCATAGTATTTCTTTAGCCTCTTTGTCATTCTGGAATATACACCGTTTCAGGCTCGTTTGGAAATATCGTTCTTAGAAGCACCCTAAACGTGTTTCGAGGATGAAGGTCGCAAAGCAAATATCCGTAACGCGTGCTTGTAGCTTCTTTATAAACTTCCAAAAACTCCTTACGCTGATTCGGAAATATTTGATTGGCTAATACCCCAATTTGTAATACATCTCTACGTTGCGCGAATAAGACTAGATATTGTGTATTTAACGATACATCGTGCATGTACAGTATCTATCATATTTTTGAAAAATAGATTCTGATTGATGAAGAACACGCTTATGATAAGATGGTGGGAGAATACTGTAAATGTCTCTGCAAACGTTTTATCCATCTCCAGCATGAGATCGTCAATTACAATGACTGTATGTTTATTTCCCTTTAACGAATTAACATCATGTACACCTTTGTGGAACAAAATATCATCTTGGTACTCGTTGAACACTAATTGATACGTCGAATAGCACTATATAACTTTATGCACAAATTTTGAGAACATCTCTCCCTTTTCTTTAATGATTTTAAGCATAAACACAGTTTTACCACATCCTTTAGGGCCAGATATAATACATGTGGATTTCTAACACGTCACACACCTAAGTGGGCCATTTACAAAATATTATAAATTTCGAGTGCTACTTCTTATATTCTACATTCTTGTTTTTCTCTTCTCCTACAGAACTGTGAATGACGATGAGGTACAGCACCCCATCATCGACATTACAGATGACCCCGACGACAGTGTAGTTGTGATCACAGAATCCTCCCCCATTGCCGAGTCCGCACCAGCGATACCTGTAGCACGCGACAATTCAAAGCGGAGACATGATGAAGAGCCCTCCACGTCAGGTATAAAGCGCGCCAGTATTGCGCCGGTTGTTAGACCACCAGTAGTAGAGCCCCAACCCTGTACGTCTTACGACACGACCCCCACAATAGTACCTTCCTCAACTAAAAATATATCCCCTTATTCCTGTACAACTCCGTGTACATCCTCCACATCAGCTTCTCGCTCTGTTGAGGATGGCATAACATTCGAGTTGGTGCGTACCGATGCCCCCACCCCAGTCTTGACTAGAAATCGGTATATAGTCAGGGTTGGTCCTAGAACCGTGCAAAGCAATGGTGTTGAACACGGACTATGGCGCATAGTTGAGCGTATTGTAGAGTTTACCTTTCAGAACCGCGACGAACGTGAAGTCAGGACGATGCTGTCTTTTGGATTCGGGTCAGATGACGGAGATGTAGATGATTTTTGGGTAGTAATACCTTTCAGACGTTTGGCAACTGAAGATATAGAGTATATATTAGGCCATATAATGAAGGCCTCTCAAAGTAGTATAGCCTTCACTATGGACAACTTCACAGTAATTATTGACCGTGTATTCCATGTTGCGGGTCATAGCGCCACACGTTATACTCTCAACTTCAATTCTCAAGCTATTTATAAACGGCATATAAACGTCGATCGTGGTTGCGGCTTTATAGCAGTAGTCTTGGCACGTATGTTTACTAGGGTGGAGTGAAAATGGCCCAAAAAATTTTTGTTGTGAATTTTAACTTACTTGAGGTTTTAAAAGTTGCCAATGTACTAATAGAACAATATGCAAAAAAGTTTATTAAAATCAGACAATCTTTTGATCGACCACCAGACGTTATAAGTTTACAATAATATACGATTTTACACAAAAATACCTAAAATACGAGTAAACATCAGACTATATATTTTTAGTTATTTTGGCACACTATTATGCTAACGATAGAGTCTGAGTTATGCATGCATGGTTAATTCAGAATTGATAGTCACGTTTAGACTCAAGTTTCGGCATAAGCTGCCGAGAAGCGACGCGAGCCAGAATAAATCCATGGCGGGACGTCTCGCCACACACAGCGGCTGAAGCTTCGGTAACTAGGTTCACGCATCTTTCCACCGCCTGTGTGTGACAAGGGAAGCGAGGGAAGAGGACACTTGGTGAAATTTGAGCAGAGATCATGTCGTTCAATTCGTTGTCCGTCATATCCATCGTAACAGGAGGCTCCGTCACGGTCAAAGTCTGCCAATCGACCATGTCCTGGTATTCGGTCGCGTCGAGGTTGAGCGGTGGCACTCGAAACCTGCGGATTTTGTTTGCAGACACATGTGATCTTGCCTTCATGATTCTTCTGAGTCCGAGTTCCCTTATATGTGGTCGCTCATCTGTGATCATGGCTAATAGCACGTTCTCAGGGTGTCCGCAGAAGCCGTTTCGCCGAATCACCGGGTCGACGACTTTCTTTAGAGAGGAGCTGAGGTACCGTGTTCTCACCATCATCCCTTGCAGATGTTTGGCTCCATCTTTGCATGATGGCTGCGTCTTGATGGCGAACCATGTTGGGGCGTAGACCCGGATCATGAATGTGACAAGAGTTTTGATGTTGTTGGATGGTGCATCGAGGCCAACATAGAGGCGGAGGATTCTGTTGGCAGTTGTCAACCATCGCGAGTGGTTCAATGGTCCCGGTTTTCGCAATGCTAGATCACAGGGACAGTGTCCTTCACTGACAGCTTGACACATCTGCCACAGGTACTGCTGGTCAGTGCTCAGGTCCTTCACGTCAACATGCGGCAGTGGCTGTAATGGAGATATAGGTTCATACGATGTTATATGGAGTTCCGTGCATGCTGTGAGAGATTTCCCTATCGGTCCTGAGAAGCACTTAGGTCCTGTAGTTGCTCCATCTAAATGCTGAAACAGGTGTCGCAGGGGGAGCTCGTTAGCATGTAATAAGCACACGAGCCATTGCAGCGGTTTTTGTAGTAATTCCTCAAGCTGCCGAATAACTCCGCCATTATGTCCAGTGTTGACAGCGGTTCCGTCGCATCCGACGACTTTCACACTGTCGAGATCCACACTTCGCGCAGCCAAGCATTCAAAGATTACTTTGGAAATCGCCTTGCTTGATCCACTTGACGGCATCACGTGGCCAAAGTACGATGAACCTGGTTCACAAATAATGCTGACGTGCTCTTCTGTATCTCTGTCCCGGTGGCCATGTCCTGCGGCGTCTCGTACATTTTTCATCGTTCTATCCTTTCGACCGTCGAAGTACAATCCAGGCAAGTCTGTCATACTGCTGTCTAGCTTTGTCAGTTCTTGACGAGTTCTACTTCTTTCTCGGCGAATTTTACTACGATCAATGACTTTGGAGGTGTCATTTGTAGACACAATTCCAATGTCTTGTAGCACGGATGAGGCAATAACGGCTGCTGCTCGATCTGAGACGCCCGTTCTATCGCACGCTTTAGCCAAACATGGTAATCGTACAGTCATCGTCATTCTTTGACGTTTACTCTCCAGTGTCGATAGATCAGGTTTACAGTGTGACTTAGATAGGGTGTATTCTTCGTCGCTGTTGTCGGTGTCGTCGTCCTTGTCTTCCTCGTTGTAGCTTCCAGAATTGCATTGCTGCTTCGATTGTTCTTGGTGAATGCTGTGTCTTCTCGATTCACAGACTTTCCTGGATATTTTCTTCTGTAGCTTTGTTGTTTCCACCAAATCGATGCCTCCTATAATCATCTTTCTGGCTCCTCTCTGGTCCTCTAGAAACTTTCTTTCTTTGAGTGGTACTTTGTCCGCTCTTTCGCACTTACAGCTCATGACGAAATCTACACATTTGCATTTGCTAATGTCGAAGAGTTTATCTGCGTCTTCTCTGAACTGTTCAAGTTGTTGCTTGTAGTTGTCGTTGTCCTTCCGAGCCTTGTATGGTTTCAAGATTTTCTTGTATTTCTCGTTGTACGGTCTGAGCGTTTCAATCACTCGTCCGTGCGTCACGGTCGGAAGAGACGCTTTCTCCCAAACAAGTTCAACATCAACGCAAACTTTTTTTGATACTTCGGCGAACGGTGGATATTTGTTATTCTTCGTTGTCAGCTGTTGTCTTGTATGGATGTAAGCCTTCATAACATCAGCGTAGGTGGGAAGAACATTTTTGGGTATCTCGCGTGGCGCGCCAAAAATCACACATGCCGCCTTCTCCCTCGTAATAATTTCCATTCTGAAAAAAAACAACAATTATTATAAATTGTAAGCAATGTAAGACTATTAAAGAATTTCTGCAAGAAAAAGAAATATCAAATTAATACTGTCACACTCACTTGTCAAACACCTATAAACAGATATCAATATGTAATTAACTTATTTTTAATATCAAGTTTCACGAAAAAATGATGATAACAGCACAAATAATCTTCAATTCTCACTGCCACATGTGCACTGAGCTTGGCGGAGCAGCCGCGCTTTGCATATTACTCACTCTCCCCCCACTCCCAATCTCCCATCCCCTCTGACTCACGGACTGCATATGTTATCGCACCAAATCACTACCATCACTGAAACTAGCATTAAATCAATGTATGGTTAACTAAACTCTTTCTTATCTCACTTACTCACATTAGCTCTAATAATTTGGCCACCCTCTGTAATTGCCATTAATTTACATTCCACACATGTTGTAATCTTAAATGTCAACCTCAAGTATGCAATAACACAGTCTACAGCAAACTAAGCTGTTAATTATTTGCATAAACATGGATGAAAGACCAGCATCTTGGATGACTCCTGATGGGCAAAGCGATCGTTAAAACATGAAATATGCCATATATTAAAATCGCTGGTGGTCAATCAAGCAATGCTTCAATTGTATTATAATTTCACATGCTTGTTTCTAAAGCCCATTGCAACTTTTCCACACTCAAGTAAATTAAAAATCCAAAAATGATATTTTCACTCCACCTTAATGTTTACTGTACTAAATACACGAGTCAAAAACATTTGGTTGCCTATGGTAGTGGAGCGTGCCCGTAAACTAGCTGTAGACTGTAAATTTGAGTTTGACTGTGCTATGGGTCCTGAAGAACTGAGAAGTGTAGAACAGGAAATGAATGTTCGTATAGCTGTATTTGGACTGGATGATCGTCGTAGGACTGTGTATGTTTTTAAAAGCAGTTTGAGAGATCGTACAAGGCCCCTACTTATTTTAGGACTGTCAGAGACAACGTATCTCCCCATCCGTAATATCCGGGACCTTTACGCGAGTTATGATAAATTCGAAAATATGGGCGACATCATGATTTGTGTAAGGGATGTCTCGAGTTTGCGGATGATAAAGTGAAACATTGTAAAGATTGCCACATGGTATGTGAACAGTGTAAAAGCTCCAAATGTGAAAGCCGTGTAGTTGAAGCTGAGAAGAGGGATTTTGATATGTGTAGACGCACATTCTTCAATAATAACTGTTTTGAGCTCCATAAATCAATTGGTACGTGCAGGAAAATGAGAATCTTTGAATGTGGTATGTTTCATATGATGGATAATTAATTGGGGGAATTTCAAGCATAAATGTGATGAAATTCACTGTCCTACATGCCATGAGAAATATAAGGCGGATGGAGTAAAGCATGTATGTTATATGAAAGATGCTAAGCCTAAAAATAACCCTTGTATAACTGTGTACTACGATATAGAAACATACACGAACGCTGAAACCAAAGAGGTTATTCCACATTTACTTGTAAGCCAGACTATCTGTGATGAGTGGATGGAGATCGAGTGTGATGAGTGTCACAAATGCAGTAAACGTAAAAACGTTTTTAAAACGAGTGCCTACGATAGACCTGTGAAACTCTTTGTGTCCTATATTGTCAAGCTAGCGGACAAGTTAAAAAAAAATGACTGTGTATATTCTCGCCCATAACGGGGCAAAATTTGACACACAGTTCCTTTATAAGGAGTTGCTTGAGCACGAGTCATCTGAGATATTTACAGGTGACTTCTTGAAAAGAGGCAAGAAGCTAATACAGATGCAAATAAGAGGTAATGTACAGGTTAAAGACACTTTATTATTCACATCTTGCAAATTAGCAAAGCTACCCGAGGTGATGAGCGTAGCTGCTGAAGTTTCAAAAGAATATTTCCCTTACACGTTCCTCACTAACGAAACTTTAAATTACGTAGGACTACCTCCACCCAAACATTACTTTAACTATGAATGTATGAGTACAGATGAACGTGAAGATTTTGACCGATAGTACAACAGTTTTTATGAATGTAATCCTTATAATATAGCTGATGAATGTGAGCGTTATTGCATGAATGATGTGCGCGAGCTTAGAGTATGTTTCCAGGCCTTTAGAAGGATGTACAGTGCTTACAATAAGTCTCGCGCCTCTGTCTCATCCCACGCTAGTCTGTTAGGTATAAAATGGGCGGTCCTTATGGCAGCGGAGGTGTGTTCGGATTGGTGCACATAATTGCTCTAACCCCATCAATGACGTCCATTATTACGTCACTTCTGCTACATTTTAGTGTTTAAAATACAAATGATTAAGAAGCAGAATGACCAAGTTTCGGGATGTTGGGATGGTTATGGAGCAATCCTAGTCATCATAATATTAGCTGGGCATTACATTATACCGTCTCAATATATACTGTAGACTATAGAGAACGACTAATTCCGCAAATATCCCAAATCATGGGATGATACCTAAGTTATTTTGACGCAGGTCTAAATTATTTGCTCAAATGTAATGATTGATATTAAGTAATTGTTGGGAATTGTTATCAATATTGTTGTTTGTGATACATAGCCTACGTGAAGAATCTAATGATCAAATTCCTCAGTGAACCTCTCACGCACTCGCATTTCGAGGAAGTCACGGTCGTCTCACTAATAGATAGATAGTTTATCCATTGTTTTAAGTGGTAACCTATTCCATCTTATGAAAGTCATTAGTCTAAAGCAAGACTGGTGGGCCGTGAATCAGAGAAATTTGCATTTGATTTGTTCATCGTAATTATTACATAATATAGTATACTGTAAATAGTAGTATATAAGAGTTTATTGGTAGCATATCATATGACAATTCCCATAGACATGTGATGGCCTCGATGTTGCCAATTTTTATTTTTTTCCTGAAACTATTACCTTCTCATAGTTTGTTTCAACAATGCATATATTATCATCTCCACGAGCGTAGACATTGCAAGAAAAGATTCTAACTAAGGATAAGTAAAGTTCTTTTATGGTCACAATATATACTTTTATAGATGTCAAACATAAAGATATAATAAAATTCTATATTAACATAAATATATATTCGATACACATTTACGTCATGGCTTTAACATCAGTATTTCGTATAGCTTCCTCCGGCATCAATAATTTCTTGCAATCGTTGCGGCATAGAAGAGGCCAGATTGTAGGGAATGTTTGATGTTCGACGTAAGCTCTCCCATCTATTCCTCGTGTGAGCTAAAAGTGCTTCAAATGTTCTTTCATTGCGTTGCTCCCATTCGTTAATCATTATTGCCCAAAGGTTTTCAATCGGATTCATATCAGGAGAACGTGGTGGCAGAATTAGATTAATAATCTCTGGCTCCCTTTCCTCCTCCCTTCGTAATTCCCACCCAACCTCGTTTCCTTCGACATAGCAACGCTTACCTCCATCCTCATTCCACTTCCTTCATTAAACCTATTATCGCTTTTACTGTCCCTTCCTTCCATCCTTCAATGCCAGCGTTCTTAAACCTAGCACATAAATTATATAATATGGAATCTAACACCTTAGATCTCTACGCATTCATGTTACTTGAAGACGCCTGTGTCTTAGGGGAATCTTAGTGTTGAGAGTGGGCTTGAGGGAGTAGTCTATAGATTACTACAGATGACCTTGAACGCTCCAACTACTTAAAAATGATTATTTATTACGCACATCATATGGCATAATACACACATGAATTTAAGTATCTTACACTATAGGAATGGAATTGAATCCTACCAGAGTTAAAAAGTCGCAAAATATGATAGATTAGTTTGTATTAAGAGCATACTAAGAGAAAAGGATTTGGGATAGAGCGGAAGGCAGAGTATATATTTTCTCGAGTTTCGGTTATTATTAACGTTATATGGATACATTGCCATGCGGTGTGATCAGAGAGAGAGAGAGAGAGAGAGAGAGAGAGAGAGAGGGAGAGAGAGAGAGAGAGAGAGAGAGAGAGTTACAAGGAGTTACAAGGAAAAGAAGTACTTCAAAAGGCCTTGCGGCCCATACCGAGGAGGTACCAATGGCAACGGGTGCCAGGGAAAATTTTTTACACCCTCAAATAGTGTGCAAGATTTGGTCTAACCTTTTCTTAAAATGATCCACAGAGGAACTGTTCACAACCTCTGAATGTAACCTGTTCCACGTGTCACAGATCTTATACGTAAAGTAATTCCCACACACACTAGTCCTAAACCACTTCAAATCCAATTTCCAACCATTGTTGCGAGTTGGGTTATCATTTAAACTAAACATGCTTCTAAAATCGACATCGTTGAACCCGCGTAAGAGCTTGAAAACCTCGATCAGTTGACCACGCACCCTCCGAGTTTTCAGCGAAAACAAGTTCAGGGCGCGTAACCGTCGATTGTAGCCCAAATGCCTAACGGAAGGGATTAACTTTGTGGCCCTCGCCTGCACTCGCTCCAGCCTCTCAATATCTTTCCTGAGGGTGGGCGACCAAAACTGCACAACATATTCCAGGTGCGGCCGAACCAGGGAATTGTACAGAGAGAGCACAATCTCTTTGTTCCGAAACTGAAATTGCCTCCTGATATAACCTAACAGCTTCTGGGCTTTCTTTTCAACCTCTATGCACTGTTTGGTAAACTTAAGGTCGCTGCTAATTAGCACACCCGTCCTTTTCCAAATCAGTCGCCTCGATATTACTCCCCAACATTGAGTAGTCCGACTTGGGATTGGCATAGCCAATGTGCATCACTTTGCATTTACCCAAGTTAAACGGCATTTGCCACTTTTCGGACCACTCTCCTATCCTACCTAGGTCCGCACGCAGTTCCTCGATCGCTTCGGGCGTCCCAACATTGGCCCCAAGTTTGGTGTCATCAGCGAATTTGGCGATCCGATTGACGATGCCACCGTCGATATCATTTATGTAAATGATAAACAACAGTGGCCCCAAAACGGAACCCTGAGGAACCCCACTAGTGACCGAGGCCCAACCCGAACTAACCCCTTTAATTACAACCCTCTGCCGCCTATTCTTCAGCCAGTTTTCAATCACAACGCGCCCATCCCACCGGCCCTGCGAAGCGGGCCCTACCTTTACCCCTTGTATTTTACGACGCCTAAAACTTCATCAACCAAAGCATAGCGCTCATTGTTTCAAAATTTGTTAATATATATCTGTGTAGCGGTAACGCCAACAGATGGAACTGCTTTCGCCATATCGTGAGCTGAACCTACTTCGATATATACATATTTCGTATGTCTATCTCCGTCTGTGTAAGGATGACGCTACCAGATCGAAATCTACTAAAACGCAAGGAAACGCCTACACTAACTAGTCTTTCTAGCAAAGAACGCAGCGTCTCACTGATCTGAGTATGAACTGCAAATCACCCAGAACTCACAGCAAGGGAAGGTTGCTGCGCATGTGAGTTCCACAACGCGCCCATCCCACCGGCCCTACGAAGCGGGCCCTACCTTTACCCATTGTATTTTACGACGCCTAAAACTTCATCAACCAAAGCATAGCGCTCATTGTTTCAAAATTTTTTAATATATATCTGTGTAGCGGTAACGCCAACAGATGGAACTGCTTTCGCCATATCGTCAGCTGAACCTACTTAAATATATACATATTTCGCATGTCTACCTCCGTCTGTGTAACGATGACGCTACCAGATCGAAATCTACTAAAACGCAAGGAAATGCCTACACTAACTAGTCTCTCTAGCAAAGTACGCAGCGTCTCGCTGATCTGAGTATGAACTGCAAATCACCCAGAACTCACCACGGGGAGACAGACAGACAGACAGACAGACAGACAGAGAGAGAGAGAGAGAGAGAGAGAGACAGAGAGAGAGAGAGAGAGACAGAGAGACAGAGAGAGATACAGAGAGAGAGAGAGACAGAGAGACGGAGAGAGATACAGAGAGAGAGAGAGACACACAGAGCGCTTTTAAATCACACCTTTCAAATGGTTTGTGGGTAGTGGTTAGCGTTGCTGACTACGAATCCATCGGCCCCGGGTTCGAGACCCGACGGCAGCCGGCGCGCAGCAAAACCCAGCTGTTCATCCTTTCACACAATAAAGAAAGTGGTTGGTAGATAAATGGGTACCCTAGGTGGCCTAGTGGTTAAGACGCTGGGCTGCTAATGGGGCGTGGTTCGGATTCCACGTTAAACTGTAGGTCTAAGGTGCAGTGAAAAGCTTGACCTCCGTCAGAATGAACAATTCGGGCGGATGCTAACCAAAGGGCTTCACGTATGTTATTTTAGTCCAGGGTAGTTTATGTGGAGGTGTTAACGTAACTTGCACTTGGGACTGTTAATTGTAAGACAACTACCATAGCTGGGACTGAGACACGTTATCCCCTGCATACTCTATATATATCTATATACAGTATGCCTCTATATATAAATAGATAGAGTGATCGACACAATGATAATGTGGACGTCATTGATGGGGTTAGAGCAATTATGTGCACCAATCCGAACACACCTCCGCTGCCATAAGGACCGCCCATTTTATACCTAACAGACTAGCTTGGGACGAGACAGAGGCGCGAGACTTATTGTAAGCACTGTACATAGGAAGTTTCAAATGCGATCCGTTGCAAGTCGCAAACACCATCGCCTCATTATGTTTTACGGTGTTCAAGAATAACTTCATTCCTAAAGACACCTTAGCCATTATTCACAGAAACAATCCCCGCAGTTATGGGCACAAGGCTATTTACTGTCTCAGACACCTACAGCAGCAGACAGGTGTATACATAAAACACATGCCCGCAACACGGGTGAAGTACCCATTAAGATTAATGGTCGTGTTTTTTGGGTTGATGGTCTAAGTGAAAACCGTGCCACTGGTGAGAAGACTGTGTACTCCTTTAACGGTTGCTGGTGGCACGGATGCCCCCGTCCTGAGTGTAGATTCGCAAGAGATATCCACAGTAGATCTCCTGCCGACTGTCTTGCGTGGACCCGCACCCGCGATCAACTTATAGGATCCCAGTTCACTCACAAAGTCTTGTGGGGACATGAGTATGATGCACGGATGGAGACAGACGGACAGTACCGTGAAGAAATAAACACGATCAAGCGTTCAATAGTGCTGGATCCTCCTAAATGCGGTGATAGCTTGTTCGGAGGGCGTACAAATCCCTTCAAGCTATACTTTCCGCCTATAGAGGGTGTGAAACTCCATTACTACGACTTCTGTTCTTTAGACCTCTACGTGATGAAGAACAATCCGTACCCCGTAGGTGCGCCTGAGAAACTGGTGCGGCCTGACCTACCCACCATCGAAGAGCTCTCAAGAAATTTGAACGGGTACGGCCTTTCTTTCGCAGACGTACTCTCCCCTCGCGATTTATGAATGCCGATCTTACCCGTCGTTATCGATCACAAGCTCATGTTTCCCTTGTACGTGAAGTGCGCAGAAGAGAACAATGGTGATTGTGAACATACATTCCACCAGCGTAAGATTAGAGGGGTATATGCAAGTCCAGAGCTGGATCTAGCTGTTCGCGATGGCTACAGCATATTGAAGATACATGAGGTGTGGAGGTTTCAGAAGCTACCCAACCTTTTTAAGCCATATATAAACGCTTTTTTGAAAGGTAAGATCGAAGCATCAGAGCATCCGCGAGCAGTTGATACCGAAGATGAAAAGTCGGCCTATATTCAACGTTACCGTGACCGTGAAGGTATACAGCTTGGCCGTTCCCAAATTGTAAAGAACCCTGGCAAGCGCTTTAGTGGAAAGTTGTGTCTAAACAGTCTTTGGGGAAAATTTGCACAGAATACCGGCAAAGGGAACGTTCATTTGGCATGAATGTAGGTAATACTTACATAATAAAGTACAACAATACCGAATTGGGCACAGATACCTCACGGGTTACAAACATACCTGTAGCCAGCTTCACAACGGCCTACGCACGCATCAAACTTTGGGGCTTATTGCATTCTCTTGGGCAGAGGGTATTGTACGCTGATGCAGATAGCGTGATATTCACAGAGAGGGAGGGTGAATACATGCCTCCTATTGGTGAATTCCTCGGTGAGTTGACTGATGAGATCAAGGATGAGTATGGAGACACCGCATACGCCGACTCTTTTGTCTCAACAGGACCAAAAACTTATGGGGTACGGGTGAGGGTGGAGGAGGATATGAAATATATCGTGAAGACAAAGGGTATCACGCTCAACCAGGTGAATCGGCGGATCGCTAACTTTGAATCGTTGAAGGATCTAGTGTGTTTGGATGATGATGATGATGAGGGCGATCGGCCGCCCCAACTAACTGTAGGCACCCACAATTTTCGGGCGCAGAAGCTGGGGGGGGTGAAGGAGCTTAGGGGTACAAAGGTGTGCCGTAACACCTATAGGAAACGATACTAGTTACATGGTACCTATGATACCGTACCCTTTGGATACCATAATCTTTGATGTGTCTATTGTTAACTTATTTATTACACGTATTTGTAAATATATATACACCTACCTATTTCGTTTATTAAATAAATCGTGTTTCAATTAGCGTTTCAATTTCACCTTTGTGTGTGTGTGTGTGTGTGTGTGTGTGTGTGTGTGTGTGTGTGTACAGGAGAAAGTGCTAAGCTCCGCCCACTCTAAGACCAGCAACGTGAGTCATGCTACTACCTTGGCTTCCTTGCGTCCTTAGTTGATCGCAGTAAGCCCTGGACATCAGACGTGTATTCTCCCGCGTAGACAGAAAATAGTAATGGCTACCTTTAATATTGCGTGTTCAACGTTTATGAAATGGTATTGTGCAAAGTGACAAGATGTGATGGATACTGAAAAACTCCCTATTCCACTCTCCTTTGATGCTTTTAAAGCTACATTGAATCGTGCGAAGGAGCAAGATGTACAAATACTCTATGGCTATTCTGGTGAGAGCATTGTAGGATTTCGTGGGACAAGTGATGTATTGAACTATGTTGTAGGACAAAACTTTATAAAAGCTTACATATACCAAGTAAAAGAAACAACACGTGCAGAAGAGAAACAACGACTATGGATAGTGAATCTTGTTGATGAGTGGTGTGACAAGCGATATTATATCATGTGAGATCATACTGAGTACTCGTGCCCTGCGACTGAGAATGTAAATCTTGTGATCATGGAGAATCTTAAGTAGTTTCATCACTATATTAATATATATCATGACGAAGTTTGTAGTGAAGTTGTGGCTAATGCCCTGTGTGAGTTTTTAACAGACTTTAGAGACGAGTATCGCTTGTTAAACAAAAAGGAAAAATATGGGCATATGTTCCTCTCAAATAGTGCACCGGAATGTGAAGATGTTTAGTTTGTGGAAATGAACGTGTGGTGAGTGGTAAAACATTAAAACCGTTATAAAATGTGTTTAGTTCGTGAAAATTACCCCGAAGGAAAATGTCTGGTGCGTATTCGGGGAAGTGGGAGTGATAAAACATTAAAACCGATATTACTTCGTGTGTCGCAGATGGAAAATTTCTCAAAACACCTACCCAATATAATGGGATACAACGATTCATGTTGGAACAGCGCCGTACATGTTTCATTAGCTTATGGTGTGACTCACTCCTCCCGTCGAGCCGACGCGTTGCATGTAGCACATAGTTATCTCAGAGCTTGAACCGAGTGGACGTGCGCTCCTCGAATACGACGGAACTTCCTTTGAGCAGCATTCTCAACGCCGTGTACGATGTGTCCGTGACGAAGTCGTTGCACGTGTTCAGGCGTAAATCCGGTGTCTTTAACTATGTACTGGAAACGGATTGTAGACAAACAAACAAACGGAATGTTGTTTATTTAAGTGTCGAGGAGATGAATAGAATCTTCGTGATAGTTGAGAAGTGGAGTGAAGATCGTTATAAAATTCCTACAGGTGTAGATACAACAAGAGAGGAGATTAGTGACACCCCCTCATTAGGGTGTGACCGTTGCCCTCCAAAAATCAAAAAATGGTCCTACAATGCTGTTCAAAGTTTTACTGTTGTGTATTTATCTAGGAAACACCCCTGTAAATTTTTCGAGATCGGTGCATGTTTGAGCTAGCACCGTCGTACCCAAGTATTGCTATTTCAGCTTATGAACTTCATAAATAAGTGTGAAAATAGCACATTTTATCAGATTTTCATTTCCGGGTCTGGAACGCTGACCCACAAATTTTCCACGTATTATTTTATTGCATTTAATTTTAATGATGCTCTTTTCTTTTCCCTTGACAGTGATTTGATGTGAATAGAGAATTTAATCATGGATACACGGCAAGATGATGAGTATGTCAGAATGTTATTGGGCACTGTACCCCGAGAAGAAGAAAAGGAAATAAGGGGCTGCAAACTGCCAACTAATAGGCAGGTCTTACTATGTCTGTTAGCAAACCTTCGGGATATGCATTGGGACCAGGCTTTATCTGCCACCATTGACAATATGCTTTTGCATTACCAGAAGGCGAATGTCCCGACCATTACAGGCAGGAACAATATTGGCCGAGTGATTAAAACTTACTATGACAAAGACTACATGATGCTTATGAAAAAGAATGAGGATAGAAGACGGGCTGATGATCCTGGAATTATGAAGTTTAAATCAGAATTGAGCCTGACGATGAAATTTTATAAGAACACAGTGTTGAAAGACATGGCGGCTGCGAAAATGGGGAAAACTCAGGCCGAACAAGATGCCATCGATACTGACATACTCTTTATGAAAAGCATGCTAAGTGACAGAGTAGCTACCTACTCTGGGGTAAACAAAGTACTCAGAAAAGGTTCAGAAGCGACAGAAAAGGCAGATGCGAGAAGAGAAGCGACAAGAGAGAGAGCAATGTGATCATGCTGAGAATGTACAGGCTGATATTGATTCACCTATTAGCTCTGATGAGGACGATGACATTGATGAGGCCAGCACTGCTGAACCAAAGAGAAAACATCGGAGAACAGTGAAAGAGGGAGTTTCAATTTTTGTGCCCCATGATATTCTGAAGTCGGCAGAACTTGTTTCATGCAGTGTTCGAAACAACATCTCGCCGACCCAGCTGAGTGCAATTGTTGGCCCCACTGGCTTTGTTCTCGTCCCAAGTACAAGAAAGGACAAAAGAGGAGATGAGGAAGGCCCTTCTTTGCCATGAAGGCACTGAAGTTACTAAGAGAGTGGGGCTCAATCATGGGGGCTATGGAAAGCCATATCTTCCCCCTGTCCCAGAAAGTGGCACTGCCCTGGTGGACCTAATTGGGCCTGACTCAAGCCGGTTCTTCACCATTTTAGGCATGCCCTATCAGTTTCTCCACAGTCCAGCCAGTGAATGGGCGGATCATGACGACTACCTGAACATGAAACGGGTTGTGGACAAGCTTCAGGTCGTCAATGAGGCTGCAGAGCGTGGTGTAAAACTTTGCCATGACTTTCTTAATGTTGCCAGGGATGAGGAGCGCTTTCAAGAAGTTCTTCAAGTAGTTGAAAATGACAGACTCCGCGTTCCTAATCAGCGCAAACGATCATCTGTTTCCGAACAGAAATCATGGTTTCTTGCTCTAGAGAAATAATACCTTGTGAATATATGATAAAACCCCTTAATGTACCATGAGAGAATAAGAATGATTAACTTTTTTGTGTTAGTGATAACAGCTTTTAATTAAGACAGGCAAATGATTTGTGTTAATATCCCTTATGATGGTTGTGTAATCTCATATATATGCGCGTATGCCGTATAAGCAAAATCGCTATTTTTCAAATTGCTGGTGCTCACTCGAATATGCTTGAATCTTCAAAATATTGCACGTGGGTATTTTGCATGTCAATATACAACAACAAAATTTTGAACAGCATTGTAGGACAAAGTTGGGGCAACTGTCACACCCTACCCCTCATATGCCGTTGTATGTACGTTGTGTATAAATAACGATCGGCTATGCATTGATATACGGCTGATGTGGAAGAATGGTTCTGATAATAACGCTTTTGTCCCTACGCGAAACCGCTTCATCCTCGACAGAATGTTTGAAATCGTCGGATTCCGCAAGCTGAAGCCTATATTAGACGCGCGTGTTATGGATATGCTTTTTTTTATACGGTTCTTGAATACGCATACACCGCTCTGCTCGATGGGTTTACCGAGTGTAGGGTTGAAGAAGGTGAGAATGGTCTAGAGCTGGAGGATTATTTAAAAAGTTTAGACTCCTTGAAATATCGTGAACTTTGGTACAAAGCACTTTATCGGTACAGGGCTGAGCTCACCTACACTGTTCACCCTGAAGAACTATTTCTTTATACAGGGTGTACATAAAGTCAGGATCTATTTTTGTGAAGCACTTGGAAATTATATGGAATTCAATCATAAAATGATAAAGTGGTAACATTTATTAAATAATTAAGAGTAGGATTCGACGTGACGCCCATCAGTATCCCTGCACAGCTCAAATCGTTCCGCAGCATTTCTAAACACATTCTGGAGCATTTGCGGGGTTATGTTATCTGCAGCAGTTCGTATACGTGTACGTAAGTTTTCAAGACTCGTAATCTTCGTCTGATAGACGTGCGATTTGATAAAGCCCCATGCAAAGAAATCTAAAGGGGTTAAATCTGATCTCGCTGGCCAAGGTCTGTTGTTTCCGCGTCCGATCCAGGGATTTGGAAAACGTCCATTTAGATAATCCTGAACAATTTTGGCATAGTGACAAGGAGCACCATCATGTTGATAGACGACGGTACTAACAATCCTATCCCCGTCGTCTATCAACATGATGGTGCTCCTTGTCACTATGCCAAAATTGTTCAGGATTATCTAAATGGACGTTTTCCAAATCGCTGGATCGGACGCGGAAGCAACAGACCTTGGCCAGCGAGATCACCAGATTTAACCCCTTTAGATTTCTTTGCATGGGGCTTTATCAAATCGCACGTCTATCAGACGAAGATTACGAGTCTTGAAAACTTACGTACACGTATACGAACTGCTGCAGATAACATAACCCCGCAAATGCTCCAGAATGTGTTTAGAAATGCTGCGGAACGATTTGAGCAGTACAGGGATACTGATGGGCGTCACGTCGAATCCTACTCTTAATTATTTAATAAATGTTACCACTTTATCATTTTATGATTGAATTCCATATAATTTCCAAGTGCTTCACAAAAATATATCCTGACTTTATGTACACCCTGTATAACGAGCAGCTGTCGTAACGACTTAGAAGATTATTTCAACACTCGCTATGCAGTGTGAAGAAGAGTTTACGATTGAAAAGCTCGGGTCAGTAGAAATAAACCCTCGATTGGAAAGGCGTGTTTATAAACTTGTATTTGACGTTGTGGCTACCGATGAACTCTTTATGCGTGCTTTTGATTGTATTCTAGACGTATTCAAAGGTAACTTGCCAACCGGTTGTAAGTGGGAACAAAAATAGTAATGAACGATATGAAGGCCTTTCATATCGAGTACAGGTTTCCCTATACCTTAAGCGGTGAAATATTATTAAACCGCGTTACTGCGTAATGCAGAGCAATAACGATATAACTGTAGACTCGATTACGTGTGAGTTTAGTGTATTGCGCAGTAAAACAAAGTGAAATGTATTTATTTTCAATATATTTAACATAATTGTGTATATATATTTCGCCTGTACTGCTATATTGATGGCTATACGTTTTGTATTTCTTATTTTTTATTTTGTGCGGTAGAAGATAAAGTGTATGTATTTATTTATTTAACTTAATTGTATATATATATATATATATATATATATATATATATATATATATATATATATATATCCTGTACTGCTATATTGATGGTTATACGTTTTGTATTTCTTATTTTTTTTAAATTTTGTTTTTTGATCATTCCAATGTATATTTATTTCCTATATATTTTCATAATATAATTGTGTGTATATATTAAGGTAGGTTGATTTTCCGCATTTTTTAGATATCGACTTTGAACTAGTTGAGATAATCAGGGCTTAATATGATAATAACTGACAAAAAATTTCAGATCCCTAGCTTTAACCGTTTTTTGAGGAAACTGTTTCAAAAATCGTCAAAAAATCGTACCGAAAAATACTGCATTTTCGCAATTTTCGGCCGAAAAAAACATGCTATTTTCATAAAAAAATCCTGAAAAAAGTTACAATTTTATTGAAAAAAAGTAAAAAAAACATGTACAGAGTTAAATAGACACATTTAGATCCCAAGATCATCATAATTTTCACTGTAAGAGCCCTTAGAAGCAAAGGAAGGCCTCATCTGGCGGCTTATGGCTTTGGCCAGAATGTGTTTGTGCCTTGATTTGAGTCCATAAACAGTATGGGAAGCTTCAGATGTCAGCTTCACGGCCCTTTCAACACTCTGAGAATGTGAAGGCAGATCAGGCAGCTCCAGCTTGGTGCCATTCAGCAATGCTTTTTGAAGCTCCTGGTCAGAAAAGTCTTCTGTGAGAGCAGGTTCACAGATGCCGCTTTGAGAAAGGTTGATTAGTTCTCACCAGTGGGTAGCTTCAATGTTGATAGCTGTGATCTTCTTCAGCCTCTTCTTGGCTGGCTTTCCACTTCTGAAAGAATAATAATTAATTTATTTTTTATTCCACTTTAAGATTTAATCCCTATTAGTCTCAGAATTGCTGATTTAATTTAACTTAAATTAAAAAAAAAAAAAAAACGAGTTCTATAAATCCCCATAATCAAATTTTTTTTTCACATTTTTTTAAATTAATAAATGCTTACCTGATGGACAGAATTTTCTTGAGAGCAGCTTCTCTCACTTCCAAGTCATCAGACTTCATCATGGAGTACAGCACATTATCGGGCAGCAAGGCAAAAGCATTGTATTTCAGGTTCTTGAAAGCAACACCCTGGATTTCTTCAGACTGCTGCTTGATCCTCTGGATCATGTTGAAGATGTACAGCTGCTGATTGTGGAACTTGCTGTCACTTTTGATCTCAAACCAAGTGACTGCATACACTTCCACAATGAATTTGATTGCCTGGTAAAGCTTATCCTGTAGTTCTGGAGGGTAAGCACTTCTGGTCCACAGACACATCAATCTAAAAATATATTACCTCTCCTGATTCTCCTGAGCTGGATTCAAAAGAAATATCTTGTGAAGGTGTGGAGGCAAAAGTGGCCAAATCCACTTCCTGCTGCTGTTGAATCTGGCTCTGTAGTCTTTCTGCTTCAGTTGCAGCCCTCTGGTCTCTCTTCACAGCAGCTTTATCCACAGATCCCAGCTGGAAAGAGCCCTTGGGTCCTATTTTGGCCCTCTGATCTCCCAATTATTCCCTCTCCTCTACTGGAACCTGAAATATTAAAGTATATTAAATAGCGGATCTAAAATAAGAGATAAAATCCTGAAAAAAAATTGATTATTAATTTCTATTACCAGGGGGAGGAAGGAAGATTACAGGAGGAAAATGCGGATATTTTTCAATTACAAGCATTGAATTTCCTTCCATTTAAAAGGCACATAATCGCACTAAGTTAGGCCAGTTAAAAGTTAAAAAAATAATAGCATTACCTTCTTACTGGGAGGACAAGTGCAGATTATGTGCTGTGTTTGACAATTTTCTTTCTTGCACTTCACAGCATTGTCATCACAGGGACGAAGAGGTAGCTTATAGCTGCAAGCAGAAATGTCAAAAAGTTTATCCAGCTTTTCCTCAGATTCTGCTCCTGGAGTGTAGAAAGAGATTTCCTGTTTATCTCTTTTGCTTTCTTGAAGCACACTTTATCCACCAATTTCACTACATAATATTCCTCATACAGGGGCAGCCGCGGGTTCACTGCCTGCCAGATCTCAATCACATCCTTTGCTATCATTTTAGCAATATCATAGTCTTTCAAGTCCGGGTGGCTGTTTTGGAGGAAGTAACTGGATAAAACAGAGCCTCCTACCCTCCGCCAAGTTATTCAGTACAAAGGGGAAGGCTGGCCACTGAATTTTTTGGCACTATCACTTCGAGTTAACACTGCAGACTTCTGTTTTTTACGCATTTTTATGAAATATCTGAAAATAAACCCAATTTAATGGACGCATCATAAAATAACTTAATTTAATACACATTTTATAGGTAAATATCATTAAAAAATACAAAATAATACACTAATAAACATCTATAATGCATTTACAATAAGTTTCAACCATCGTTTTGTTAAAAAAGCCGAATTTTAATTGATTATTTTGATGAAATAAGGTCCGATATTTTGTTTGTTTACATTGCGCGAATGCCGCGCGCGCGATTTTACACGTAAAATTCGGCAATTTTACAACTTAAAAATAATTAACAATCCTCAAAAAATACAATCATTTTCCCAAATATGGGTTTGTGCAACGTTTTTTTATACATTAATACCTTTCTATCTAGACTAGTCCAAGATCACAGTTCCAAAATCAACCTACCTTAATATATATATATATATATATTTCTCCTGTACTGTTATATTGACGGTTATATTTTTTTGATTATATACATATTCCTCGTTCATATTTCTTAAACTATTATTATTTTTAATTTTTTGATCATTCAAATGTATATTTATTTTCTATATATTTACAATATTTAATAAACAGAATGATGTAATGTTGTTTTATTTAATTCTTTTGGTTGCAAACAATTATACCAAATGGCTGGTTACGCCTAATAAACCTACTGACGGATTTCTAAGCCAACTGTTAAGAATTAATTAAATAAATAGCACAATCTGGCAACTCAACCTGATCAAGCCATTTACGCCTTCTAAGCCAACAGTCAATAATATATCCTTTAATTAAAAAATAGCACAATCTGGCAACTCAACCTGTACAAGCCATTTACGTCTTCTAAGCCAACTGGCGGTTTAAGCCAACTAGCGGATTAAGCCAACTGGCTCATTTACAACTAATAAAACAGCAGCGGGTCGGCTGAAGTGTTAATATGTACTTGGCTCCTGCCAGGTGAACACCTCTCTTCCTTTATCTCCTTCTCCTGTCTTTCTCTTGGGGGATAACGCCGCCTCCAAGTTTCATGACCCTCGTTGCGCCTGCAACATTCCCCTCCCCCCTTTGCAGCATTGAGTTGTTGCATACCCCTCCCCCCTTCACTGCATGCCTCACCCCTTTGCAACATTGATCATTATCTCTGCAACATTCTTGCACTCGTCCATACTACTGAGTTTTACTGCAGACCAGTATATAGAAATTTTCGAAGAAGCTATGCTTCCTTCTGTGCGTGCATATGGTTCTGCCATTTCCTGAGCGAATCATTCTTGTGCAAGACAAGTCCCCAATTTACGCAGCACAGATCGTCACACACTGGTTCTCTGAGGAAAAAATATCGACCGTATGGGTTGTCCAAATAAGGGTTGCGATATGAATCCCAGCGAGAATATATGGGTCAATATTGTAAATGTGTGGGAACCAGCTGAAGAACGAACAAAGGAACAGCTTTTACAACATACATTTAGTGAGTGGGAGGTGCTGAGGAGGAATCGACAGCTGGTATATAATCATGTTGCTTCTGTACCACATCAACTGGAGGAAGTCATAGAGAACAACAGTGGCTGGACAAGATACTAAATTTGTTGTGTTCATGTATAAAAGATCTCTCAAATACAATGGTAATTATGAATGTGTAATACCTTCGCAAAATTGTCAAATATCATCGTTTAAATGGCTCTATATTTATTGATATGAATCACTGTAATAGTTATATTTTCTATAATTCTCTCCTTTGAGGTGAGAGACCGCCAAGAGTCACAGCTGCAGTGGTTTAACAGTTAAGTTGTAACATGGAACTTATTAATACAAAACATTTATATGCATTTATGATGCTGCCTCAATACAAAACATTCTTCGTTTCTAAATAATATTTCTCTCACTGACTGTTTACTACTACAGTATATCAATGTTGCTGATCTACAAATAGCATTTGCTCCGGATATAACAATGGCATACCAGTAGTATCCATTCATCTGTCGTCCATTTGCCAATTGGAAAATATTCTAAACAGTGAAGTATGAAGCCTACAGATACCCATCAACCTGGTAATGTTATAATGTTATTAAAACTTAACATGCATCAAAACATTGTTTTTTCATTCATAAACCGCCTATATATGTACTTATTTATATACACCAGGTTTTTGCTCTCTCTTTGATATAACACAAAATAATATCTGAATCTATGTAAATAAATAAATAAATACAGGGGGGGATGGGTAGCGCAGGTCGTGAAATTTGCTCAGGGAGCAATAATGCCTACCTACGGCTTTGTTTTTATACATTGAGACTTCAGTTCGTTCAGGATGACAGGCTTGCCAATACCATGAACATTCATCACGTCCGAAGTTTTTTTAGTTTTTACAAGACCATTTTTTATTCACTTCATTGACATTCCCCTCGTTAATATATATCCCCTTCTTGAATTTATATTTAATTATTCATTTATGTTTCCTTAGTAATATGTAAACCAGAGTGATGAATGGAAATAATTGTTCTTAAGACATTTGGCAATGAGTCACCCAACCAATCAGCGCTCACTCACTAAACCCCAAATTTATTCATAAAATGTTACAACCGTTTGTAGTACACACAACAAATATATGCCAGGTGTCGCTATCTGTTCTCAAGAGTGTCCTACGAATAATGAGCAAAACTGTACGTAGATTTTTTGGATAGCTGGACTGAATGCAAATGTCGGTTAGTTATACTGTACAGTTTCACCATTTTAGCAAATAAAATGCTAGAGCTAGCAATTTTTCTTAGGCAAACCGGCAGTGTAGCAAATAATCTAGCAATTGACCAAATCAAGCAAATTTTAGCAATTTTTCGAAATCCTTGTAGGTTTGCTGGCCTCCTCGGCACCAGTAGAATAGCTTGGGTCACGCTTGTTCAAGATGTGAGTGTACATGCGCATGTTCATTGTAAGTTGTGATTTGTTTCCAATTCAACTCTAATTTCAGTGGGTTTTCTCCGATCATTTTCTGCTCTCCACTGCCAGTAAACTCGCTGTTGATGATGTAATGTCTGGAAATGTCATGTCTTTCGTATCGGAGATAATGAGTCACTTCACGGAAATCCTGGTGCAAGAATGCGAACAAGAAGCAAACAACCAAAGCCTAGTAGGGAGTCTTATCATGAACTTTCATTTCATTGATAAATATTAAAAAAAAATTGACTCGCAGCGCCCTCTGAAGTGATGCATACAAAATGCAAATCCCTTTGACGATTTTTCTGGTCACTCTGCGTCATATAGTTCAGGAGGGTAGATGTCGGTCTGAAATAGCTCCCAATTTTGTCTCCTAATTTTGGCCTCATGTTTTCCACCTGAAATACAAATGTAAATAACGTCCAGATAAATCCAGAGAATGTAATTTTCCATTGCTTCCCACAAGATAAATCTTTGGCATGTAGTAAATAGCTGTAGTAAGTAAGTATTTTGATTCTTGAATCCAGCAACTTTTCCCCAAATCTAGCAAATTTTGATCGACCATCTAGCAATTTCGGATCTTTGCAACCTGGTCATGCTGGTGGGTTGTTGCTGTAGCCTAGGGGCGGATCTAGAAACTGAAGGTGACCGGTTTGCTGGCGGGGTTCTGGGCGCCGCCTAGGCGCCTAGGCGCACAGGAGAGTTCAGGGGCGCAGTCCCCAGAAACTCCTAGGCATTAAGCATTTCAAGAGTAATTTTTTGCATATATGGGACTAAAAATAGATTGCAGTATGTTACCTCATTTAATACATGTATTAATACATTTTATATTGCAAACAATTCAAACTGTTGTCTTTGTTTAGAAAATGAATGTTGATGTGTTCTTCTTTTGTTTAAGGCTAATTCAAGATGTCCTTATACTTTCATTTAATGTTATAAGCGTCTAAAAGACGCAACAAAGATCGTTCATTTCACGGTCGCTTCCCAGTGATGTTTGTTTAAGCAAGCCTGAAAGTTGCATACTTTGACCGTTCTGACCGTTTTGTGCAAAACGCTCCAAACTGGTCAAATCCGCGTCTGTAGCCCTAACTTGTAGTGTAATAAATGGAATTACAGTAATGTGGTTTTTAATTAATGCAACTTGACATGATTATTAATTAGAAATTTGTTATATATTAACTGCCGAGAGAGAAAGAGAGAAATTACTTTCAAGATCCCAGTTGGCATGCCCAGAAAGTAGTTAGTTTTAAAATTTACAGTTGGCAACTCTGCGCCTTATTTACAAATAGGTTTTTGCTAAGATTCTTGATCGTAAGATGTGTTCTTTTTCATATTGTTGGTTTAATGTAAATTCCATTAATTATAGTCGTTTAAGGCCGACTTAACCTCTCCCTCTCAGTGTCATATTCATCTTAATTCGCCCTACCTTTAATCACCGTATTTCAAAAGTTAAATTGAATAAAATCATATAAAATCTATTTTTGTTTCGGACTCCCATTACGTTAGGCCTAACCAGAAACAAGCTACCTCGTGTCGAGTGCAGTTAAACGCCAGTCAAAATAGGAGAGCCGTTAAAGTTTCCAGTACACTATAAGTTCGATAGAACAAATATCGTTATAAGTAAACAAAAATCATGTTAACATAAATAAAAATCATTACAATCATGGGCGTAGCAAGACATTCAAACACTACGCGCACGAGGTTTGAAAATCAAAACTAAATCAAACGTCACAAGAAAGTGTATTATGATTATTTATTTATAAACAAATTAATAAACAATAAAATAACTAGATAAATAAATAAATACATAAATAAATATACAAACCAATGCATAAATAAATGAAACATAAAATACTAGACTAATGATTGAAATAAATCATTGTTTTCATTTAATGAAAAACGAATGCAATGCAACGGAGTTCTGTTACGTCAATTTCCTTGAGGATGATGCTGACGTTGACACTGATGTCCTGTTGAACATGAAGGGCGAGGCTAGTCAGTCACTGGTCAGTCATCTGGCTACGTAGATTCGTCTTCGATAGGTAGATAGCACTAAATTAGTGCTCAGCAGTGACAGTAGAGACTGGCATGGACAGCAGTGTGTGCAAGATGGTATGGATGTTGAGGTAAAGTCCAGCTGTTCAAACGACACTATCCTGTGGAGTAGAGAGCATCTGGGTGCTGGTAGTTTCTACGTAGTGTCTCCAAGTGTCCAATTTTGTAACTGCTGTTGAGGGGGATGGAAGTAGAGGCATGTATTTTCGCTTTATGCGCTGCCACATGTCATCAGTCAGTCTGTCAATGACTTGTGAAGAGTTCCAGTTCAGTGATGAGATGGTCGAGGAAGGGGATGTAGGCGTCCAGCCTCCATTAGTTCTTGGAGTCAGAGGCTGGAGTGTTTGATCGTTGTGTCTGTCGTCGTGCTGTTTGGGGATACTTGGGAGCCACATCGACGCTGCTGGAAAGTCAGTGGCAGTATTTCACATAGTGTCGTAAAAGGCTGCATCTTATCGTTTCTTCTAGAAGAGGCTGACTAGTGTTTGGGCTTGTTGGAATGCACGCAAGAGGTCAAAAATCAGCTTAATTTGAAATATTAACAGTACAGTTTTAGGTATTGTGCAGTTATCAGTTATATAAAAAGCAATATACAATAATAAATATCAATATGCAGCTCAAAGTTAATTGTAATATTTCATGTTCTCACATATTACTATTAATGGACAGCTGTGAAGTGATATACAATCAATTAATTCTCACATATTACTAATAATAATGCTGTAATAACAACTAGTGACACGGGTTTTTGTCTTGAGATAAGGCACGCACCAACCTTTACCGTGAGAATACTTTGCTCACTAAAGTTGTGTGTGTAAACACATATGCGTGTTCGTATAAAGTGGTAGAATCGAGAAGCAGAGATTCTCAGTACAATAATATAAATGAAAGGGTGTTATCTGGTGACCGGTCGCGAAACTTTTTCCTTTTTTAAAAAACTACACGCACGTGCGTATGCGTATGCCTAGTTACGCCACTGACAATAAAAGGGGAAACACTGCAGTGGGTTCTCTTTCGACGGTTGGGGAATTGTCGGCTAGGTCGTCAATCAGTGACGGATAGTTCCGGAGTTGGTATTGTTAAAATACTATGCTTCGAGGGATGATTAGAAATGATATGAATCAAAGCTTATAACGTTTAATGTGATTCACTGAACTATATAGTTGAGCCTTAACATTGATGTAATGGGAGTTAAGTAGTGTGCAGCAAAATGATGAGTTATCGCATGAGGCCTTATGGTTTAAGTAGCCTTTATTAACTTAAGGAATAGAGCGTATTATTAATTTATAAGAAATAGGGCGTATTATAACATAGTTTGGCTCTTGCAATATAAACTTCTCCAATTTTCTCGGGCTAATTATTTTTTGTTTTTTATAAAACAACCTGCAATCCTGTTGTACTCTTTATTTTTCTATTTTTTATGTAGGAAGGATGGGTCGAGGGCGAACACCCGCAAAAACCCCCTCTCCCCCCACATAGGAGAAAAAGAACAGAGCGAAATCAGTCTCCGAGGCTTTCAAAAACGATACCTTTTTTTAATTTTGAAAAGATTGTGTAGTAAGATACACATGTGTGTAGTGAGGAATAGAGGGAGAAATGTGTGTTTCAGAGCATTCTGAGCTACTCATAGGGTAGATGAGATTCGGAGAAAGATCAGCTAAGGTGGACAGTGACAGGAGAAACGGGAGTTCCAGCGCACCCTGTCTCCTGCCTGACGTACCTCCTGGTCGATTGGTGTCTACAATCATCCTAGTAGATGGTATAACCTAGTTACATCTAGTTGATGCCATAACCTTCTACATAAATTCGAATTTACCATACAGTAAATTCTGTACGATTGTTTAATTTAATTAAAACTTTTTAAAGCTGTTGAGTGGAGCTTAAGAGTAATATATTATTGACGCATTGTTATACATATGACGGCGACAGTTAATGCATTCCAAAACATACATAACATAGTATGATAATAATATAATAATAAGAGTAAGAAGAGCCGCTAGTGGCAACAATGTAAAAGAATAAATGAAAGTTAAATTAGATTATTAACGAATTGTAAGATTACGCGCGAAGAAATTTCAGTTCGTTACAGTTGAAAAGAATGACAGATAAGCCGAAACAAGAGTAGCTCTAAGCGATGGTAGGTCGAAACGAAAGTAGGCCTAACCGAGTGGGTGATAAAAAGAGATGCTACATCTTCGATTGGCTAGCAGAAGCTGAAGAACTTTGAATGGTAAATCTTGAAGAGGCGAGACTCGTTCGTTGTGGGAGTGCTCTTAATTAAGCGGTTGACTCCTTTGTCTAACCTCGGTAGTAAATGGTCTTCAAAAACAAGGCACCTCTTGCACTGTGACGAAATTAATTCCAGTCGTGGACTTTCTTCAGAACGCTGTATCGGCAGTAGAAATCTTCGTAATGGTGATCCTTGGCGATGCCATTTGATACGCACTTATATATATATATATATATATATATATATATATATATTAGGCCGGGTCGAAAATGCGAAATTTTTTTATTTCTTAAAAAGTACACTATGTGAGAAGTTTCGTTTTATTATCTTGACAAAATATTAAAATATCAAGCATGTGTTACCCTACTACCCCTATCACATGCCCTCCTCCCTTTTTTACCTTCATATTTGCATATATTTAAAAGGGAAAAAATGTTATTTCTTAAAAAGTACACTATGTGAGAAGGTTTTTTTTTATCACTTTAACAAAATATTAAAAAATCAAGCATATGCTACCCTACTACCCCTATCACATGCCCCTCCTCCCTTTTTTACCTTCATATTTGCATATGTTTAATGTTGTTATATGTTACATGATAAGTTGTTTGTTTGATGCTTGATATTTTTATGTTTCAGATAATATAAATATTTTTTCAGATAAATAGGAATAATTCGCATTTGCTTTAATTATAATTTGAATGATCATAAATTATAAATTACATATAATTTAATTTTACTTCTGAATATAAACTATGGCTACTAGAAGCAAGTCCTCAAATGCAACCTTTGGATATCCTACGGAATTCTCAGCAGCCATGACTCCTTCAAAAGCAGATGTTGGGAGACACTACCTTTTTGTGTGCCGTCGTGAAGAAGCTAAATCAAAAGGATCAGCAACTGCTAATGATCGTTACAGGGTTGTTGCAAAAGATATTGAAGACATTTCGATGAAATTTTCTTTTCCTACGATTAACACCAAAGGTATCAATCTTACAGTCAGTCGACTAATAGAAGCAGCCTCAAAATTGAACAAAGTCCCAACGCACGGAACAGCAATGAGATTATATAGATATATATATTCGTTGAACTCGTTTGGGTTCCGTGCGTCGGAGACGAAGGTCAAGCTGGTGGCCCCGCCTCTAGTCCTGGCTTGGTGGAGGAGCGAGTTGCTTTCTTGCGCTCTCCAACGTACATAGCCAGGTACACCCGGCTCATCTGGTACCCTCCTGAGCCAAGCATCTAGTATTCTCTTGAAGAATTCAAATTTCACCCCTGTAACGTTTCTGAGGTCCTTTAGATGGTTAAAAAGTCTTGGCCCCCCTGACAACCAAACTATTTTCCTTCAGTGTTGAGGAGGTCCTTTGTCTGGCCTTTAATTTGGGAACACTACACATTCTGCCTTTCCTATTTTCCAGTGTTGTTTGAGTGGTAATTGGGTTTAGTTTTAGGTTTGGTACCAGTTTTTCGATCATTTTCCATATGTGGATTATGGTGTACCTCTCTCTCTTTCTTTCCAGGGAGTACAGACTTAGTTTACGTTGTCTTTCCCAGTAGTTGAGTTCTTTGCAGCCATCAATCTTGGCTGTGAAATGTCTCTGCGTTTCTTCTAGTTTATTAGTTTCTTCCTTTTTATATGGGGACGTCAAAACTGAGCAGTATTCAAGTTTTGGTATGATCAGTGTTTTCAGCAGGGGAATCATTACTGTCTTATCCCTCCTTTCGAACGTTCTTAGTACCTGTCCCGCGGCTCTTTTTGATTTGTTTATTGCTATCTGATTTTGTGTCTCGAATTTGGCATTATCGGTCATTATTACCCCAAAGTCGACCGCTTTCGTGCTTCTCTGAATTTCCTGTCTATCTGGAGCATAATATGCAGTCTGTTTAAGTTCCTCATTTCTACCATATCTCAACAGTTGAAATTTCTCGGTGTTAAATGCTATATTGTTGTCTTCTGACCATGTGTATATTTTGTTCGTGTCCCTTTGCAAGGCCTCCACTTCATTTCTATCGCTGATTTTTCTGCTGATCTTTGTATCGTCTGCAAAAGATGTTACTATACTGTTGCTGTTTACTACACTGTCTATGTCCGTTAGCACGATAATGAACAGAAGTAGGGTCAGCACTGTACCTTGTGGTACTGAGCTGCGTACTTTTGATTCTGATTGAATTTTGATGACGTGTAGTCGTTCTCTGAGGAAGTTGTAGATCCATTTTCCCACTTTGCCTGTTATTCCCATATGTTTTATAACACCCCTTTTTAATAGGGGTGATCCTACACTAGCAACAAATTACAGGCCGGTGTGTTCATTATCTGTGTTCAGCAAGGTTTTTGAAAAAATTTTAAAAAGTAGAATGCAGCGATATTTAGAATCCTAGAATTTATTATCTCCAAATCAATATGGCTTCCCTAATAATAAAACAATGGAAATGGCTATTTTAAATCTTATGGAATATGTAAATATAGCCAAGGAGAACAAAGACATAATGATATCAATATTTATGGATTTGAGAAAGGCGTTTGATGTAATAGACCATAATATTCTACTTAATAAATTATATTGTTACAGCTTTAGAGGAGCAATCAGTGATTGGTTTAAAAGTTATTTGTCCAATAGATATCATTTTGTATCAGTAAATAAGGTTTGCTCAACTAAAGCGCTTGTCAAACATGGTGTGCCACAGGGCTCAGTTCTGGGTCCACTGTTATTTTTATTATATATGACCTTCCACGTTCATCTGATATACTGAACTTCATAATGTTTGCAGATGATACAACTGTCTCTTTTTCTTGCAAAGATGTTAATACAGCAAAAAATATATTTCATTCAGAATTCATCAGTGTAATGAAATGGTTGACCACCAATAAACTCTTCCTAAGTACCAGTAAAACAAATGTCATGATTTTTACTAATAAAAGAAATGTATATCTTGATGAACTTAATGTTAATGAAATCGCCATAAATGAGTGTACTTTAACAAAATTTCTTGGTGTAATGCTAGATTAGAATTTGCAATGGAGTGATCATGTAAATTATATCGCGAAAAAGATTTCAAGGAGCGTTGCTGTGATGTTTAAACTTAGAAATGTAGTCCCTAAACAAGTTTTATTGACTCTTTATCATACTCCTGTTCTTCCTTATATAACATACTGCACCCTTGTTTGGGGAAACTCCGCTAACAACACATTAAATGGCATCTTTGTCATCTAAAAACTAGCAATAAGGTCATTATCTGATGCTGATTTCCTTGATCACTCTGGTGCATTATTTAAAAAGCTAAACCTACTAAAGCTCAAAGATGTAACCAAACTTGTGTAAGAACAAAATCATTAATTTGCAATGGGTAAATAGATATTTTGTAACTCATCAAGAAATCCACTCGTATCCGACCAGAAATAGATCAAAGCTTGTTATACCTCAATTTAGATTGTCTTCATCTCAAAAACTACCCATTTTCATTGGATTGAAACTATGGAATGACTTGCATGCCGATATAAAAAATATTGTGAATGTAAATTTGTTTAGAACGAAGTTGAAATCCCGATTAATAATGGCATACTAACAAAAATCTTGGATTAATGTCCACTAATATTGTTTAATATTGTCCATTAATATTGTTTAATATTGTAATACATGTTTTAACTAATAATAATACATATTTACTTATTTATTTATTTATTATTATTAATTAATAACAACTAGCTGCTTATTTTTAATAAGAGCCCAGTAAAGCCTAAAGCTTAAGGGCCAAATTAAATAAAAATAAATAGTCGAGCTTCAAAATTATTCATGTCATTCTAAATTGAAAAAATGTATTCATTTTATTATTATTAATAATGGTTATTCTATTCTATTCTATTCTATGTTTCTTTTTATGTGCTATTATACCATGATCGCATTTGTCGAAAGCTTTAGCAAAATCCATGCATATATGACATCATAGTTTTCATTGCCTTCAAGTGCATGTAGGATATTGTTATAATGCTCTATAAGTTGTGATAAGCATGATCTTCCTGATCGGAATCCGTGCTGATTTTCGTTGAATTTTTCCAGTGTCTACAAAAAGTCATAGATTTTCTCTCTGACTATTCTTTCAAGTATTTTGGTGAGGTGGGACGTCAATGACACTGGTCTCTAGCTCTTTGCTCGAGATCTATCCCCTCCTTTATATATAGGGACAATGTTTGCTCTTTTCAAGATGCTCGGTATTTCCCCAATATGTAGGAATCTTCTCCATATCCAGTATAAGAATGTAGCTATTTCATTTTTACAGTTTTTAATTAATAGTGCATTCCCTTTGTCCGGACCTGCAGCTGAATGTGATTTCATTTGTCAGATGACGGCCGCCGAGAGGGCGGGGAAGCCGGGTTAAACCCCCTGGGCCCGGACCTCTAGGGGGCCCGGAAGGAGGGGGAATAAAATCTAAAAATATTAATAAAGCAATTGATTAAATAACAGAGAGGAAATATAATTAATGAACGTACATTTTATAGAGATTATCATACTCTATGTTTTGAATAGTGACTTGGACATATAATCAGTTTGCTTTTTATGTACACGGAAAACAGTCATAATAAAATATCTGAGTAAACAGGGGGGCCCATATACCAATTCTTTTCCGGGGCCCGTGGCAGCTCTCACCGGCCCTGCCTACAGCTGTTGATATATCTTCAGGGGTAAAATCAAAGTTTGTTATACATTCTCCTTGTAGTTTCTCTTCGAAGAATGCGTCTACGTCAGGTATCGCTTTGTCACTTTTTGTGGTACTGAAGACCGATTCATACTGGACTCTCAATGTTTCAGATATTTCTTTTAGATCGTCTATTAGTTCATTATTTCCTTTCCTTAAGGGCGCGTTTTTGTTTTCCTTTTCGCATAGCTGTAGAAGAATTTTGGATTTTCCTTTATTGCTTCTACCACCTTCTCCTCTTCCCTCTCTCTGTGGCCATTTATCAGAGTTTGTATTTCCCTCTCGATACTCTCTAATTTTTCCTGTATTACTTTCCTGGCATTATTTTCTCCGCAGTTAGCTAACTTCGTCGCTTCTCTCTTTCGTTTGCAGAATATTCTTCTCTTTTGTCTCGCTACCCAGTTCCTCTTTCCTTTTGGTTGTGCTTTCGGAGCATATTTTTCCAAAATTCTCAGCGTCTTTTCTTCCAAGGTTGTTAGCATTTCCTCAGTTGTCATATTCTCTAAAACTGTTCTCCACTCTATTTGGGCCATGTATGATCTGATTTCTCCCAATTTATGGTCTTGGAATTTAAGTTAAAAGCCCTAAATTTGCTTCTTCCTTCCGTATGTGTATTGTCTTTTAAAGTGATCGCCATATTTGTTGATAACTCGATCATGTTGTGGTCTGAGATAATAGTTGGGGTTATTTTTATATCGGCAATCAAGTTCGTGTTGTTTGTGAATACCAGATCTAGGCAGTTATTTTTCATGGTATTTTCTGTTATCTCCTGTGTCATCATAAACTCGTTTGTGAGAGCCATCAGCATTTTTGCTTGCTCATGGTCCTCTCTTGTATCCCCCTTATCTTGTTGTATGAATATATTTCTACCCACCTTTTTGTATTTTATAAATGTGAAATTACAATCGCCGCAGAGTATTATATTAGGGGATGGAGAGTTTACGGACTTTATTGGGGTTCTGATATCATTAATGGCATCCGAAAATTTTTCATTTTGAGAGTTTGGAGGTCTATAGATGACTATCAGCATCACGTTCAGTTTCTCTATTTTCACTGCAAGGGTTTCCACGAAGCTGTTGGGTTTACTTATTACCGTCTCTGTCATGTGCCTGTCATGTACAGTATATAAATAGCACGGCCACCTTTACGTCTCGTTGTTCTATCTGCTCTTAGTAAGTTGAATCCATCGATATGCAATTCTTTCTTATCGATACAGTGTTCGCAGTTATCGCAGTTTCCTTGGCAATCTTTAAGATGTGTTTCTGTAAGGCACGCGATGTCCGCCCTTGTTTCGTCCATAAAACCTTTCAGGTACAAAACTTTGTTTAATGAATTGTTAGGTTTTATTCCTTGAATATTTGCCAAAACAATGTTTATGTTCTTTGTTTTGCATTGCCCCTTGTGCATTTTAAGTTCACTGTCCTTTGGTATCACGTGTTTTGTAGCCTTGTGGTCCTCCGAGATGGACCATATATATTGTGAATTAATGGTCAAGCATACGAACTATTTAATATTACCTAAATGTTTGTATTGCAGAACTATTACAGCACTCAACTGTTTACAGTTGCTTTTTACTCTTATATTTTCACTCATGATTTTCCTGTATACGATATAATTTTTTTGTACAGGAAGGAGGGGACAAGGGCGAATGCCACATCCCTTCTCATAGGAGAAGAAGGGAGCCAAAATCAAGGTCAGGGTTTAGGAAATGCGAAAACGCTCTGCGTAAAGATGGGAAGTCATAGACAGGAGGAAAGATGGATTGAAGAAGATTGTTCCAGAGTTGACCGGTTGAGTAGATGAAAAACTGAAAATACCGAGTAACCCTTTCATTAGATAGTTGGACAGAAAAGAAATAAGAAAATGTAGAAAGTCTGGTACTGCGTGGAGTGCTCTCCTTAAAGGAGGAGGCATACAGTTAGAGCATTTAGAAGAGCAATGTCCGTTATGATAGCAATAGTAAAGAGAGAGTGAGGCAACACTGCGACGAAGAGAGGGTGATTGAAGACAGTCAGTAAGAGGCGGGGAATAGATGAGAAGAGAAGCCTTTGATTACATCCGATAAAATAGAGCTCTGTGGGTTGAGCTACCCAATACATGAGAAGCATACTGCATACAGGGGCGGACAAGACCCCTGTACAGAAACAGCAACCGAATGGGGGTGAAGAAAGTGCGGAGTCACTACTGCACACCTAACCTCTAAGAAGTTGGTTTGGAAAACAAGTATGTGATCTTTCCAGGAAAGATCACGAAAAAATGAAACACCAAGAATGTTAAAAGAAGAGGAAGGATTGCGTTTTGTGTTGTTGAAGGTAAGGGGATAGTCGTGTGGAAAAGATTGTGACCAGTGAACAGATGGAGGAACTGAGTTTTTGAGGCATTGAAAGCCACAAGATTTTACCTGCCAAAATCAGAGATAGCAGAAAGATCAGAGGTCAGGAGCTCTAGCCGTCATTATCTGTGTTAGGCAAAGTTTTTGAAAAAATTGTAAAAAGTAGAATGCAGCGATATTTAGAATCCTACAATTTATTATCTCCAAATCAATATGGCTTCCCTAATAATAAAACAACGGAAATGGCTATTTTTAATCTTATGGAAACTGTAAATATAGCTAAGGAGAACAAAGAAATAATGATATCAATATTTATGGATTTGAGTAAGGCGTTTGATGTAATAGACCATAATGTTCTACTTAATAAATTATATTCTTACGGCTTTAGAGGCGCAATCAGTGATTGGTTTAAAAGTTATTTGTCCACTAGATATCATTTTGTATCAGTAAATAAGGTTTGCTCAACTAAAGCGCTTGTCAAACATGGTGTGCCACAGGGCTCAGTTCTGGGTCCACTGTTATTTTTATATAAGTGACCTTCCACGTTCATCTGATATACTGAACTTCATAATGTTTGCAGATGATACAACTGTCTCTTTTTCTTGCAAAGATGTTAATACAGCAAAAAATATATTTCATTCAGAATTCATCAGTGTAATGAAATGGTTGACCACCAATAAACTCTTCCTAAATACCAGTAAAACAAATTTCATGATTTTTACTAATAAAAGAAATGTATATCTTGATGAACTTAATGTTAATGAAATCGCCATAAAGAAGTGTACTGTAACAAAATTTCTTGGTGTAATGCTAGATAAGAATTTTCAATGGAGTGATCATGTAAATTATATCGCGAAAAAGGTTTCAAGGAGCGTTGCTATAATGTTTAAACTTAGAAATGTAGTCCCTAAAAGTAATATGGGAGCAAAATGGGAGAGGGCAATGCAATTGCAACTGTCGATCAATGTTGCATATAGTTATGCAACAAAGGGAATGTTGCAAGCTGTTGTGCAACAAGGGTTAGCAAGGGTTAAGGGGAATGTTGTAAGTTGTTATGCAACAAGGGGGAATGTTGAAAGTTGTTATGCTACAAAGGGGGAGGGGAATGTTGCAAGAACAACAAGGGGTTATGCAACTTGGAGGCGGAGTTATCCTCCAAAAGAAAGAGAAAGGAGGAGGAGAGAGAGAGGTGGAGAGGTGTTCGCCTGGCAGGAGCCAAGCGCTTATTAAGACTTCAACCGAGCAGCGGTCGTTGTCTTATAGGGCCCCTAATCAGCCAGTTGGCTTATCTGGCTGAGTTGCCAGATTGCGCTATTTATTTAATTAAAGCATATATTCTAACTTAATCCGCCAGTTGGCTTATCTGGCTGAGTTGCCAGATTGCACTATTTATTTAATTAAAGCATATATTCTGGCTTAATCAGCCAGTTGGCTTAGAAGGCTGAGTTGCCAGACTGCGTTTATTTATTTAATTAAAGTATATATTCTGGCTTAATCCGCCATTGGCTTAGAAGGCTGAGTTGCCAGTTTGCGCTATTTATTTAATTAAGGTACATATTCTGACTTAACCCGTCAGTTGGCGTATCTGGCTGAGTTGCCAGTTTCCACTATTTATTTAATTAAAGCATATATTCTGACTTAACCCGACAGTTGGCGTATCTGGCTGAGTTGCCAGATTGCGCTATTTATTTAGTTAAAGCATATATTCTGGCTTAATCCGTCAGTTGATTTAGAAGGCATAAATAGCTTGGTCAGGTGTACAGATTGAGTTGATAGAGAGCGCTATTTATTTAATTAATGCATACATTCTTGTTTAGAAATCCGCTTCAAAAGCCATCCAATTGATTTAATTAGATACCGTGTACAACCAAAAGAATTAAATAAAACACCATTACACCATTCTGTTTATTTAGGCGAATTAATGGAAATATATAGAAAATAAATATACAATGGAATGTATATGATAAAAAATAATAATAGCATAAGGACGATGAATATATAATAAATATACAATGGAATATATATATGATGAAAAAATAATAATAGCATAAGAAACACGAACGGGAAATATATAATAAAAAATATACAAAACGTTGTATTATCAATATATTAGTACAGGAAAAAAAATATATATATATTTATATTACATAATTAAATATATTGAAAATAATAATATACGAAACGTATAATCAAATGCATATTAGTAAAGGGAATATACGTAGGGAATCCAAAATGTTTCCGGAAAATTCAAAAAGCTTTAATACAAAAGCCCTTTAATAAAAGTTCCAGAATGGTCAAATAACTTTAATAAAAGAAAACAAAAGAGGATATACGTTTAGGAATGCTCAACAACGTTCGACATAATTCCCACCTATCTCTATACACTTTTCTAAGCGATGTTTCCAGCGTTCCAATCCATTTTTATAAAATTCAGAGTTTTTCGACTGAAACCATCTCAAAACTGCTGTTCTGGCATCTGCTATCGAGTCGAAACGCGTTCCTTTTATGTGATCCTTCAATTTTGGGAATAAAAAAAAGTCGGAAGGGCTAGATCTGGACTGTAGGGGGGGTGAGGTATGATTTCCCATCGAAATTCCCGTAACACGGCTCTTGAGGCATTTGCAGTGTGAGCAGGTGCATTGTCGTGATGGAAAAGCACCCCGCGATGAAGTTTACCAGGTCTTTTTTCAACAAGCTTATCTTTCAGCTTCCTCAAAACATTTTCATAATATTGGGCGGTGACTGTTTTTTGTCCTTCAAGAAAGTCCACTAAAATTATTCCTTCACAATCCCAAAAAATTGCAGCCATTACCTTTTTAGCTGATCTTTCTGCTTTAAATTTGATTGGGCCATCTGATCCTCTTGGGAGCCATTGTTTTGACTGAACTTTGCTTTCCGGATCATACTGATAAATCCAGGTTTCATCCCCTGTTACAAGTCTATGCATAAAAAATCTTCATGAACTTCCATTCGATTCAAAAGATCAACAGAAAGACTAGCCCTTTGGTCAAACTGTTCTTGGCGCAACGCTTTAGGCACCCACCGAGCAGAAAGTTTGCTAAGTTCTAAGGTATCCACCAAAATGGAATGAGCAGATCCACGAGAGATACCCACCTCATTGGCTATTATTTCACAGGAAATTCGACGATCTTTTTCGACTAGTGACCGAACAGCAGCAACAGTTTCTTCATTAATTGATGTTGATGGCCTTTCACTCCTTTGGTTATCATGAAGAACCTCTTGACCCGTTTTGAATCTTTTGATCCAGTCATAAACGACTGATTTCTTAGGTGCTTCATCTCCATAAACTTCACGTAAGGCATCAAGTATTTGTGGTGGTTTCCATTTAAGTTTTGTTAGGAATTTAATGTTAGCTCTCCACTCGAATTTTGAGATTTCCGTTGCCATGAAAAATAGGGTTCTTTTTAACTCCGTCTTAAAGCACTGTCACCAAGGTTGTGTAAGTCTTAGCATGGCCTAATATGTATGAAGGTCCAAATTCATGTCAAAACAAGAATTCATTAAATTCTGATTTGAAATGATTGAATTATTAAACTTTTCCGGAAACTTTTTGGATTCCCCTCGTATATATATATATATATATATATATATATATATATATATATATATATAATATATATATATATATATATATATGTACTGTGTATATATAATGTATATATACACACACACAATTAAATTAATAAATATACATCATTTATGTTCTAAGGGGTATATAAAATAATTAAAAATAATAATATACGAAACGTATAATCAATTGCATATTAATAAAGGAAACATATAATATATATATATATTATATATATATATATATATACACACTCACACACAATTAAATAATTAAATATACATCCTTTATGTTCTACGGCGCAAAACGCTAAACTCACACGTAATCGAGTCTACATTCACATCGTTATTAGTTTGTATTACGCGGTACAACCGTCCAAGCAACACTTCACCGTTTTACTTACACGGATGCCTATACTCCACATAAATGGCTTTCATATCGTTCAATACTCTTTTTTGCCTACTTTACATTCGGTCTGCAAGTTATCTTTATACACGGCTAGAATACAATCAAAAGCACGCACAAAGAGGTCATCGTTAACCACAACATCATTATTAAATACAAGTTTATAAACACGCCTTTCCAATCAAGGGTTTTTTTTTTACCGTCCCGAACTTTTCAATCGTGAACTCTTCTTCACTCTGCATAGCTGCAATAAACATAAATAATCTTCGAAGTCGTAACGACAGCTATTCATTATATAGAGGTACAGCTCTTCAGGGTGAACAGTATAGACAAGCTCTGCCCTGTACCGCTCAAGTGCTTTGTACCAAAGTTCAGGATATTTCGAAGAATCTAAACCTTTTAAATATGCATCCAGCTCTAGATCATTCTCGCCTTGTTCATTCCTACATTCGATAAATCCGTCGAGCAGAGCGATGTATCCGTATTCAAGAACCGTGTCAAAATAAATCATATCCGTAACACGAACGTCTAATATAGGCTTCAGCTTGCGGAATCCAACGATTTCAAACATTTATTTATTTAATTAAAGCATATATTCTGGCTTAATCAGCCAGTTGGCTTAGAAGGCTGAGTTGCCAGACTGCGTTTATTTATTTAATTAAAGTATATATTCTGGCTTAATCCGCCAGTTGGCTTAGAAGGCTGAGTTGCCAGTTTGCGCTATTTATTTAATTAAGGTACATATTCTGACTTAACCCGTCAGTTGGCGTATCTGGCTGAGTTGCCAGTTTCCACTATTTATTTAATTAAAGCATATATTCTGACTTAACCCGACAGTTGGCGTATTTGGCTGAGTTGCCAGATTGCGCTATTTATTTAGTTAAAGCATATATTCTGGCTTAATCCGTCAGTTGATTTAGAAGGCATAAATGGCTTGGTCAGGTGTACAGATTGAGTTGATAGAGAGCGCTATTTATTTAATTAATGCACACATTCTTGTTTAGAAATCCGCTTCAAAAGCCATCCAATTGATTTAATTAGATACCGTGTACAACCAAAAGAATTAAATAAAACACCATTACACCATTCTGTTTATTTAGGCGAATTAATGGAAATATATAGAAAATAAATATACAACGGAATGTATATGATAAAAAATAATAATAGCATAAGGACGATGAATATATAATAAATATACAATGGAATATATATATGATGAAAAAATAATAATAGCATAAGAAACACGAACGGGAAATATATAATAAAAAATATACAAAACGTTGTATTATCAATATATTAGTACAGGAAAAAAAATATATATATAGTTATATTACATAATTAAATATATTGAAAATAATAATATACGAAACGTATAATCAAAAAATGCATATTACTAAAGGGAATATACGTAGGGAATCCAAAAAGTTTCCGGAAAATTCAAAAAGCTTTAATACAAAAGCCCTTTAATAAAAGTTCTAGAATGGTCAAATAACTTTAATAAAAGAAAACAAAAGAGGATATACGTTTAGGAATGCTCAACAACGTTCGACATAATTCCCACCTATCTCTATACACTTTTCTAAGCGATGTTTCCAGCGTTCCAATCCATTTTTATAAAATTCAGAGTTTTTCGACTGAAACCATCTCAAAACTGCTGTTCTGGCATCTGCTATCGAGTCGAAACGCGTTCCTTTTATGTGATCCTTCAATTTTGGGAATAAAAAAAAGTCGGAAGGGCTAGATCCGGACTGTAGGGGGGGTGAGGTATGATTTCCCATCGAAATTCCCGTAACACGGCTCTTGAGGCATTTGCAGTGTGAGCAGGTGCATTGTCGTGATGGAAAGCACCCCGCGATGAAGTTTACCAGGTCTTTTTTCAACAAGCTTATCTTTCAGCTTCCTCAAAACATTTTCATAATATTGGGCGGTGACTGTTTTTTGTCCTTCAAGAAAGTCCACTAAAATTATTCCTTCACAATCCCAAAAAATTGTAGCCATTACCTTTTTAGCTGATCTTTCTGCTTTAAATTTGATTGGGCCATCTGATCCTCTTGGGAGCCATTGTTTTGACTGAACTTTGCTTTCCGGATCATACTGATAAATCCAGGTTTCATCCCCTGTTACAAGTCTATGCATAAAACAATCTTCATGAACTTCCATTCGATTCAAAAGATCAACAGAAAGACTAGCCCTTTGGTCAAACTGTTCTTGGCGCAACGCTTTAGGCACCCACCGAGCAGAAAGTTTGCTAAGTTCTAAGGTATCCACCAAAATGGAATCAGCAGAATCACGAGAGATACCCACCTCATTGGCTATTATTTCACAGGAAATTCGACGATCTTTTTCGACTAGTGACCGAACAGCAGCAACAGTTTCTTCATTAATTGATGTTGATGGCCTTTCACTCCTTTGGTTATCATGAAGAACCTCTTGACCCGTTTTGAATCTTTTGATCCAGTCATAAATGACTGATTTCTTAGGTGTTTCATCTCCATAAACTTCACGTAAGGCATCAAGTATTTGTGGTGGTTTCCATTTAAGTTTTGTTAGGAATTTAATGTTAGCTCTCCACTCGAATTTTGAGATTTCCGTTGCCATGAAAAATAGGGTTCTTTTTAACTCCGTCTTAAAGCACTGTCACCAAGGTTGTGTAAGTCTTAGCATGGCCTAATATGTATGAAGGTCCAAATTCATGTCAAAACAAGAATTCATTAAATTCTGATTTGAAATGATTGAATTATTAAACTTTTCCGGAAACTTTTTGGATTCCCCTCGTATATATATATATATATATATATATATATATATATATATTATATATATATATATATATGTACTGTGTATATATATGTATATATACACACACACAATTAAATTAATAAATATACATCATTTATGTTCTACGGGGTATATAAAATAATTAAAAATAATAATATACGAAACGTATAATCAATTGCATATTAATAAAGGAAACATATATATATATATATATATATTAGGGTGGAGCGAAAAATACTTTTTTTCTAGTATGAAGTTCTAATAGTGATTAAAAGTTGCATTTAGTGGACGAAATATGCCTGCCAAAATATGAGTTCATTTGTTTCAAATTTTCAGCTGCCACCAGGGGGCTAAAGTTAACACAATTTTGTGTAAAAAGGGAAAAAATGCTTCTATTTTAGGTTTGTCAAACTATTATAAAATTTTATCTTAGAATTATCTAATAGTTTGATTAAGATTCTTAAATGATAGGAATTCGTTTTGTAAAAATGCCTTTTCATATGCTTAATATCTTCAGCTGCCACAAGAGAGCTGAAGTTAACACAATTTAGAGTAACTGAGTCATGTTGAGACTACACTGAATGTTGTGGGGGAGGGTTTGGGGAGGGTTGTGGGGGAGGGTCTTGGTGTGAAGGAATTTCTTTCTGTGAGTCATTACAACAGTGTGTTAACACTTGTCTTCTTAGGTAGTAGGCCTAGTCGCTCAGTTGATCGGAGAGTTTTTTAATATGATCGGAATATTATAAAACTTTATTTTAAAGTGATTTATATAGAGATAATATTGATTTTATCATAAAATGCTTGTTATAATGTATTATATAATTTTAGTTTATTTATATAATATATATTTATATAATATATTATATATACTTATAAAATATATTATATATATTAATTATATAATGTTTTGATGTTACAGGATATTTTGTGATTGTGAATTTTTCTTAAAAATATTATGGCATCAAATGCTAAATATAAACATTTCACTAGAGAACATATGAAGTGTGCCATATTTGAAGTACCTTGTGAGATGAGTGATATGCAACTACCAACTTATAACTGCATTATGAAAGATTACCTGTTCACAAAACATTTAGTGAAGGAGCAGATGAATAACAAGGAGCCTTCATTTTCTGAAATAGCAGAGGCAGTTTCCAAAAAGGTAGAAAATATTTGGAAGAAGGCCTCTTTGCCAATAGTTTCACATACACGCGTTTTACAGATGATGCGAGTGTACCATGATAAATACAGGTCCTTATTAAAGCCATACAAGTCACGCAAGGATCAGCCTAAGTACAAAAATCAGCTTGAAGAATTTGAAAACTCTTCAAAATGCACTTTGTTTGACATCTGCACCTGTAAATGTAAGGAGTTTAGGAGATGCTCATGTGAAAAGAGTAAGAAAGTCCCTCCAAAAGAGCAGGATTTTTTAAATGACCAACGAACACGCCGAATAATGGTGATAGGAAGCATTGACATAGCACACACAAGACGATTACAAGCAAGAGAACATCGAAAGGAAATGGAAAAAGCACGTCTGGAATCCTCACAAACAACTAGTGCTGCTATAACCAATACGTCCAACTTACAAATCGAAACAGAGACAAGTGAACTTCAACAACTAGAAGAGATATCTGAAGATAATGAGGAAGATACAACCTCGACTCAATATGTAATATCAGAACAACAGATGCGTGAGCCACTGCCTTCATTAGCAATTACTTGTGATAGATTTAAAATGTCGGACAGAGCTGGGGCTGCTATTGCTTCTGCAGTATTGGCAGATCTTAAAATTGTTACTCCCGAAGACAAAGGGAATATTATAGACAGAAGTAAGCTAAGACGTGAAAGACAAAAACAGAGAAAGGAACTACAACAGATAGTAGAGCCAAAAACCATGCGGGGATTATACTTTGATGGCAGAAAGGATAAAACAATGATTCAAGTCCAGGAGAGTGATGGCTCTAACCACCAAAGAACCAAACGCGAAGAGCATATCAGCATAATATCTGAACCACACTCTCTGTACTTTGCACATGTGACACCTTCCAGTGGCAAAGCTAAATACATTTGCACAGCGCTAGTGAATTGCTTGAAAGAAAGGAATGTTGATATAGGGAACATCGTTGCGGTTGGCTGTGATTCGACAGTGGTTAACACTGGTAGTATTGGAGGCACAATAAGATTACTGGAAGAAGCTTTTAATAAGCCATTGCAGTGGCTGATATGCCTTTTACACCTTAATGAACTTCCATTGCGCCATCTGTTTCATCACTTAGATGGTACCACTTCTGGACCAAGAGCATTTTCAGGAGAAATTGGCCGAGCACTTTCAGACTGTGAAAAGCTTCCCATAGTTAACTTCAAACCCATTGAAATTCAAGAGGACATGTGTGAAGTTGATGTAGATGACATAAGTACTGACCAGAAATACCTTCTTGAAATTCACAAGGCTATATCAAGTGGAACATTCTCAAAGAGTCTTAGTCATAAGAGTCCAGGCAATATATCACATTCAAGGTGGCTCACCACAGCAAACAGGACTCTGCGGTTATATGCAAGCACAGAGAATCTTTCAGGCAATTTACAAGAATTAGCTACTTTCATTGTTAGGGTATACGCACCAATGTGGTTTCAGATAAAGCGTAAACCATTATGCCAATATGGTGCTAAACATATGTGGCATATGATTGCAAGAAGCCGGTATCTCCGTGAAGAGCTTAGGAGAGTACATGACTCAGTCATTCAGCGAAATGCATATTACGCAAATCAAGAAAACATTCTCATTGCAATGATAGCTGATGAAAGGGAGCATGTGCGTCAGTTGGGATTTAGGCGTATCATAAAAGCAAGGGCATGCATTCAAGAAACAGATGTTATCAGGTATTTTAAGGTGCCAGAAATAAATTTTTATGCCAAAGACTATACAGATCTCATTATGTGGCAAGATTTTCAGATAGCAGAACCACCGATAACCAAAGGAGTTTCTCTTGATGATATTGAATCATGCATCAAACATGGTACTACTCTTCATTCAGAATTATTTCAGTTTCCATGTCATACACAAGCCGTAGAGAGATGCGTCAAGCTCGTTACAGACGCTGCTGGATCAGTCTGCGGACCTACAAACAGAGACGGTTGGATTCGTGCTACATTAGAATCAAGGAAAAAACAGCCAAAATTTGACACAAAAGCAAATTACTAAATAGTCTTCAGCAAGAACCCTTTCTAGAGGGAGGTTGGTTGGGGAAAGGGTGGTAACTCCGCTAAGGCACGAAATAACGTTTCTTAACTGTCTCAAGCCAGTATAAAGGAGGAGACACATCCTAATTTATTACTGTTCCCTTTTTCAAGTAAATACAGAATCATACTTAATTGTCATTTTTAAGTTAACTTCAGCCCTCTTGTGGCAGCTGAAGATATTAAGCATATGAAAAGGCACTTTTACAAAACGAATTCTTATCATTTAAGAATCTTAATCAAACTATTAGATAATTCTAAGATAAAATTTTATAATAGTTTGATAAACCTAAAATAGAAGCATTTTTTTCCTTTTTACCCAAAATTGTGTTAATTTTAGCCCCCTGGTGGCAGCTGAAAATATTAAACAAATGAACTCATATTTTGGCAGGTATATATCGGCCACTAAATGCAACTTTTAATCACTATTAGAACTTCATACTAGAAAAAAGGTATTTTTCGCTCCACCCTAATATATATATATATATATATATATATATATATATATATATATATATATACACTCACACACAATTAAATAATTAAATATACATCCTTTATGTTCTACGGCGCAAAACGCTAAACTCACACGTAATCGAGTCTACATTCACATCGTTATTAGTTTGTATTACGCGGTACACCGTCCAAGCAACACTTCACCGTTTTACTTACACGGATGCCTATACTCCACAAAAATGGCTTTCATATCGTTCAATACTCTTTTTTGCCTACTTTACATTCGGTCTGCAAGTTATCTTTATACACGGCTAGAATACAATCAAAAGCACGCACAAAGAGGTCATCGTTAACCACAACATCATTATTAAATACAAGTTTATAAACACGCCTTTCCAATCAAAGGTTTTTTTTACCGTCCCGAACTTTTCAATCGTGAACTCTTCTTCACTCTGCATAGCTGCAATAAACATAAATAATCTTCGAAGTCGTAACGACAGCTATTCATTATATAGAGGTACAGCTCTTCAGGGTGAACAGTATAGACAAGCTCTGCCCTGTACCGCTCAAGTGCTTTGTACCAAAGTTCAGGATATTTCGAAGAATCTAAACCTTTTAAATATGCATCCAGCTCTAGATCATTCTCGCCTTGTTCATTCCTACATTCGATAAATCCGTCGAGCAGAGCGATGTATCCGTATTCAAGAACCGTGTCAAAATAAATCATATCCGTAACACGAACGTCTAATATAGGCTTCAGCTTGCGGAATCCAACGATTTCAAACATTCTGTCGACGATGAAACGGTTTCGCGTAGAGACAAGAACGTAATTATCAGATGCATTCTTCCACATCAGCCGTATATCGGTGCATGGCTGTTCGTTATTTATACACAACGTGCAAACAACGGCATAGGAGGGGGCGTCACTAACCTGCTCTCTTCTTGTACCTACACCTGCAGGTATTTTATAACGGTCCTCTACCCACTTCTCAACTATCAGGAAAACTCTATTCATCTCAACACTTAAATAAATAACATTACGTTTACCAGAGTTTGCTTGCCTGCAACACGCACAATGACTTCGTCAAGGAGACATCGTACGAGGCGTTGAGAATGCTTCTCAAAGGGAGTTCCATCGTGTTCGCACGTCCACTCGGTTCAAGCTCTGAGATGACTATGAGCCCCAGGTGGACGGATCGGCTCGACGGGCGGAGTGAGTCACGCTGATGAAACGTGTACGGGTTTGTTCGAACTCGTGTGTTTCGTGAGGCACACAGGTGTGCGGCTCGCTCCGGGAGCGAGTCACACTATAAACTGCTGAAGCGTGTACAGGCTTGTTCGAAAACTTGTGCCCTTGGACAAACAGAATTTTCCTCTACATGAAACAATACCGGCTTTAATGTTTTATCACTCACCAGACATTCATTTCCACAAACTAAACATCTTCACATTCCGGTGCACTATTTGAGAGAAACATATGCCCATATCCCCATATTTATCCTTTTTGTTTTACAAGCGATACTCTCTCTAAAATCTGTTAAAAACTCACACAGCCCATTAGCCACAACCTCACTACAAACCTCGTCATGATATATACTAATATAATGGTAAAAATACTTGAGATTCTCCATGATGACAAGATTTACATTCTCAACCGAAGCGTACGAGTAGTAAGTATGGTGTAACATGACACAATATCGCTTGTCACACCACTCATCAACAAGACTCACTATCCATAACCGTTGCTTATCTTCTAAACGTGTTGCTTCTTCTACTTCGCGGTATATGTGAGCTTTTATAAAGGGTATGTCTAAAACATACTTCAATACGTCGTTTGTACTACGAAATCCTACGATGCCCTCGCCAGAATACCCGTAGAGTATTTGAACATCTTGGTCCTTCGCACGGCTCAATGTAGCCTTAAAAGTATCAAAGGAGGGGGAAAGAGGGGTTTTTTCAGTATCCTTTACATCTTGGCACTTTGCCGAATACCACTTCATAAATGTTGAACATGCAATATTAAAGGTAGCTATCCCTATTTTTCTTGTAAACGGGAGAATACACGTCTGAGCTCAAGGCTATGCGGAGGTCAATTGAACAAGCAGGGATAGAGATATGCTCAAGTAGTGGCAGGACTCACGTTGCCGATCTTACAGTGGGCCGGGTTTAGCTTTTTACTGTACACACAAACACACGCACGCAAAGGAGAAAATGAAACCTTAATTGGAAAAAATATGCGTGATAAATAAACATATCAATACACATATATATAAACACAATCAAGGATTAATGTATCCAAAGGGTACGGTATCATAGGTACCAGGCACCTGGTAACGTTTCCTATAGGTATTACGGCATACCTTCGTGCCCCTAAGTTCCTTCACACATCCCTTTTTCTGCGCCCGAAAATTATGCGTCCCCACAGTCAGTTGGGGTAGCTGGTCACCCTCTTCTTCCAAGCACACTAGTTCCTTCAACGAGTCAAAGTTAACGACTCGACGGTTCGCATGGTTAAGTGTGGTCCTCTTAGCCTTCACGATATACTTCGTATCATCCCCTACCCTCACCCGTACCCATAGGTTTTTGGCCCTGTTAACACAAACGAGTCTGCGTATGCACCATCACCATACTCATCCTTCATCTCGTCAGTTAGTTCTCCGAGGAACTCCCCAATAGTGGGCATGTATTCATCTTCCCTCGTTGTGAATATCACGCTATCTGTGTGAGCGTACAACACCCTCCGTCCAAGAGAGTGCAATAGGTCCCAAAGTTTGATGCGGGCGTAGGCCGTTGTGAAGCTGGCTATAGGTATGTTTGTAACCCATGAGGTATCTGTGGCCAGCTCGGTGATGTACTTTATTATGTAAGTATTACCTACATTCACGATCTCCATAACCTCTTTATTGGGAGCGTTGGCATAATCCCAGACTTCACTATAACTTTGGTCCAAATGGACGTTCCCTTTGCCGGAGCAAACTTTCCCCAAAGACTGTTTAGACAACTTTGCACTCCAGCGTTTGCCAGGATTCTTAACAATTTGGGGTCGGTCAAGCTGTATACCTTCATGAGCAAGGTAACGCTGAATATAAGCCGTTTTTTCATCTTCGGTATCAACCCCTCGCGGATATCCTGACGCCTCAACCTTATCCTTCAAAGAAGCGTTTATATATGGTGTGAAAAGGTTGGGTAGCTTCTGAAAACTGCACACCTCATGTTTCTTCATTATTCTATACCCATGGCGAACGGCTAGGGCCAGCTCATGGCTTGGATATACACCCCTGATCTTACGCTGGTGGGTTGTATGGACACAATCAACGTTGTTCACGCACAGGGGAAACATGAGCTTGTGATCTATAACGACCAGTAAGATCGGTATCCATAAATCGCGAGGGGGGAGCACGTCTACGAAAGAGAGTCCAAAGTAGCGCTAATTCAAGTTAGCTGAAAACTCCTCGATGGTTGGTATGGTGGGACAAACCATTTTTTCAGGTGCACCTACGGGGTACGGATTGTTCGTCATCACGTAGGGGTATAAAAAGCAGAAGTCGTAGTAGTGGAGTTTCACGCCCTCCGTAGGCGGAAAGTATAGCTTGAATGGGTTTGTGCGCCCTCCGCTGTCACCGCATTTGAGGGGGTCCAACACCATTGAACGTTTGATGGTCCGTATTACTTCACGGTACTGTCCATCTGTTTCCATCCGTGCATCATACTCTTGCTCCCACAAGACTTTGTGAGTAAACTGGGAGCCTATAAGTTGATCGCGGGTGCTGGTCCATGCGAGGCTGTCTGCGGGGGATCTTCCATAAAGGTCCCCTCAGTTGGCACATTTAGCGCGCGGGCATCCATGCCACCAGCAGCCGTTAAAGGAATACACAGTCTTCTCACTAGTGGCTGGATCCTCACTTAGGCTGTCAACCCTAAAAACACGACCATTAACCTTAATGGGTACTTCACCCGTTTTGTGGGCATGTTTTATGTATACCCCGGTCTGCTGCTATAGGTGTATGAGTCAGTAAATAGCCTTGTGCCCATAAATGCGGGGGTTGTTTCTGTGGGTAACGGCTAAGGTGTCTTTAAGCATGAAGTTATTCTTGAACACCGTAAAACATAATGAGGCGATCGTGGTCGCGACTTGCAGCGGATCGCATTTGAAACGGGTTATGTACAGTGCTTACAAGAAGTCTCACGCTTCTGTCTCGTTCCAACTAGTCTGTTAGGTATAAAATGGGCGGTCCTTATGGCAGCACATAACTGCTCTAACACAATCAATGACGTCCATTATTACGTCACTTCTGCTACATTTTAGTGTTTAAAATACAAATGATTAAGAAGCAGAATGGAGCAAGTTTCGGGATGTTGGGATGGTTATCGAGCAATCCTAGTCATCATAATATTAGCTGGACATTACATTATACCGTCACAATATATACTGTAGACTATAGAGAACGACTAATTCGGCAAATATCCCAAATCATGGCATGATACCTAAGTTATTTTGACGCAGGTCTAATTTATTTGCTCAAATGCAATGATTGATATTAAGTAATTGTTGGGAATTGTTGTCAATATTGTTGTTTGTGATATATATCCTACGTGAAGAATCTAATGACCAAATTCCTCAGTAAACCTCTCACGCGCTCGCATTTCGAGGAAGTCACGGTCGTCTCACAAATAGATAGTTTATCCATTGTTTTAAGTGGTAACCTATTAAACGAACTATGTTAAACCTATTCCATCTTATGAAAGTCATTAGTCTAAAGCAAGACTGGTGGGCCGTGAATCAGAGAAATTTGCATTTGATTTTTTTCATCGTAATTATTACATAATATAGTATACTGTAAATAGTAGTATATAAGAGTTTTTAGGTAGCATATCATATGACAATTCCCATAAACATGTGATGACCTCGATGTTGCTAGTTTTTATTTTTTTCCTGAAACTATTACCTTCTCATAGTTTGTTTCAACAATGCATATATTATCATCACGAGCGTAGACATTGCAAGAGAAGATTCTAACTAAGGATAAGTAAAGTTCTTTCATGGTCACAATATATACTTTTATAGATGTCAAACATAAAAATATAATAAAATTCTATATTAACATAAATATATATTCGATACACATTTACGTCATGGCTTTAACATCAGTATTTCGTATAGCTTCCTCCAGCATCAATAATTTCTCGCAATCGTTGCGGCATAGAAGAGGCCAGAATGTAGGGAATGTTTGGTTTTCGGCGTAAGCTCTCCCAACTATTCCTCGTGTGAGCTAAAAGTGCTTCAAATGTTCTTTCATTGCGTTGCTCCTATTCGTTAATCATTATTGCCCAAAGGTTTTCAATCGGATTCATATCAGGAGAACGTGGTGGCAGAATTAGATTAATAATCTCTGGGTGATCTTCGTACCACGCTCTCACAATGTTACTCCTATGAATGGGACTGTTATCTTCCATTAAGTAAAATGGTTCCGGTGCTGGAACCAGATACGCACGAACACTGGGTAGCAGCACCTCTTCCAGTATCTGGCAATATTGCTGTCCAGTAAAGCGTCCATCTACTTGAGTCAATTCTCCGAAACCATAGCCAGACATCCAGCCCCACACACACACCGAGATTGATGTGACCACTACGTTTGCTCGGGAAAGCATTTCCTTCTTCATAGCGTTTTCCGCGCTGCCTCCAACAATGCAGGGAACCATGACTATCTGTTGAAAATGTTTTTTCGTCACAGTACACAACTTTTCTCCAGAATTCTTCCTCCTGCGGCAAGTATTGCAAGGCAGATCCCATCCGCGCCTCTTTATGCTCAATCGTCAATGCAGGTTTTATAGCTGGACGGCGAGAAAAGTACCCTGCCTCGTGAAGTCTGTTGTTCACTGTATTTGCGCTACAACGAAGGTTCAGGTGTCTGTAAATATGCGTCGCTGGAACAAACGGATGCTCTCTGGCATGATTAACAATCGCAGCATCTTCCTCTTGAGATGTTGAACGCGGAGGACCAGACCTCGGCAAAGTAGCGATTGAGTTTTCTGCTTCATACCGATGAATCCACCGTTCCACAGTGCTTCGATGAACGTCTAGTCGTCTTGATATTTCTCTTATTGGCACACCATATTCATGCAATGTCACCATTGCTCCCCGCATTGCCTGGGTCGTCTCGTGGTGCACAGACGGCAATTCCAACTTTGTGTAAATGGCTTATGTGAAGCGTGCTGGGACGATAAAGGAAATGAGGATACCATGCACCCCTTCTGAAAATGATTTCGGTTGTGAAGGGTACCAACCCTTCGAATGGTAATAATAATCAGCCAATTTCCTATTTTGTTGAACATATGCATAAAAAATTCGTCTTAAAAGCCAAGGATCCAAAGATTGTCAGCAATAGTTTATATCCCAACTGAATATAGTCAGCCATCAACAGTATAATCATATTTTATTTCCATAACTACTCATGACTACTCTGTCATAGTAAATAACTTATTATGACTTAGGTAGTAGTGGTAATTCTGAGTGGCGGCCTCTAGCCACATACGTTAAACCTATCAGTGCGTCTAAGACCAGACTCTTCTGTTTCTGTCAATTCATTGTTAGTTTAAGGTATTTTGCTCTTTGTCTTTCTAGGTCTAGGGCATTAAAATAAATATTTGAGTTTGTGTTTAGCATTTCCTCCTCCCTTCGTAATTCCCCACCCAACCTCGTTTCCTTCGACATAGCAACGCTTACCTCCATCCTCATTCCACTTCCTTCATTAAACCTATTATCGATTTTACAGTCCCTTCCTTCCATCCTTCAATGCCAGCGTTCTTAAACCTAGCACATAAATTATATAATATGGAATCTAACACCTTAGATCTCTACGCATTCATGCATGTTACTTGAAGACGCTTGTGTCTTAGGGGAATCTAAGTGTTGAGAGTGGGCTTGAGGGGTAGTCTATAGATTATTACAGATGACCTTCAACGCTCCAACTATTTAAAAATGATTATTTATTACGCACATCATATGGCATAATACACACATGAATTTAAGTATCTCTTACACTATAGGAATGGAATTGAATCCTACCAGAGTTAAAAAATCGCAAAATATGATAGATTACTTTGTATTAAGAGGTCACTAAGAGAAAAGGATTTGGAGTAGAGCGGAAGGCAGAGAGTATATTTTCTCGAGTTTCGGTTATTATTAACGTTATATGGATACATTGCCATGCGGTGTGATCAGAGAGAGAGAGAGAAAGAGAGAGAGAGAGAGAGAGAGAGAGAGAGACACACACAGAGAGACAGAGACAGAGAGACAGAGACAGAGACACACACAGAGAGACACACAGAGAGACACAGAGACAGAGTTACAAGGAGTTACAAGGAAAAGAAGTACCTCAAAAGGCCTTCCGGCCCATACCGAGGAGGTACCAATGGCAACGGGTGCCAGGGAAAATTTTGTAAAAGTTTATTTTTCTTTCAACTATCCTAGCAGTAGTAGAAAACTGGATAGAAAAGTAGAAGGCTCTCTCCCCACCCTCCGCTCCCTCCCTGCCAGAGGCAGGTACGGAAAAAGGTTGAAGAAAATACCTTGACCCTGGAAAAGTAGCCAAGGAAATTTTACAGGAAAGTGGAGAATATATAAATAGCTCTATATTTAGCTTGCACACAGAGACACCGTGCAAGCGAACTCCTGCAGAGTTTTCTTATGTTTTAATCTTAAACTATGAGAGTATTCAGTACTTTGTCTAGCCTATTTTTAAACACATTTACACTTTGACTGGAAACAACCTCTGAGGGAAGTTGGTTCCAGATATTAACTATTTTATAGGAAAAGAAATTTCCGCAGACAGAGGTCCTAAATGTCTTTAGTTCCAGTTTAAACCCATTATTTCTTGTCGGATTGGCATTAAGTGAGAATAAGTTTCTGTAATCTACCCTGTCTATTCCTTTAAGCATCTTGAAGACTTGAATAAGTTGACCCCGCAACCTCCTCGTCTCTAAGCTAAACAGATTTAGGCGCTCCAATCTCCGTTGGTAGCTTTGCATTCTCAGTGAATGGATCAATTTTGTAGCCCTTGCTTTTACTCTTTCTAACCTTTCTATATCCTTCCTGAGGGATGGAGACCAAGACTGCGCACAGTATTCCAGTTGAGGTCTGACTAGAGAATTATAGAGAGACATTACAGTCTCCTTGTTCCGAAACTGGAACTGTCTTTTAATATAACCTAATAATTTTAAGGCCCTCTTTTCGACTTCTGCACAGTGCTTCGACGGTTTCAGATCGTTGCTGATAAAGACTCCCAAGTCTTTCTCTAGATCGGTCTCAGTCAAGTTCCTTCCCAAGAGAGAGTAATCGGTCTTTGGGTTTTTATAACCTATGTGCATTACCTTACATTTGTCCAAGTTGAATGGCATCTGCCAAGTAGCAGACCATTCGCCCAACCTGTCAAGATCATTCTGAAGCGTTCTTACGCCCTCCTCAGTACCTACACTACTTCCTAATTTCGTATCGTCTGCAAATTTTGAGAGAGACACCCACAGAGAGACAGAGAGACACACGGAGAGACACACAGAGTTAAAAGGAGTTACAAGGAAAAGAAGTACCTCAAAAGGCCTTGCGGCCCATACCGAGGAGGTACCAATGGCAACGGGTGCCAGGGAAAATTTTGTAAAAGTTTATTTTTCTTTCAACTATCCTAGCAGTAGTAGAAAACTGGATAGAAAAGTAGAAGGCTCTCTCCCCACCCTCCGCTCCCTCCCTGCCAGAGGCAGGTACGGAAAAAAGTTGAAGAAAATACCTTGACCCTGGAAAAGTCGCCAAGGAAATTTTACAGGAAAGTGGAGAATATATAAATAGCTCTATATTTAGCTTGCTCACAGAGACACCGTGCAAGCGAACTCCTGCAGAGTTTTCTTTTTTTAATCTTAAACTATGAGAGTGTTCAGTACTTTGTCTAGCCTATTTTTAAACATTTACACTTTGACTGGAAACAACCTCTGAGGGAAGTTGGTTCCAGATATTAACTATTTTATAGGAAAAGAAATTTCCGCAGACTGAGGTCCTAAATGTCTTTACACACTCAAATAGTGTGCAAGATTTCGTCTACCCTTTTCTTGAACTGATCCACAGAGGAACTGTTCACAACTTCCGAAGGTAACCTGTTCCATGTGTCACAGATCTTATACGTAAAGTAATTCCCACACACACTAGTCCTAAACCGTTTCAAATCCAACTTCCAACCATTGTTGCGAGTTGGGTTATCATTTAAACTAAACATACTTCTAAAATCGACATCGTTGAACCCGCGTAAGAGCTTGAAAACCTCGATCAGTTGACCGCGCAGCCTCCGAGTTTCAAGCGAAAACAAGTTCAGGGCGCGTAACCGTCGATTGTAGCCCATATGCCTAACGGAAGGGATTAACTTTGTGGCCCTCGCCTGCACTCGCTCCAGCCTCTCAATATCTTTCCTGAGGGTGGGCGACCAGAACTGCACAGCATACTCCAGGTGCGGCCGAACAAGGGAATTGTACAGTGAGAGCACAATCTCCTTGTTCCGAAACTGAAATTGCCTCCTGATATAACCCAATAGTTTCTGGGCTTTCTTTTCCACCTCTACACACTGTTTCGTAAACTTAAGGTCGCTGCTAATTAGCACACCCAAGTCCTTTTCTAAATCAGTCACCTCGATATTACTACCCAACATCGAGTAGTCCGACTTGGGATTGGCGTAGCCAATGTGCATCACTTTGCATTTACCCAAGTTAAACGGCATTTGCCATTTTTCGGACCACTCTCCTATCCTACCTAGGTCCGCACGCAGTTCCTCGATCGCTTCGGGCGTCCCAACATTGGCCCCAAGCTTGGTGTCATCAGCGAATTTGGCGATCCGACTGACGATGCCACCGTCGATATCATTTATGTAAATGATAAACAACAGTGGCCCCAAAACGGAACCCTGAGGAACCCCACTAGTGACCGAGGCCCAACCCGAACTAGCCCCTTTAATTACCACCCTCTGCCGCCTATTCCTCAGCCAGTTTTCAATCCACCTACCTATTTCCCCACCGATACCCAGCGCGCGCACTTTCGCCATTAGCCGGCGGTGAGGTACCTTATCAAAGGCTTTCTGAAAGTCGAGATAAAGTATATCAATCGCCCTACTCTTATCGTACTCACTCAACATGACGTGGAAAAACTCGAGCAAGTTGGTGAGACACGACCTATGCCGTCTAAACCCATGTTGGGAGTCCCCAAGCAGCTTGTAGGAATCCAAATGGTCAACGATCCTATCAGCTATTATCCCTTCTAATAATTTACCTACAACTGAAGTGAGACTAATGGACGATAGTTCCCTGGACTTTCGTGATCCCCTTTCTTAAAGATAGGGGTCACGTTGGCTCCCTCCAGTCACCAGGCACCTGGCCCATCTCCAACGATTTGTTGAAGACTGTAGCCAGGTGGGGAGCCACCTGGTCGCGCACTTCTCGCAACACTCTGGGGAGAAACTGGTCTGGCCCAGGAGCCTTAAACGCGCTCAGTTTGTCTATTCTATCGACAACGACTGTCGCGGTACATCTAACACTATCCAGGCCAGCACCTTCGTGCCTCACGCTGGCTCGGGGATGACGCGGGTATCCTCCCTGGTGAACACTCCCGCAAAGTACTCATTAAGCACATTAGCGATGTCCGCGTCGGAGGTCCGCAGAACGCCGCTTCCGTCCTTTAAAGGACCTATCATGCTTCTAATGGGCTTTCTACTATTAACATAACTGAAGAATCCTTAGGGTTCCCCTTGCAGAGGCTTGCCACCCGTAGTTCTTCGTTACGTTTCGCTAGCCTAACCTTCGCCTTCACTTCCCTACACAGGCGGACATACGCTTCAGTGTTCTCGTGGGAACGATTGGCCTTCGCCCTCCTATACGCTACTTTCCTATTTCGGATAGCCGAAGCGATGTCACGATTGAACCACTTAGGCTGCGTTGAAGCAGGGGTGACCGGTTTTGAGGGTATGGCAGCAGACTGCAGCACCATAAACTCGTCCCGGAATGCACTCCACACTCCCTCAACATCGCCGCCAACCTCTAACCCCATCTCTCCTACGCTATCCCTGAGGCTAACAAAGTTCGCCCGCCGGAGATCGAGCTTACTGCCTCTCGAGTTACTACGCTTCACCCGAGGGACGCACACACGGAACCTAATAAGACCGTGATCACTCCCGCCCAATGATTCGTCAACGGTGAGGCCAGTGACGAGGTTGTCTTCGGTCGTGAATACTAAGTCTAGAACGCTTTCGCCTCGTGTAGGCTCGTTGACCCACTGAGTGAGGAAGTTCTCATCAGCAAAGTCAACTAGCCTCCTCCCTTCAGCATCGGCAGTCCTGTTTTCCCACTTTATGCCGCGACAGTTGAAGTCTCCTAAAACTACACACACCCTATCCCCTAGCAGGCTACTGAGTTCGGTGTACAGGGCTGTATCCTCCTCGAGGAGGAGATGCGGAGGTCTGTACACCAAGATTAACCTATAGTTCGTCCCTCCCACGTTCAGATCGACGCCAAGCAGCTCCCGTTCCGACCGGAACTGGCAGTCAACCGGACTCAACGTGTCTCTGACGTATATTAGTACCCCACCCCCCTCCCCACGGGTGCGGTCTTTGCGAAACATTCTATACCCGGGAATTTCGAACTCCCCAACGTAGTCCCTACGATCAGTATGAATCCAGGACTCGGTGATAGCAACGATATCCTGGTATTCTGATGCTAAGAGCGCCCGTAGCTCGCGAAACTTGTTCCTAATTGACCTAGCATTAAAAAGCATTGCACGGAGGGAGCCTTCCCTATTCTGACCGCCCCCTAGCACGACCCGTTTCCCGAACAGCCAGGGCTGCCCGGAGTTGAAGAGCCCCTCACTAACGAGGGGGCAACTTCCGCAGGAGACTGAGCCCCCTCCAACGTAGGAGGAGGGTCACCCACCTGTACTTCGACGCACCCTTCAGTTGAAGGTACGTCCGCCACCGGCTCATCCTCATCTCTCCCCGGTGGGGGCCCATCATCTCTCCCCGGACTCGACCTCACCATTCTGTATAGGTGCCGGTCGAGCAGCGCGCCTAGCACACCTTTACCCTTGTTATTGAGGTGGACACCATCCCTCTGGTAAAGGTCCCACCTACCCGAAAATGCATCGAAGGGGTCAATAAACTTCACGCCCAGCGGAACGCACAAGTCTTGTACCCTCTCGTTGATGCCAATGACCTTACTGAGCGCGTGGTCACTGGCATCCATTCGCGGTAAAATACCCATTAACATTCCCCTGTCTGTCTTCAGTTTTAGATCATCCGCAAGAGACATGATCTCGGTGATGATCTCTTCTGTAAGACCTACCCCACCGCCTTTGAGGAACAGGTCATTGCCACCAGCGTGGACAACGATCGCAGTCCTCCGACTAGCCACACGCACCTTCTCTACCTCCTTCCTTAAGTGCGCCGTTCCCCGCCCAGGTAAGCACCTTACCTTTCTCCCATCCCGGTTTGCAGAAGCAAAGTACTTCTCCTGGCCCCTGATCTGCGAGTCCCCAATCAAAACGGTGTCTTCCTCCTTCGAGCACAGGAGAGACACACAGATAGAGACAGAGAGACAGAGAGACACACAGAGAGACAGAGCCACACAGATAGACACAGAGAGAGACAGAGCCACACAGATAGACACACAGAGAGACAGAGACAGAGAGACACAGAGAGACAGAGACACACACACACAGACAGAGACACACACAGAGAAACACACAGAGAAACAGAGAGACACACAGAGAGAGACACACACCGAGAGAGACACACACAGAGAGAGAGACAGAAAGAGAAACAGAGAGACACACAGAGAGACCCACAGAGACAGAGACACACACAGAGAGACAGAGACAGAGAAACACACAGAGAGACACACAGAGAAACAGAGACAGAGAGACAGAGACAGAGAGACACAGAGAGACACACAGAGAGACAGAGACAGAGAGACACACAGAGAGACACACAGAGACACACACACAGAGACAGAGAGATACACAGAGACACACACAGAGAGACAGAGAGACACACAGAGAGACACACAGAGACACAGAGAGAGACACAAAGAGAAACAGAGACAGAGACACACAGAGAGACACACAGAGAGACAGAGAGACACACAGAGAGACACAGAGACACACCGTGAGACACACAGAGACACATACACACAGAGACAGAGAGCTTTTAAATCACACCTTTTAAATGGTTTGTGGGTAAGGGCTTCACGTATGTCATTTTAGTCCAGGGTAGTTTGTGTGGAGGTGTTAACGTAACTTGCACTTGGGACTGTTAATTGTAAGACAACTACCATAGCTGAGACTGAGACACGTTATCCCCTGCATACTCTATATATATCTATATACAGTATGTCTCTATATATAAATAAATAGAGTGATCACCACAATGATAATGTGGACGTCATTGATGGGGTTAGAGCAATTATGTGCACCAATCGAACACACCGCCGCTGCCATAAGGACCGCCCATTTTATACCTAACAGACTAGCTTGGGACGAGACAGAGGCGCGAGACTTCTTGTAAGCACTGTACATCCTTGTAAAGGCTTGAAAGCATACTCTAAGTACATGTACGTCATTCACGCAATAACGTTCACATGTATGGATTAGCTTCATTAAAACTGTTGTACTAACGGTCAAAATCTTCAGCTCACTATCACTCATGTTGGTGTAGTTAAAGTAATGTTTTGGTGGAGGTAGCCCTACGTAATTTAAAGTTTCGTTAGTGAGGAATGTGTAAGGGAAATATCCTTTCGAAACTTCAGCGGCTACGTCCATGACCTTGGGCAGCTTTTCTAATTTACAAGGTGTGAACAGTAGGTTGACTTTAAACTGTACATTACCTCTTATCTGCATCTGTATTAGTTTGTTTTCAAGGGATCACCTGTAAATATCGCGGACGATTCGTGTTCAAGCAGCTCCTTATAAAGGAAGTGTGTGTCAAATTTCGCCCCTTTATGGGCAAGAATATACACAGTCATTTTTTTTAACTTGTCCGCTAATTTGACAATATAGGACGCAAAGAGCTTCACAGGGCTGTCGTATGCATTCGTTTTAAATACGTTTGTCCGTTTTCCACATTTGTGACACTCATCACACTCGAGCTCCATGCACTCATCACAGATAGTCTGACTTACGAGTAAATGTGGAATAACCTCTTTGGTTTCAGCGTTCGTGTAAGTTTCTATATCGTAGTACACGGTTATACAAGGGCTATTTTTAGGGGGAATGGGACAACTGGCCGCGGCCAACTAGCCGCAGCCCAACTCACCACGGCCAACTCGCCGTAGCCAACTGGCCGCGGTGGCCAGATTTTATAATTTATAATTTTATAATTTTAAATTTTGTATTCTAAATATAATTTTAGAGGCTGTGCACCTGGGTGTTGAATGCCCGGTTAGGTCAACCGTACGCCCTTGACGATTGGTTAGGTTAGGTCGTGATATTTTCGTTAGCTTTAACAAAAATATCACGACTCAACATAAACAATCGTCAAGGACGTACAATTAACCTAATCGGGCATTCAATTAACGTACCCAGGTATTCAATTAATCTAATCGGGCATTCAGTTGACCTAACCGGGCATATACTGTGTGTACACACACACACACATATATATATATATATAGCGTTCAACATCCACCGGCAACGCCGGGTAGCTCCGCTAGTATATATATATATATATATGTATATGTATATATGTATATATGCGTGTGTATTTCCACAGGAAATGTGGAATGTTTATCAACGCTGCTTGAATGACGAAGACAGGACTAACAATCACGCAGAAGAGAAGCTGCGCACCGAAGACTGCAAAATGAACTTGGAATGCAACATCCTACGATTTGGAAATTTATTGATGGTTTGAAAAAAGTTCAACGAGGAAGAGATCTATATTACGAGCAGCTGATTGCAGGGCAAAATCCTCCAGTCAAGTTAAAAAAATTCAGAGAAGCAGATGCAAGGATAAAATCAATTGTCAGTAAATTTGACAGTCGAAATTTTGTTGAATACCTTAGGGGAATTGCCCATAACTTTTCATAGATATTTGCATTTTTATCCTTATTTTATTTTTTTTTACTCCAATAAAGTACTTTCATAAAGCAATTTTAACACACTTGTTTTATTACACACAATTTTCATAAAAAAAAATAATTTTTCTATATCACGGCGAGTTGGCCGCGGCGAGTTGTCTTATTCCCTATATCTGCGGCCAGTTGGCTACGGCGAGTTGGCCGTGGTGAGTTGGGCTGCGGCCAGTTGTCCTAGACCCATTTTTAGGTTTAGCATCTTTCATATACCATGCGTGCTTCACTCCATCCGCCTTATATTTTTCATGACATGTAGAATAGTGAATTTCATCGCATTTATGTTTGAAATTCCCTCAATTATCCATCATGTGAAACATACCGCACATACAAATCCTCAGTTTCCTGCAAGTGCCATTTGATTTATGGAGCTCAGAGCATTTATTATTGAAAAATGTACGTCTACACACATTACATTCCCTCTTCTCGATTTCAACTACCTGACTTTCACATTTGGGGCTTTTACACTGCTCACATACCATGTAGCAATCCTTACAATGTTTCACCATATCATCAGCAAACTCGAGACAACCCTTATACAAATCATGATGCCTTCCATATTTTCGACTTTTATCATAACTGGCGTAGAGATCCCTTATGTTACGGATTGGGAGATACGATGTACCTGACAATCCTAAAATAAGTAGAGGTCTTGTACGAGCTCTCACGCTGCTTTTAAAAACATACACAGTCCTACGACGATCATCCATTCCAAATACGACTATACGTGCATTCATTTCCTGCTCTGCCCTTCTCAGTTCTTCAGAACCCATATTACATTCAAACTCAAGATTACAATCTGAAGTCAGTTTACGGGCACGCTGCACAACCGTGGGCAACCAAATTTTTCGCGTCCAATTATTTAGCACAGTGAACAAATGAGCTAAAATTATTGCTATAAAACCAGGATCTTTTCCGTTTGACACACATGGTTCGATTTTATTTTAAATTTCTACACAGACGTAGTTTTGCATGCCGATTACGAAAATCAGAACCATTTTTTGGAGAAATTAATAATAAAAAAGTTACAACTAGCCTAAGACCCGCCCTTCGTGCGGGTCGCGGGTAGCAAAAATTAACCAAACTATCACGACTTAACCTAACCAATCGTCAAGGGCGTACAATTAACCTAAAAAAATAAATAAAAAACAATATCACGACTTAACCTAAACGTTCCTGAGCGTGACCGACAAACGTTCCTCAGCGTGACCGACTGACAAACTGAGCGGGACGGACTGACTGACAGACATTCCTGGGTGTTTATAGTATTAATAAATAAATAAAAAAAAATGTATTGTTTTTTATTTATTTTTTAGGTTAATTGTACGCCCTTGACGATTGGTTAGGTTAAGTCGTGATAGTTTGGTTAATTTTTGCTACCAGCGACCCGCACGAAGGGCGGGTCTAATAAAATACTTTAAAGGGTTGTAACTTTTTTATTATTAATTTCTCCAAAAAATGGTTCGGATTTTCGTAATCGGCATGCAAAACTACGTCTGTGTAGAAATTTAAAATAAAATCGAACCATGTGTGTCAAACGGAAAAGATCCTAAAACCACAACCACAAACTACGTTTAAATGCTTTCTGTAAATAACCGGAGAATTGAAATTAAGAGTATAAGGTGTGGCACTATGACCCGCAACCCGGAATACTCTGTCAGTATCTACCATGAAGTTGTCCAAATTGAAGGATGTACCACTTTGAGAGGCTTGCATTATACGCCCCAAGATATAGTCTATATCTACAGCAGCCAGACGTCTGAACGATATTACCACCCAAAATTCGTCCCCTTCATCTGACCCGAACCTGAAAGATAACGTCGTCCGGACTTCACGTTCGTCGCGGTTCTGAAGGGCAAACTCCACAATACGTTCAACTACTTGCCGCAGTCCATTGGTATACAGGGACCCAGGGCCAACCCTGACCACGTACCGATTTCTAGTCAGGGCAGGGATGAGGGTAGCGGTGCGCACCATCTCGAATGTTATAATATCCTCCACAGTATGAGAAGCTGATGTGGAGGAATTACCCGGATCTGAACAATGGGGCATATTTGAGGAAGGTACTATTGTGGGGGTTGTGTCGTAAGACGTTGAGGGTTGGGGATCTATTACTGAGGATCTAACAACCTGAGCAATCCTGGCACGCTTTATACCTGACGTGGAGGGCTCTTCATCATGCTTCCGCTTTGAACTGTCGCATGCTACAGGTGTCACTGGAGAAGGCTCGTCGGCGGGGAAGGGTTCTGTAGCTGCAATGTCATTGGGTTCGGCTGTGATATCGATGATCGGGTGCTGTACATCGTCGTCATTCACGGTACTGTGGAAGAAGAAAACAAAATATAAGGAACAGCACTCAAAATTTGTAATATTTTGTAAATGACCCACTTAGGGGTGTGACGTGTTAGAGATGGAATCTGTAGAAAAATTCAGGTTCACAAGCCCCTCCACATGTATTATATCTGGACCTACAGGATGTGGAAAAACTGTATTTATGCTTAAAATCATTAAAGATAAGGGGGAGATGTTCTCAAAATTTGCGCATAAAGTAATATGGTGCTATTCGACGTATCAGTCAGTGCTCAACGAGTACCAAGATGAAATTTTTTTCCACAAGGGGGTCCATGACGTTAATTCGTTAAAGTGAAATGAGCATACAGTCACTGTAATTGACGATCACATGTTGGAAATGGATAAATCTTTCGCCGAGACATTTACAGTGTTCTCCCACCATCTTAACATAAGCGTATTCTCAAATGTTCCTGAATCAGCGTAAAGAGTTTTTGGAGGTTTATAAAGAGGCCACAAACCAGTGTTATGGATATTTGCTTTGTGACCTTCACCCGCGAAACACGTTTAGGGTGCTTCTAAGAACGAATATATTTCCAAGCGAACCTGAAACGGCTCCAGAATGACAAATAGGCTGAAGAAATATCGTGAATTAATAAAAATCTATCAACGATTGTCCCAGGCCCTGCAACAGATGTTTATTAAAAATATCGACTCTGACTTTTTAAACTGCATCTGTGAAATCTGTCTTAATGTTATAAAATGTAATGTGCCAATGAAACCCTCTCAGAAGGCTCGCCTACGTCGTTACAAGGACATAATACGAGCGTTCGCTCATAAAAGTCAAACTGTGGGTAAGAAAAATCACCTGATGAGAAAAGGATCTTGTACCAAGAGACTTTGCAGAAATTTCTTCATGAGTACGAAGATTATAAGTATCCTACAGAGTTCCCCGTGGTTATTAGGCACAGCGCGAGTAGTGCTGAGCATGGCGAAACAGGACCTGGCCGCGACGTTAGAGATGACCAACCAAAGAACAACGGAACAAAACACATCGAACATGCGCTAAAAAACAGCCTCCCACATACAATGAGGAGTAAAGGCTTAAGTCTTTATAATCTATTGAGTGAGGACCCCATCACACAGTGGGTCGATACAGGCGAGGTCAGTGTTGAAGGAACAAGGGTACAAGGATCCAATATCGTTGATATTGTTCATGATCTGGTGAGAAAGTGGGACAGACCCTCACCAATAGGATGGAAGCAAGACTACAACAAATAAATGTCCCTAAAATATTGATAGGTAATCTGAATAGGTTAAAAGACCTGGATCAAGTCTCGCATGTGTCACAACTGAGTACGCATCGCCCCCAGCAGCAGCGTCTCTGAAGAGGAGAAAGAAGAGAACAAACGGCCAACCTTATCCACGTGTCTCTAAAATACGCAAATGGCTAACGTATTAAGTAAACGCTATTATGATATTTCTAACCCCGCCTCCTATGGTGGCCTTAATAGACTGTACAGAGGTGTTTACGGTGTAAGGAAAAAAGATGTTGAGCGGTTTTTGCGGGAACAGGATGCTTATACACTTCATAAACCGGTGAGAAAAAGGTTTAAAACGGCCAAGACAACCGCGGATTCGATTGACTCTATTTGGCAAGCGGATTTAACAGACAAGCAAAGATATTCAGTGTATAATGACGGATACCGCTACATCCTATTCATAATAGATGTATTCTTTAGATATCTGTTGCTAATTCCCCTGAAAAATAAATCGCCTGAAACAGTTGCTAAACGCTAAAACGTTGATGTTAAAAGAAGAAAGGGTTCCTGGCTATTTTTGTACGGATATGGGGAAAGAATTTATAGGTCGCGCTTTTCAGAACATGCTGACAGAGTTTAATATCAGTTACTACACTAGCAGTTCTACACATAAGGCTTCTTTAGCTGAAAGAGTTCAACGTACCATAAAGGAGCGCATGCATCGCTATTTTACACATAAAAACACATACATATATATAAACATTCTCGGGTCATTGACTTCATCATACAACCGTTCACACCACCGTACGATTGGCACAACACCTAACGAAGTTTTAGAAAGAGGTGCGCTGCCAGAGGTGAGAAGAGATGGAGCACCGCCACCACACTCTAAACATTTGAAAATCAATGATTATGTAAGGCTATCTTGTTCAGGAAATAAATTCGCGAAGGGATTTGAGCAAGGATGGACACGTGAGATTTTTAAAGTTCGTGCTATGAGACCTAAAGGTGAGATAATGATGTATTTCGTTGAAGATTTGAATGGGGAAGAGATCGCTGGAGGCTTTTACCGCGAGGAGTTGCAGAAAGTGACATTTAATTTCGGAAAAAGTGTTTAAAATTGAAAAAATTTTAGGCCGCAAAGATTCAGGAAAGAGAAAAATGTACCTGGTGAAATGGCTGGGTTACCCAGAAAGCTTCAACACCTATATAAAAGCTGCTGCAATAATGAAGCTTAATTAGTATGCAACATGGCGCCTGGACACTTCTATGTCACACTCCCGTCCTCTTCTTCTCTGTCTGTACATCCTAACAACACCCTCGCCAACTTTGTGACAGAACTCCATGGACCCATTGAATTGGAGCGTGATTCGTATGAGGTGGGCTTATGTGAACTCCAGTTAGTCTACAAATTTTTAACTCTTGAAAATGAGCAAATCATATTTCTGATCCTTAGAAGAATCGATGAGTGCAAAAAAATAGGCATAACCTTAGACAATTCTATGCGTTCAGTCCTGTTCGGTGATGAACGGGGGACTTTTTTAACACATATACTAGTGGGCCAAATGGCCCCCTTGCCCTTGTATTTGGCCCACTAGTGACATTCTATTGGCCCACTAGTCACTTTTAAGCTTTGGAGTAAAAATATTGATTCTAGCAAGGTCTCCCATGCACTTGAGAAGAAAATGGGAGCGATCAGCTGAGTGACTGACTGTGGCGGTTAGAGGGATTGTTTATGTGCGTTTAGAGCAGTGGTGCACAAACGTTTTGGATGTGAGGGCCAAACCAACCATCTGTTTTATATGTTGGGGCCAGATATATAGATATTCTATTTTTTATAATAACCAGGGGTAATATTTCAGATTTTTCTTTGGGTAGCTAACTTTTTCATTGAATTGAAAAGACTCGTGGGGCCACTGAAAAGACCCGTGGGGGTCACATTTGGCCCGCGGGCCTGGGTTTGTGCATCACTGTTTTAGAGGAACTGGAGGTAACGTTTTCGCTTTTTTCGATGTTTAGTGTTGGTTTTCACTTTACTGTTACTGCTTATATAGATAATGAATACCTGTGGATACAGAAGATAAGGTAGTGATTAGTATTTTATTAGTATTAGTACTTGGTGTCTGCCCTTTTTAGAAAGATGTGCCCTTTTTTTTTTAAAGTAGCCCACTAGTAAAAATTCCTTAAAAAAGTCCCTGTGAAGAACGGTACTATAGCACAAATGTATCGCTAGGAATCGGGCATTATGATACAGCCATGGACATTGTGACGGGGTTAAACAAGAGTCTTGAAAAGTCGTACCTGACAAACATTTGCTTCTTGAAGTCGTAAACATAGACACGCCTGCATGCACATTGAAGTTGAAGTCAACGCTTAGTAGAAATATTAAAGATAAAGAGCTGTTCACAATTGTGGCTGAGGGCCGATATAGCGCAGCTCTCCAAAGAGATACCTTTCACGAGGCACAGCATGACTTGTCCAGCTTAATGTATCAATTGAAGATGGAGGAATTGGGTGAAAGCTCTCCGCCCCCAGACATGTGCTATATTTACAGCAACATCGTACAGCACCAATTTGTTGGGGACACCCAGGCACGCCTGCTGCGCATTGCATACATCCCCAACCATAGAGAGAAAGTTTGAACATTACATATGACAAGCCCCATTATGTGAATGTTGCGCCTCATCTATTAACCAACATCTCGATATATATAAGAACGATTGAGGGAAAAAAATTTCCATTCGGTGATGGGAGCTTAACAGTGAAACTACACTTTCGCCGTCTATAATGACTCGAAGGCCATTCACAGTCTACCAAGGAGTGAGATACCAGCGTGGGAGTGGACTTGGATCCATTTTCTCATCCATACTACGCACCGCTGTCCCACTGTTGAAGAGGGGTGCCAGGTACCTAGGGCGAAAGGCGTTACAAACAGGTTTTAACGAGGCAGAAGACATAATGGGCGGAACTAAGCCTAAAGAAGCTCTAAAAAAAAATATTTAAAACGTACACGGGACGAAATCATCAAAGATGCAAAGAGAAAAATGCGTGGTGGCCGAAAGAAGATATCTGCCAGGAAGAAGGGGTTACCATCACGTGGCGCTAAACGTAAAAGGAAATAAAAAAAGAAATGCTCTAAGCGTATGAAACCTATGGCTGATGATTTTTTTAAATTATATAAGCCGAGGACACTACTCTCACGAATCATAGGCTGACTAATATTTGTCGAGGGAGGTGGCACTATTTCTGACTTGTCATGGCGCGTTTCATCCATCCGTGTAGTCAGTGACGCCTCGTGATAAAATAAAATGGAGGGACTGCAAGCTTCTCAGAACAGTAGGGTACACAAATTTGACCTACCTCAGGTATGAGTTGATGTCCAGGCGGTAGAGATGGCTGAGGTGGTGATGGTAATATTACTTGAAAATAAAATCGGTGCGTCGGCTGTTCGATGCAGCAAAATGGTTTATTACTTTTTCATTAAAATCCTTCATTTCTTTTATCATTTTATTTTCAATGGATATCATTGCTAAAGCAGACAGTCTGTCATTCACCATGGTACTGCGCAAAATAGTTTTAATTCTCTTCAAAGTTGAAAAGCACCTTTCTGCTTCTGCCGTTGTCATTGGAGTTGTTATTAAAATTTTCAGCAACTTGACAGTGTCTGAAAATGTTGACTGTAGATGATTGTCGTTCATCATCTCCAACAAGTCTATGAGACTTTCTGATTTACACAAATCTGCTCTTGTGTACAGTACAGTAAGTTCAGTTCTCAATTTGTCTTTTTCAAGCAAGGGATAGGCTGCAACTGCTTGTGCAAGTTCATTACTAGGGAAATTTTTGGCATACACTGGAAAATTATTCACTAAAAGTAACTTGCTTGCTTCCAAATGATTAGTAAAGCTGAATCTCTGCACTGCAGCAAAATTATGTCACAGACTTCCTTTGCAGCAGCTGATCTATCTGTATTAAATTTTCTTCTCTTCTGCTCAGGAGGCGACACTATGGCATCACATTCATCTCTTAACTTCTGAACTGCGGAATTAAAAACTTTTAGAGGCGTTAGCCTTAGCTGCATCAATATTTCTAGACTGAAGCTGAGAGAACATGATGTCAACATGAGGCATTACTTTGGAGAAAAATTCCAACCAAAATTCGAATTCAGGATCATTCACAATTCTTTTGATATCAGCTGCTGCAGATCAAGTCTCTTGAGTTAGATGCTTCCAGTGTGCTGTAACATTCAATTAGTGCAGCTTTCATTTCATGCACAGCATTGACTGTTCTGCTCTTGAAATTCCAAAGTGTTGCACATGGCCTTGGAATTCGATGGCCAGCAACATTCTCCAATGCAGCCATTCTTTGTGGAGACTTAGAAAAAAATGCTGGTATTCCTGACAAGCTATTGAAAAATACTCGAACATTAGTATTCTGTGATGTTGCCTTTTCCAAAATCAAGTTCAGTTGGTGTGCATAACAGTGGATAAAGTGGGCATTGCTATACACTTCTTTAATTCTGGTTTGCACACCTTTATTGACTCCAATTAGAGCAGCTGCACCATCGTAAGTTTGGGGAATGAGCTTGTGTGGACAATCACCAATTAAAGTCTGGAGCTCTTTAAGTAACACACTTGATAAGGCTTCTGCTGTCTGGTTGATTGGGTTAAAAAATCCCCAGAATCTCTCGACAGGCTTCCCTTGTAGCTCATACCTTAGAACAATTACCATCTGTGTTTTATCGTAAATATCCGTTGTCTCATCACATATAACTGCCAAATATTTTGCATTCTTTACTTCTTCCTTGATCTTATTTTTGCAGATTTCCAACATAGATTCTAAAAGTTCATTCTGTATTGATTTAGATGTTCCTTTAAAAACTGTAGCGGTCTTTAAATGAGCATCTAAGCTAGAATCCAGTTCACAGGCAAAATCAACTAGTCCACGAAATACTCCCGGATTCTTGGAGCTCGTAGTTTCATCATGTCCTCTAAGGAGTTCAAATTTTCCACAAAATTTTACACAGTTTATGATTTTGGATATCACATCTGTTTTTCTCACCTGTTCATTGTGTTTTGCAACTGAGAGCTTGTATGCTGTGCCAATTTGAGCTGCAATGTTCACTTTACCCAGCAACGATAAATCAATCATGTTATTCATGTGTTTGGCTGACTGCTCATGTTTCATTATTTTTCTGTGGCAAATGCGTCAAGTCAGTCACATCAATTTTCGTCCATGACGAGTCCCCACCAAACAATAAGCATGGAAAGCAGAATAAAGCATTTGCCTCGTCACAACCACAGAGCCATTCACATTTCTGATAAACACTGATGTTAAACTGGCGTGTATATTCTTTGTTCCTGCTTGTACTATTCTGTTGAATGGATAAAACTGGTGTAGGTCTTCCTCTTGCTTTGATTTCAGTCTTTTCATTTAATGTCAGCTGGGAAAAGTTGATGCTTTACAAATACTTCACTCAATTTTCCATCGTCAAAGGGTAATTAAAGAAAGCACGACTTAACCGCACGGTCCTCACGCAATGTAAACACGAGACTGAGCTCCACCGACTGCAGCTCATTGTTTCCAGATGTGGCGGCAATTAATAACAGACATGAATCGTACAGCAACTATGACAGTAACTTAAATTTTGGTCTGGTTTTAATGAAATTTCACTTAGTAACTTATTGAAAATAACATAAAATGACTTTTTATTACGATATATTTGTTAGTAGTGTATTATTCTGCTGTGTCTGAAGGAATCATACGCCTGGCAGTGAGTATCTGGGGGGACTGCAGCTCTGCAGCTCCTATGAACGAGCCGCCACTGCCCTGTAATTCACAATGCTGTAAATCGGAACTGCCTCTCTTTGATATGGCCCCTACTCAGGTCTCTATTGAGCATAGCGACTTTATTACAATTAACCCATTAAACACAATTTGTTCGCCCAGTGCCCATATAGAATTCGTGATACCCAGCTCAGGCCCTTACTTTTTTGACCCGAGCTGAATGCACATGTACGCTAAACTGCGTATAGCCCATTCTGATGGAACGGACTGCGATGATAGTTACTCTGCCTACCCTGAAACCAACTTTTTACACTCCATATTCAGCCAGTGTGAGGTGTCTTTAAACCAGGTGAACATCTCGGCAGGAACGGGGTACTACCACCTACGAGCCTATCTGGAAAATGTCCTCAACTTTTCAAAAAAAGCGAAGGACACCTTTTTCACCGCCGAGGGATATACCATACTAAAGATGAAAATGGTATAAAGGATAAATTTAAAAATTCTAAAAAAAAGGTATATGAATGTTTTGGACGTCTTCATACAGACTTCACATTCCAGGAGAAACTGCTTATGAACGGGGTGGATATGAAATTGAAGCTTACTCGCACGATTCCTGAGATCTGCATAAATCTGGGGTCTGATCGAGAAGAGAGCGCGAAACCCGTTGTGATTCACATCATGGAGACGTATTTGCGTATACGCCGAGTGAAATTAAGTTCGCCAAACCAAATAGAAATTGAGAAAGACTTAATACACGCCACAGTAAAATACCCAATGAACAGGGTGCAGATCAAACTATACACGGTGTTCGCGGGTTGGCCTCGAAGCAACTAGAAAACGTGGCCCTTAGGGTCCTACCTAAAAGGATATTAATTGGAATGCAGGACCACGCCTCGACGAATGGAAAATATAAAAAGAGTGCCTTTAATTTCGAGAATTTCGGCCTTAAAAATACTACTCTATACGTAAATGGCATCGCTTTGGGAGGGACCATGATTACAGATTACTCATCAGACACTGCGTTCCTGCTCTGCGCGAGAGCATATAGTAGTCTGGCTCATAATACAGGCGCCTGTGACGAACTTGGGTTTGGTGTAACGTAGAAAGAATTTGTCGAAGAATTTAACATTTATTCATTTGATATTACGCCTGACTTGTCTGCTGGCGCAAATACGCATTTAAGTCCATAGCAGAGTGGGAATATCTCAGTCAGATTGGAATTTGCCAAGTCTATAGACGCGCCTATTAGTATACTCATGTACCTCGAATCACAGGCACTAATAGAAGTTGATCGTTTCAGGAACGTGGTCACAGACTTTTAAAATGGATGCGAATTCACTCCAGAGAGTAATGAAAAGTGACCGTTTCATACGCTCAAAATTTATCGGTGTGTTTGCGAAGAATGAAATATTGAAGTTGCCAAGTACGAGAGATTGGTATAGCCTTATCGTTAACACCGACAGTGTGGAGGGTGAGGGGATTCATTGGTTTGCAATCTATTTTAAAAATAGGGAAAGTGTACTATTTTGATTCACTCGGCTTTCAGCCCTGGAATGATCCTGTTATAGTAAAATTAATCGAGCAGATACATGTACCTGAGATTGTACGGAACCCATACCGTTTTTAAGGATATTATAGCGAAACGTGCGGCTTGTATTGCATTTCATTTCCCCTGCACATGTCACGTGGGAAGGGATTTATAAATTTTTTTAAATTATTCGATTTGTGCGACACAGAGATGAATGATAAAAGTGTATACAGACAGATAAAAGAAAGGTTCTCATATGTTAGCACCCGCTGTATTGTGTAAAGGTATATAAGTATATTGTGTAAAGTTGTATATACATTTGTAACTGTAAAATGTAGCCATGAAGACTTATTTAACGGTTCCGCTTTGTACATGTTTTGTACCATTTAATAAAAGAAAATACAATGTGTTATGTTCTTAACCTCAAAAATACTTACATTAGTTCCTCGATGACCTGGCACTCGCTGGACCGGATGTGAGCCAATATCTCGACTTCTGTATTCATGTCGCTGGGTTGGCTCTGCGGAGAAGCATTCATATCATTTATTCCCCTTTCATCAAAAGTAGCGAAACACGATCAAGTTCCGCATCGGTCCTATAAGATTAAGTAAAAATAAAGAGCTACAATAAGAGAAAATGCCACGAATTTAAAAAAATTATAATAAAAAGACAACACTGCCCAAGAAAAAAACAATTTTTGCTGCTGATTTAATTCTAAGACCTGTTTCTGGATAATATTGATGTGCTGATTTAAAAAATCACCTTAGATTTTGTCCATCACATCAGGTTTTCGTGCAATGCAATATGCCTATTTTGGGTGATCCATGAAGGGCGCTTATCAAAATTGATGATTTTTGAGACCTATTAACAGCTGTTTTGCTGTTAAAATTTTATCTGTGGAATACGCAATCTGTGCATTAAATCTGAAGGTCATGTACAACATATTAAAATCTTGGGTATCTGTGATTTCCCCAGGTGTGAGCGTGACGTCATGATCTGAGAGAGATTTCCCATTGGCGGAGTGAGAGCAGCCGGTTCCGCTAGTGACGTCAGTCTGTCCTGGTTGGATACAGCTGCAAAGTGTGTGACGTCATCGCCTGCTCGCCACATGATTGGGAGCGGCACAGAGTTACATGTGGGCAGCATTCAGTGAGCCAATACTGCGGCAGTTATTTGCGATCAGTGGTGAGTGAAGGGTGCGTTGCAGCTCATCATCATCATCATGTCTGCTGTTCGAAGAAAGTGTTAAAACAGCCCAGATGTTTTCTGCTACATTTGTGGATGCTTTACGTTACTAAAGCAGAGGATGAACATTACTGATTTCGTAAAAAAGGCATACCTGGCCTATTTTAAAGTTAAACTTGGAGATCAGGATAAGTCGTGGGCTCCTCACACTGTTTGCAAAACTTGTGTGGAACATTTACGACAATGGACAAATGGAAACAGAAAAGGTTTGAAGTTTGGCATTCCTATGGTATGGCGAGAGCCCAAAAATCATTCAGATGATTGCTACTTTTGCCTTGTGAAGACTTCTGGCTTCAACGCAAAGAATAAACACCATCTAAAGTATCCTAACCTAGATTCAGCAATCAGACCAGTTTCTCACTCAGATGAAATTCCTGTTCCAATTTTCACGGACCTTCCAACACTCACAGAAGATGATGAAGATATGGAATTACCTGATGAGATCGAACGTGATATCACTGATGATGATTTTGAACAGCCTTCTTCATCAATGACACCTCAGCGATTTAATCAACTTGAGTTGAATGATTTAATTCGTAATCTCAGCCTTTCAAAAGAATCATCAGAATTATTAGCTTCAAGATTGCACGAGAAAAATCTACTTCATCCTGGGACAAAAATAACATCTTATTGCAATAGGGAAAGAGAATTGGTGCAATATTTTGGTGCAGAGAAGGATTTGGTTTACTACCATAATGTAGAAGGACTTTTGAATGCAATGGGTGTAACCCACTATAGCCCCAATGAGTGGGGATTGTTTATAGACAGTTCAGAACGAAGTTTAAAGTGTGTCTTGCTTCACAATGGGAATGAATATGGCGCGATTCCTATTAGTCATTCAGTGCATCTAAAAGAAGAATATGAAAACATAAAAATAGTGCTGGAGATGCTAAAATATGATGTTCATAAATGGGTGATTTGTGTTGACCTGAAAATGGTCAACTTTCTTCTTGGCCAACAAAGTGGCTACACAAAGTATCCATGTTTCTTGTGCTTATGGGATAGTTGCGCCAAAGCTGAACATTGGGTAAAGGAAAAGTGGCCACTAAGGCAAAATTTAAATGTAGGAGATAAAAATATTGTAAACGAGCCATTGGTGGATCGAGAAAAGATCATTTTCCACCACTCCACATCAAACTTGGGCTTATGAAGCAGTTTGTAAAAGCTTTGAATAAAGAAGGTGATTGCTTTAATTACATATGTGCAGCCTTTCCAGGTCTTAGTGATGAGAAGCTTAAAGCTGGTATATTCGATGGTCCCCAGATAAGAAAACTGATGAAAGATCCGCAGTTCAGTAACTCAATGACCGAAACGGAGGCAAGAGCTTGGAATGCTTTTGTGGCAGTAGTTAAGAACTTCCTAGGAAACAAAAAGTCTGAAAATTATAAAGATCTTGTAAAGGATTTACTTGTAAACTTTCAGCAGTTGGGTTGCAACATGAGCATTAAAGTTCACTATCTCAACAGTCATCTGGATAAATTTCCAGAAAATCTTGGTGATGTTAGTGAAGAGCAAGGTGAAAGGTTCCACCAAGATATCAAAGTGATGGAAGAACGATACCAAGGAAGATGGGATACTAGCCCTGTTCAAAAATCAACTTTTTCTTATTTTCATAGGTTTCTGTACTTTTTCCCATGCTTTTTGACCTGAAAAGGCCGAAAATCACAACCATTTTGACCTAGGTTGTTGGAAAGCATTGCCGCATGGAGCTTTAAGTTTTCTGCCTTGAAATCGGCCAAAAGCACCAGTTCCGGGGTCCCTTGAATCATGTTTTGCACTATAACTTTTTATCTAAACAAGATAGAGCAACAAAATAGGCACCAAATTAAAGTGTTTTTAATCCTCTTTCTAACTTATACAATTATGATAGTCTTGGAACAAGAAATGGCACATTGGTACATACAAAGATTTCAGAAATATCACAAAATTCGTTTTCTCACACTCAAGGCAGACAAGGCGCCTTATTCATGACACAAATTTGAGATTAACATTTGTCACAAGTCTAATCGATCAAGAAGTGAAAGCATTACATGATGATTAATTTCATAATGACATTTACACAGTCAGTTGTTGAGAGTTTGTTTCTTGAAGCTGTCAAAGCGGCGTCTGTTGAACTCCACAACTTGAAGGAGATAGTCCCTTTGCTTGGCATCTGTTGTTATGACATTTGCAAAGTCGCTCATCATCTTGACACCACGTTTAGCAATGTCATTCACCGCTTTCAGATTCTTAACATAGTCCAACGCTTTTCTGTAGTCCTCATTCTGTGGCCAAGACGTGACAGGTTCCAGAAGCCACTCGGATCCAATGTTCAGTGTGTCCAGCAGGAAATGTGATTCTGGGCCAATGAGATCAACCAGGGTGGTCTTAGCTGTGACTCTCTGGAATAGAGGCTTTCCTGTTCTGAAGCTGTCTGGCTTCTCAGTGGCATGTAACTGGGCAGCAATGTCGTGCTTCAATGTGTCACTCAATCTACTGCTGAACAGGGCAAATGGCACGACTTCCTGCGTCAGGTACCATTTGTGGTTTTCCATCTTATTAAGTATTGCATCAGCAAGCTCTGGGTCAGTTTTCTTGTACTTCAACATGTCCTGGATTAGACTTAGATCATTCACGGGAGCATCTGCAGCAGACATTAACATCATCCATACAGGAGTGTAGAACAGCGCAAGGAAGGTGTTGAGTCTTTCCAGCTTTGATACAGTGTCTTCGTCGTACTCAAGTTGATCTGCAAACATCAGCATTTTCATGGAGTACAGGTTTCTGGCCATCCATCTGGCCTGATGAATGGCGCCTGGTCGACTCCAGTGAATACCTCGAGGAGGCGTTCCTCCAAGAACAATGACTGTCAGTTCAGCCATTTCCCTGTAATCGGCTCTTGGAAGCCTTTCTGCTGTTAGAATGTCTTGGAGTATTTCTTCACTGTTCTTCTTCTTTTCCTTCAGCCATTTGCTGTTGATAGCCAGCATCTTTGGGTTTTCCTTGGACAAGTCCGTCCAAACATCCTTCAGATGCTCAAACCAGGGATTATCTGGCCCCTTCACCTTCCCAAACAGCTTCTCCCAAAGTGCTCCTACTAGGATTTCCAGGATGTGATGTCGACAGGCCAGATAAAACACCTTTTTGTTCAGCATTTTCTCTAGCAGTTTGGCAGCTCCTCTGTGAACTCCACTGTTACTGGATGTAGTGTCAAAAACAAGGGCAGCAACATTATCCGTAAGTTCCCATGTCTCCAGTAAATCCATTGAAGCCTCAGCCTGAGCTGTGCCAGAAGAATTGTCGATGACAGGTACTCCCAATAACTTTCCTTCAGTGTATGAAGGTGGACCAGACACTAGCACAGCTAAAGTCTCTGAGGTACTTCCAGGTTCACTGCCCAAGACATCTTTGAGCAACTTTCCATCCCAGTGTAAGGCAGCGTACTGTGGGGGGTTTTCACAAAACTTGGACATGTGACTCTGGCTGATATTATACCTGGACAGCATTCTGTTGCGACGTGTTGTTGAGGTTGAGATGACGAAGTTATCCAGATCAGCCCCTCCAGCTTTCAAGGTGGCAGAAACCATGGCAGTAACTTGATTGTCTGATAAACCAAGACGATCAGCTGTATTGCAGATGACATCACATTCCATGACCTTCCTTGGAAACGTCAAAGTCACACTAGTCACAGTGTCTTGATGGTGAGAACATCCAGGACGAGGCTGATGGTAATCCATGTCCTCTGTGTTAGCGTCGTTGTCAGTTGAGTCACCCAAGGTAATGTCATCCACATGAACAACTGCCTCTTGTTCTGCTGCAGCTGTAAAATAGTACAACATGTTAAGACAGTGATTGTTAAGTACATGCTAAATATCGCAATGGAGTAAAACTTAAAACTTTTTGTAACGTTCAAAGTAATTAGTTTTACCTTGTTCTTGTCTATGCTGCAGTCTTTCATTCCTCGCTGCTTGCTGCAGGGATCTTGTCTCAAAAATCTTGTCATGACCAGACATATGACCTTTCCTCTCAGTCTTTTGGTCTTCGTAGAACCTGATATCCTCATCTTTCTTCTCTCTGGATAACAGTCTGTTGTTCTGTATTTCCTGGATTGCATCTGGAGCTCCTATATCGAACAGGCTGTCTAATTCCAGCACAAATGCTCCTCTTTTTCCTCCAGGGTTACTTGCTCTTCCTTTGCTTTTCACCAGAGCACGATGTTTCTCATGTAGTTTCATGAAGAGCTTCATTGCGTTGTACTTGGTCATTGTCTTGATCCTAGCCATCTGCCAGAATGGGATGATAGATTCAACTGTTTCATATGCAAGGTCTTGAACCATGGGCCTCCCTGCATTTTCCGGTAAATTCTGAAGATTAAGGAAATACTGGAACGCCTGTCTGTTGGTGGGAAGCTGAGAACCACTGATAAAAGCTGAAGGGTATCCAACCAGGAAAGTTTCAGTGAGAGATCTGGTAGATGGCCCAGTTGACACCTGCCTGTGGACAGTACGTGGAGGTTCTGAGATATCAACTGTGCGCCCACGGAGCTCCCTCAGCTCCTTGCTTAATGCCATTGTGAAGTTGTAACTTGTAGATGGTTTTCTAGATTCTGATTGAGTTTCTGTTGTTTCCTGAAAAATGATAGATAATTATTATTATTATTATTATTATTATTATTAATTATTATTTATTTATTATTATTATTATTATTATTATTATTATTATTATTTATTAATTTTATGCTCTTTCATTTGATACCTAATTTGTTGCTCTATCTTGTTTAGATCAAAAGTTAAAGTGCAAAACATAATTCAAGGGACCCCGGAATTGGCGCTTTGGCCGATTTCAAGGCAGAAAATTTAAAGCTCCATGCGGCAATGCTTCCCAACATCCTAGGTCAAAATAGTTGTGATTTTCGGCTTTATCAGGTCAAAAAGCATGGGAAAATGCACAGAAACCTATGAAAATAAGAAAAAGTTGATTTTTGAACAGGCCTAATGGGATACCCATATGATGGCTGACTACTGCTGGAGCCTGCAAAGAGATTGTCTTGACATCTCTCGTTCTAGGAAGTCCTATAAGAGAAAATTTATCAGCACTGAAAAGTAAGAACACAAGAAAAAGACAATGTTAAGAAAACTGGTCCCGTGCTTGCTTTAATATGGATTCATTTTTTGCTTATTTAAACACTTTTAATCACTTTATGTGTCAATATTACCATTGTATATTAAAGTTCACTCCCTGCACAATTGTTTACTTTTCAATGCTGATTCTGAGTATGTAAGAACTTATTTTTTGAAAAGAAAAAAATTGGGCATAACCCTGCCAAAATGCGATATCTCCAAAATATCTGTATTTGATTGCTCGAAAACCTGACGTGATAGGCAAAAACTAAGGTGATTTTTGAAATCAGCACACCAAAGTTACCTAAAAACAGGTGTTACAATTAAATCAGCAAAATTGGTGTTGGGCAGTGTAATTCTTAAAAGTTTTGGTAATTTAAAAATCCTACTGCGGTGCTGAATAATCACGATGGACACAGACAATAATTAAAAACATAATGGGATTAATTTCTTACGTTGTAGAAAAATTAAGAATAAAGCTAGGTTAGGCTAACAGCAAATTGTAACCATAAACATATATCCTGACAGTTTTTGAGTGCTAAGACATCGTCTGCCTGCAACGGGACTCGAGCCCGCAGTCCTGGCCGATATATAATATATATATATATATATATATATATATGATGTCCCGGTTAGGTTATATTATTATAAACGAGAAAGAGTCCTGGGATTAATTTTTCTTTGTAGGAAAACTCAAAATAACGCTAGGTTAGGCACTTATAAGTTAACACTGAATGAGCCGTAGAATATAGTTACTTACATTTTAATATCGTCTTCATTGCATGAACGGTTCTTGCATTTCGTCACAATTTTTTGTAACAACCTGGGTAGATAAAAGTTCATCCCGATCTGTAGCGCTGAAAATTAGACGCGTTACGTGAGCATAAAAATCTTGAGCTTCAAACAGATCGGGGGAGTCGTACAGCAGGCTCATGGTTGGTATTTCAAAAACACTAAACAAGAAAAATCAATGAACTGAGGCTCTGAGATGAAAGTGTTCCTTTTTATAAAGGAATTTATGGCATAACCCATATAATTGCACCTTCTACAATTCAATAATTGGATTTAACATGATTTACTGCATTATATTTATTGTAATTTTAAACCAGCTTTTGGGACATATTAAATTAAATTTTCTTCAGTGCAATTCACAAATTAAACACGACCTTGAGGATTCGAATTCTAATACAGCTAGCTTCCTATTGGCTTTCAGTGAATTTTGGGCGGGGATTGACGCGTAGGCCTGCATAGTGGCCAAACAGAGGTCCTGGGCTCCGCCCACAGGGCTGTGATTGGCTGCCCGTGAAATCTGGGATTTGTGGATAAAATCCAATCTTCTACGTTTTTAAATGTTTTTGTAACAATACGCTGTATTAGAATTAGAATCCTCAAGGCCGTGTTTAATTCGTGAATTGCACTGAAGAAAATTTAATTTAATATGTCCCAAAAGCTGGTTTAAAATTACAATAAATATAATGCAGTAAATCATGTTAAATCCAATTATTGAATTGTAGAAGGTGCAATTATATGGGTTATGCCATAAATTCCATTTTTTATAAATACGTTTAGAAAACGATATTTATTGGGGTAAGCCAGCTAAAACTTAAAATCTAGTTATATTATTGTTTTTTGCATCAAAGTTTAAGATACTTCGAACAGTCTATACCTTTTAAAATAATTTTGCCTTTCAGGATACCTTCAACAGTAAGATTTAATATGATCGTGAATGCTGGTTTTAATTATATTAAAAAATAATGCAGCAGTGTCGCGGCAGGGCTGTAAGTAAATGAGGAAAAATGAATAAGTTACCCCGTGAGAGAATCTATTTTTTTTTTAAATCATATTAATATTTTTGGTAATACGGCTTAAAGAGATATTGGTGTCTTAAAGATAAATTTATATTGAAACAAAATAATTGGCCAAAAGAGGAAAAATGAATAAGTTACCCCGAAATAGAACCTATTTTGTTTTAAAAATCATATTACTATTTTTTGTGATAAGATATAGTGGTGTCGTAAAGATAAACTTATATTGAAACAAAATAATTGGCCAAAAGAGGAAAAATGAATAAGTTACCCCTAATTTAATTTCTATTTTGTTATAAAATCATATTAATGCTTTTTATGTTATAGTTTAAAGGTAAAATTGTCTTTAAAATAAATTTATATTGAAACACAATAACTGGATAAAAGAAGAAAAATTAATAAGTTACTCCTAATTTAATTTTTATTTTGTTTTAAAAATCATATTAATGCTTTTCATGTTATAGTTTAAGGATAAAATTGCGTATTATGATGAAAATTTGTATTTCTATTAAACTTAGTTTATCTTATTCGAATTTTTGTTTAAAAGATCGCCCCCACCAAATGTCAAATAGGCATTGTTTCACCACGAGAAGCTCAATAGAAAAACTATTGGCGTTGCCTTTTTTTAGACTTAGTTCCATAAACGTATTTGTTTATGTTTAATATCTCTGTCTATTGGGTTGTATTTAGAGACCTTGTCAGTCTACCAGGAGTCTGAAATAAGGCGGAGGTGGTTGGTGGGTTGTTGTTTAATAGTTTCACCACCAATCGTCTAAGTTTCAACGCTTGTAACAGCCCTCATATCGGTTACGTGGTGTTGATGGGATAATAGGGGCTTTATGGGCGTAGAGTTGGTGAGTGTATGTGCGTTTGTGTGCGCTTTTAATTCGTTCGAAGATTATTAATATATACAGGCCATTTATGCCTTCTAAGAAGCCTTCTAAGCCAACTGGCGGATTAAGCAAGAATATATGCTTTAATTAAATAAATGAACGCAATCTGGCAACTCAGCCTTCTAAGCCAACTGGCTGATTAAGCCAGAATATATGCTTTAATTAAATAAATAGCGCAATCTGGCAACTCAGATAAGCCAACTGGCTGATTAAGCCAGCTGGCTAATTACGAACATATTAAGGCAACGGCCGCTCGGCTGAAGTCTTAATATGCGCTTGGCTCCTGCCAGGCGAACACCTCTCCTCCTTTCTCTCTCTCTCTCCTCTTCTCCCATCTCTTTCTCTTGGGGGATAACTCCGCCTCCAAGTTGCATAACCCCTTGTTGCTCTTGCAACATTCCCCTCCCCCTTTGTTGCATAACATCTTGCAACATTGACCTTCTCCCACTTGTCGCATAACAACTTGCAACATCCCCCTCCCCTGTTGCAGAACAGATTGCAACATTGATCAACATTTGCAATTGCTTGCACTCTCCCACTTTGCGCCCATACTTCTCGTAAACTAGTTTTATTGACTCTTTATCATACTCTTGTTCTTCCTTATATAACATACTGCACCCTTGTTTGGGGAAACTCCGCTAAGAACGCATTAAATGGTATCTTTGTCATCCAAAAACGACCAATAAGGTTATTATCTGATGCTGATTTCCTTGATCACTCTAGTGCATTATTTAAAGAGCTAAACCTACTAAAGCTCAACGATATAACTAAACTGGCACATTTTATTTTTATTTACAAGTGTAAGAACAAAATCATTAATTTACAATGGGTAAATAGATATTTTGTAACTCAAGAAATCCACTCGTATCAGACCAGAAATAGATCAAAGCTTGTTATACCTCAATTTAGATTGTCTTCATCTCAAAAACTACCCATTTTCATTGGATTGAAACTATGGAACGACTTGCATGCCGATATAAAAAATATTGTGAATGTAAATTTGTTTAGAACCAAGTTGAAATCCCGATTAATAATGGCATACTAACAAAAATCTAGGATTAATGTCCACTAATATTGTTTAATATTGTCCATTAATATTGTTTAATATTGTAATACATGTTTTACCTAATAATAATACGTATTTACTTACTTATTTATTTATTATTATTAATTAATAACAACTAGCTGCTTATTTTTAATAAGAGCCCAGTAAAGCCTAAAGTTTAAGGGCCAAATTAAATAAAATAAATAGTTGAGCTTCACAATTATTCATGTCATTGTAAATTGAAAAAATGTATTTATTTTATTATTATTAATAAAAGCTATTCTATTCTATTCTATTGTATTCTATCATGGAGTGACTGTTGAGAGAGACGCTATGTGAAGCGGGAGACGATGTGAATAGCTATAGGAGAAGAACAGTGGCCATCTACAACTACAGCTATAGATCGGCCAGAAAGGAAATTAGAGATGAAGGTACAGATAGAAGGATAGAAACCGAAGGAGGACTGTTTCAAAATTAAAGATTTGTGCCAGACCCTATCAAAAACTTCTGTTCTTTCTAACGCAATAGCATATGTTTCACCGAAATCCCGAGAGGAAAATGACCAAGAGTCAGAGAGATATGCAAGATCACCAGTAGAGCGACCCTCGCGGAACCCATAATGACGATCTGAAAGAAGATTGAGAAGAGAGGTATTTAAAAATCTTCCTATTAAGGATAGATTAAAAACCTTTAGAAATGCAAGAAATCAGAGCAATTGGGCGATAGTTGGAAGGTTGAGACCGGTTACCCTTCTTTGGGACATGCTGAATGAAAGCAAATTTCCAGCAGGAAGGAAAAGTAGCAGATGAGAGACAATGAAAGAAGAGTTTGCATAGAGAGGGTGTCAACAAATAAGCACAGTTCTTAAGAACAACAGGAGGAACACCGTCAGAACCGTACGTCTTCCTAGAGTTGAGCCCAGATAGGGCAGAAAGAACATCTCTCGGAAAGATTCTTATTTTAGACATGATAAAGTCAGAAGGAGAAAGAGGTGGAGGAACAGCACCGTTATTGTCCATGGTTGAGTTGGAAGCGAAAGTTTGAGCGAAGAGTTCAGCTTTGTCAGGAGAAGGGACGGCAACTGAGCCGTCGGAATGGAAAAGAGAAGGGAAAGAAGAGGAAGTAAAGATGTTGAAGAGGTTCTTAGCTAGATGCCAGAAAGAGCGAGAAGAATTAGAATTGGATAGGTTTTTACATTTTTGTCTGATGAAGGAATTTCTGGGGAGTCGAAGAACAGATCTTGTACGATTCTGGGCAGAAAAACAATATAAGCTGAGTGAGAGTCAGGAATTCGGTGGGGACGGTACCCTCTGAAAGCCTCCTCTCTGTTGCGGATAGCATTAGAACAAGTAAAGTTAAACCGAGGTTGTTTTGCACAAGTAGTAGGAATAGAATATGGAATGTACGCCTCCATGCCCGGAAGACTCACCTCCGTGATGCGCTCAGCACACTCGGAAGGGCCCCGGCCACGTAATCAGTAATCATTCCATAGGAACTCACAGAAGGACTGCCTAAGAGCTTCCCAATTAGCGGCGCCAAAGTGCCAAAGGTGGCTCCTCTTCGGAGGATCCAAAGGCCTAATTGGGACGATAGGACAGGAAACAGATATAAGATTGTGGTCGAGGAGCCAAACGGAGAAAAAAGTTTGACAGAATAAAAAGAAGGATGAGAGGTAAGAAATGAATCCAGAATGTTGGGGGCTATCTCCAAGACGATCGGGGATACGAGTAGGATGCTGTACAATCTGCTCTAGGTCATTAAGGATAGAAAAGTTGTAAGCTAGCTCACCAGGGATGTTAGTCAAATGAGAGAAAACCCAAAGGTGGGGCCGTTGGGGTGAAAATTGAAATCTCCTGAAATGGAGATTTCAGCAAAGGGAGAGTAGGATAGAAAGTATTCCACTTTGGAAGTGAGGTAGTTAAAGAAGAAAGGTAATCAGCGCAGATATGATATATTTACAGTAGTATGAGAATGGCATGTAAGCCGTTGCCAGAGGGTATAGAACTCGGAGGATTAGAGTTCGGGAATACGAGAACAAGTTAGGTCATTGCGTACGTATACACAACATACAGAAAGGGGTTTCTCTCAGTCGTCCCAGACACCTGAGTTTCAGTGAGGAAAAGAAGATGAGGTTTAGAGGAGGAGAGGTGGCGTTGAACAGATTGAAAATTTGAGAAAAGGCTACGAATGTTGCAGAAATTAATGAAAAGTGAATCAAGCAGAAGTCCAGAACATCTCGAATGGGCGGTAGCGGATCCAGCCCCTGTTTAGGTCCGTGTTCCCGGTATCGACAGCGGGTGAGCCAGAAGTGGGGATATTTATGGTCCCCTCCTCATGGGAACCCGAGGTTCTTGAAGTTGATGCCATTTTTGTTTTAATTTTGAAAGGAATATGTAGTGTGTAAGATCCATGTATATGTAGTGAAGAATAGGGAGTGAAGAGTCTCTTTGAAAGCATGCTGAACTGCTCACAGAGTAGAAGAGACACGGAAAATGATCAGCTAAGGAGGACAGTGACAGGAGAAAAGGAAGTTCCAGCACTCTCTATCTTCTGTCTAACGTACCCCAGTAGTATTTCCCTGGTCGATTGGTGTCTACAACCTCCCTCTATTTTACAATCTCCTCAAATATATATATATATATATATATATAAAACGTTCGTCTACCTTGGTTTTGCTTCCTCCCGAATTGTTCATTCTGACAAAGGTCAGCTTTGTCACTCCACCTTAAACCTACAGTTCAACATGGAATCCAAACCTCGCCCCACTAGCAGCCCAGCGTCTTAAACACTAGGCTACTTAGGGTACCCATTTATCTGCCAACCAATTTTTTTATTGTGTAGAACTGATGAACAGCTTGATATGAGGCGCGCCGCCTGCTTCACCGAGTCTCAATCTCGGGCCGATGGATTCGTAATCAGCGACGCTAACCACTACACCACCGAGGCGAATATATATACCTTTCAACCTTTCAAATGTTCCGTGCGATGATTTCTCATTTCACGAAGATCAAGCTTGTCGCCGCTTCTCTCGATTTGGCCTGGTGAAGTAGTGAGGTGGTTTCTTGTACTCTCCACCCAACATAGCCAGGTACGCCCGGCTCATCGGGGATTGTTCTGAGCTAGGCGTCTAATCTTCTTTTGAAGATTTCCACCGCAACACCACTCGTGTTCCTTGGGTCTTTGGGCAGCTGATTAAACAGTTTTGGGTTAATATTCGTCTTTTAACCCGCTCGCGCGCGGTTAAAACAGTACAATATATTGAATTGCCATTCAAAACTGACTAAGAAAATATATATCTTATGTTGTGCAAATTTGTTGAAATATACTCTTTTTAATAAAATATATTTCCTGTTTTGGCTATAATGTACTTTTTTCATAAAATATTTTTCCTGATTGGGCTATTTTTTCGCTACTCTGCGACTTAATTAGTTGTTTGGGTTTTGTTCTGGCTATTTTTTTTTTCAAATTGGATTCAGTTTAGTGGTGTTTGTGATAGAATTATGACGTGCCATTCGTGTGATTTTGACTGAGAACTTGATTCGTCATGTGCCCTAGATAAAGACAAAGGATTGGATGCTTTTATCAATTACGGCGTTATTCTCTCATACTTAACTTGCCCGAAATGTGACAGTGAGTGCCTAATACGAAAAGATCAGAAGATATTTAGGTGAAATAACCAATATTAACCTGTTAGGTTAATTGAATGCTCGGTTAGGTTAATTGACTGCCCGGGTAGGTCAACTGAATGCCCGGTTAGGTTAATTGAATGCCCAGTTAGGCCAACTATACACCCTTGATGATTGGTTAGGTTAAGTCGTGATATTTTCGTTAGTTTAAATGAAAATGATGAGAGCAAACTTTTATGGTTAATTTTGAGGTGTTTTGTACGAAAAGGACATCCATTTCCTGTGCAAATGCGTAGTTTTCAAGATGACGATATCTCGAAAATTACGGATTTGCACAGGAAACGGATGGCAGATTCGTGCAAAACACCTCAAAATTGATCAGAAAAGTTTGTTCTCATCATAAAAACAGACTGGGTGTAAAAACGAATAATTACCCAGTTTTGGTCCTCTCATAAAACTATTTTCTTTCAGATTTAAGGATGTTCCCTATCTAGCCTTTAATTTGGGAACACAACACAGTCTTCCTTTTCTACTTTCCACTGTTGTTCGGGGAGTTACAGGGTTCAGAGTAAGATTAGGGACTAGTTTCTCCATTATTTTCAAAGTGTAAATAATGGTGTAGCTCTCTCTTCTCCTTTCCAGTGAATATAGGTTTAATTCGCGTAACCTTTCCCAGTAATTTACTTCTTTGCACCCATTGATCTTGGCTGTGAATCTTCTCTGAATCCCTTCTCGCTGTCTAATGTCTTCTTTTTTATATGGGGGGATGTTAGGACCAGCAGTATTCCAATTTAGGTATGATCAGTGTTTTCAGTAGACGAATCATTATATTCCTATCCCTTCGTTTAAAGGTTCTCATTATCTGGTCAGTTATTCTCTTTGCGCTGTTTACTGCTCTTATTTTGTGTTTCAAATTTCGCATCATTAGTCATTACAACCCCTAAATCTTTGGTTTAGAATTTCTCTGAATTTCCTGACCATTTGGGGTATAATATTCCATGGATTTTAGGTCCTATCTTTTTCGGTACCGTAACAGCTGAAATTTCTCAGTGTTAAATTTCATAGTGTTGTCTTCCGTCCACTTGTTGATTCTGTTCATGTCGGTTTGTAGAGATCCTATATCTTCTGGGTTACTTATTTTTCTACTGATCTTTGTGTCATCGGCAAAGGATGTTACTGTGCTCTCTCTCTGGTAACGTCCTCATCTATGTCAGTTAGCATGATTATGAAGAGGAGTGGAGCTAATACTGTTCCTTGTGGTTCTCAGATGAGGACTTTTGATTCTGATGAAGATACTTCTTGTACTGTAACGACTTGCCGCCGCTCACTAAGGAAATTATATATCTATTTCCCTACTTTTTCTGTTATTCCCATATATATATATATATATATATATATTATATATATATATATATATATATATATATATTATATATATATATATTTCAGTTTATGTATTATGATTCCAGGGTCACACTTGTCGAACGCTTTGGCAAAGTCTGTGTATATCACATCATAGTTTTTATTACTTTCAATTGCATCAATAATTAGTTGTAATATGCATGATCTGGATGACCGAAACCCATGTTAGTTATCATTTAATTTTTTCTGAGTTTCCGAAAAGTCATAGATTTTCTGTTTAACTATTTTTTCAAATATTTTAGTAATATGAGATGTAAGCGACTCTGGCCTCGGATCGATCTCCTCCTTTATATATTGGGACTATGTTCGCGCTCTTCAGGGTGCCCGATATTTCTCCGTCTAGTGATCGTCTCCATATCCAATATTGGGGCTCAGCGATTCCATTCTTGCAATTCTTGATCAGTGTGGCATTCTATTTATCCGGTCCTGCTGCTGAGTGTGCTTTTAGTTTCCGTATAACTTGTGTAATATCATCTGTCGTAAAGTCGAAGTCCGTTGTACTTTCCCCTTGTAGTTCTTCTTCAAAGAACATTTCTATCGCATATCAGTTTGTCAGTTTTTGGGATACTGAAAGATGATTCTTACTGAGCTCTTAATATTTCAGATACTTCTGTTAGATCATCAGATAAAGCACCGTCTTCGTTTTTCAAAGGTCCGATAGTCGTATGATTTTTCGACTTCCTTTTTTCAAAATTATAGAAGTACTTTGAGTTAACCTTTATCGCTTCTATAGCGTCGTCGTCTTTTTTTTCTGTATGCTTCTCAATTAGTTCCTGTTTGACGTCATCGATACTCTGCAGTTTATCATTTAATATTTTTCTGATGTTGTTATCTTTGCAGTTACTTAATTTTGCAGTCACTCTTTTTCTCTTTCGGAGCAATGACCTCTTGTGTCTCTCGAACCCGCTTCTCTTTCCTCTTAGTTGTATTTTTGGGACATGTCTTTCCACAATTTCCTCCGTCTTCTCCTCTAAGGTCATTAGCATCTCTTCCGTTGTCTTGGCCTCGAAGATGGGTTTTCTACTCTATCATTTCCATGCTGGATGCAACATCTTCCCAGTTTATAGCTTTGGAATGAAAATGAAAAATTTTGAATTTGCTTCATTCTGTTGATCGTGTTCTTTCCTTTCTTGTTGCTTTTATATTGGTTGTTATTTTAATAGTGTTGTTATCCGATATTATAGTTGGGGATATTTCTACATTATCAATTATGTTGCTGTTGTTTGTGAATACCAAATCTAGGCAGCTGTTTTTTCTTGCGATTTCTGTTATTTCTTGTGTTAACGTAAATTCTTCAGCTAGAGCTAGTAGCATTTTTACCTGCTCCTGGTCTTCCCGTGTGCCCCCCTTTGTCCTGGTGTATACATATATTTTTTCTTATCTTTTTATATTTCATGAATGGAAAATTAAAATCATCACAGAGAAAAATATTTGGGGTTGGGGAATGTAGATCTTTTACCCAGTGTCTTACCTCTGTAATGGAATCTGAGAATTTTGAGGTTGGCGTGTTCGGGGGTCTGTACATTACAATTAGTACCATATTTAATTTTTCAACTTTTGCTTCTCCACATTCTAAGTAGCTATAAGTCATTTCTGCCATATGCCTTTCGCGTGTGTAAATAGCACATCCTACTTTTTCCCCTCCTTTACTTCGGCTCGGAGGATGTTATAGTTGTCAATTTGTATTTCTTTTTTGTCAATATAGAAAGCACAGTTTTCACAGTTCGCCTGGCAGTCCTTTAGATGGGTTTCCGTAAGGCATGCAAAATCTGCTCCGGTTTCTTGCACGAGTCCTTTCAGGTATATATATATACAGGGTGTCCCATAAGTCCGGCATCATAGGAAAAATAATAAAAAAGGCAAAACAAAAGCTTTTATTTAAAGAAAGTGCTCAATATGTCCACCATTGTTTTCAATACACAAATTCAGACGTAATACCCACTCAGCAAGCACACGGTGAATGATGTCAGGAGTAATGGTTTACATGCTCCAATAATGCGCTGCCGCAAATGTTCAACACTCCTAATTTTCTCTGCGTATACCAGCGCTTTCAAGTGGCCCCAGAGATAAAAATCTAGTGACGTGAGATCCGGGCTTCTAGCTGGCCATTCCACAAGCCTTCGACGTCCTATCCAATGATCAGGGAATTGTTGGTACAGGTATTCCCTTACTTGGGTGCTGTAACGTGCAGGAGCGCCGTCTTGCTAGAACCATGTCGGGAAATTTCCTTCTTCGTTCAAGACACTGGGAAATGCTTCTTCCTTGAGCATACGTAGGTAGGTGCCTCCAGTGACATGTTCATCGAAAAAGAGGGGGCCTATGATGCGATCCTTCCAAATGCCACACCATACCATCACCCGAGATGCACCTTGTTCCTTTGAAGAGGTATACCAGTGAGGGTTGTTTTGAGACCAGTAGTGGGTGTTCTGACGATTTACCTCACCATTTCCATAAAAAACAGCCTCGTCACTGAACAGAATGGTGGACGCGAAATTGGCATCCCGAGCATATGAATTATGATTTGTAGAAATAGAAAAATATGAATTTCTCCTATGATGCCGGACTTATGGGACACCCTCTATATATATATATTTTTTTTTGTGCCTGTGTTTGTTATGTCTGTTAGAGTATGATTTTACTCGAAACCCGGAAATTTGTACGCCAACATTTGTACGACGGAAACTTATACGCCAGCATTTATACGCCAGAACATTTATACGACTGGAAATTTATACGCCAAGCATTTGTACGACGGTAATTTATACGTTATACGCAAGAAATTCATGATCAGTTAATAAAATTGAATTTGAAACTAGGTAAGTTAAAATACAAATTATCACAAATTATGAAATTACATATTACAATAATTAAATGCATAATTGAAACTAGATTTCAGCTTATCAATTTAAGAGAAAATGTAACTAGCGATATACAGAACGAATGTCATTTAAAAAATCGGAGAACAAATCTTGCGAGTTTTTTCTCATTAATCTCCAGACCTAACCTAACCTAACCTAACCTAACCACCTGTACCTATTCAATAACCATTTACCTACCTGTTAATCCTTTAATGCGCTGTGATACATAATAAGATTTAAAATTCTTCAAATTGAAATTATTTTCAAAATATTTAAATAATGTTTACTTTTATTTATTTATTTATTTTTTTTGCACCTATGCTTATGTTTATATAAAAAAATGAAGTCACGATTATTATCATGGGTAGATCGCATACTTAAGTCAAAAAAGTCCGGTAGAGCGCATACTTAAATTACCGTCGTACAAATGTCAGTCGTATAAATTTCCAGTCGTATAAATGTTTTGGCGTACAAATGCTGGCGTATCAATTTCCGTCGTACAAATGTTGACGTACAAATTTCCGCACACGATTTTACTCATGTGCCCCCTTGTATGTGGGTTTGTACGTAATGCAGAATTGAATGGTGTTTGTCAGTGATAAACTGAGGTATTTCTACTGCAGTGAACTTCTCTTCGCCTGAAAAACATTTTAACTCTTCGAAAGATTTATTTCTTTCACTTATTTTTAGTTAAAAAATTACTTTTTTCAGTGAAGAAAGAGGGATATGTTTTGTATTTATAGATAGATGCTGCCACCATGTTCATTTCGAAATAGAAGAGTTTTAATCACAATACTTAAGGATAATGTCGCTGAAACCACTTTGGTATTATCATTAAATTGTGAAAATATATCATTGGCGGAACTAATGGCAATAGCTACAAAAGGGTGTAAACACCTTGTCAGAAAATATCCTTCATTGAGAATGAGTGACGAATCTATGTGACCCCGCACTGGAAGGCGTTCTCCAATTTGCTAATGCACCCTTTTTCCGTAGATATTCTCCGTGGACCTGAAAGAACATCAAAGATTTCAGAAGAATCATTTAAAAGTAACTTGTTTTTACGTTGCAGAATTTCGTGAGCCGTAAAGAGCGAAGTACTGAGGTCCCTAAACAATCAGACTTGGAGACACAAATAATCAGGGAGGAAAAAAACGCAAAGAAATCAGTAACTGTCCGTCTTGAATTCAGAGAAAGTTCTTAAAAGGACCCATATTAAATCCATATAAATTTCCTTCCCATTTACAAGCAGTATATGAGATACGAACTTATAACAAGATATTTCAAACATTATCTATACCCAGTTAATATCATTTTCATTCACTTATTCGCTTATTGTAATTATTATCAAAAATACCTAGCCTAGGATATTTTTCCTAGCTCTTGCGGAAGACTGTTTCACCCTTTGGGCAATACATATTCACTGTAAAGTCCTGGTGCTAATATGTAACAATAATTTTCAGAAAATTTCGAGCGAGTTAGAGTTTAACATCTACACTTATTTCACGAATCATCACTTAAATTTTAAATGCAGCTTCATAGATTTTATTTGAAGCTCACAAAAATTTTGAGTTTCATATCCCAAGAACAATGGGCCAATTGAAATTTAAGCGCTTTGTGTTTTAGCATATAAATCTTCTTTTTTTTATGATAAACTGGGCTCAATATTTTTTGGGACATCCGATCTGAAAAAAAGGGTGCGAAAAACACTCCAGGGATCCCACAGGGTGTTGTCACCAAGTTTCATGAAAATCGGTCCAGCAGGTTTGGACCTGAGAATGGGACAGACGGACGGACAGACAGATGGACATGCAATAATTATGTTGTGATGATGATGATAATGATGACAATGATGGTTAATATATTATATATCACAGCATTTACTCTGATGATATATATATATATATATATTATATATATATATATATATATATATATACATATACACCACCTTAAGCTCGTTGCGGTTTCGTGCGTCGGTCTCTCTTCACACGAAGGTCAAGCTGGTGGCCCCGCCTCTAGTTCTGGCTTGGTGGGGGAGCGAGTTGCTTTCTTGCGCTCTCCACCGCACATAGCCAGTAAGGTAGGTTGATTTTCCGCATTTTTTTAGATATCGACTTTGGACTAGTCGAGATAGTCAGGGCTTAATATGACAATAACTGACAAAACATTTCAGATCTCTAGCTTTAACCGTTTTTTGAGGAAACCGTTTCAAAAATTGTCAAAAAATCGTACCGAAAAATATCTCATTTTCGCAATTTTCGCCCGAAAAAATCATACTATTTTCATAAAAAAACCCTGAAAAAAGTTGCAATTTTATTGAAAAAAAGTAAAAAAAAACATGTACAGAGTCAAATAGACACATTTAGATCCCAAGATCATCATAATTTTCACTGTAAGAGCCAGTGGCGGTCCTAGCTTACATGACGCCCTGGGCGAACCTCACCTTCAGCGCCCCCCCCCCTGTTCGCCAACACACACACATTCGAATCCCCCCAAAATAAAGGACAGACATAACTCTTTCACAAAATAACTTTTTATTGGACTAATTGTTGGAACTTCAGAACCAAAACAAAGACTCAAATTTCTGAATTTTACAAATTCTTCATCACGTAAATAGAATAACTCACTTAAGAGAATGTAATTATGATACTATGAACAGGAAAAATACAAATAAATTGCACAACTGCCATAAATAAACTATTTTTATTTATTTCTTTATTTATTTATTCTTATTTTTATTTTTTTTTTTTTTGCAGGCGCTCATGCCGCCCCTCCACAAATGCCGCCCTGTGCGGCTGCCCATATTGCCCATATGAGGAACCGCCACTGGTAAGAGCCCTTAGAAGCAAAGGAAGGCCTCATCTGGTGGCTTAGGGCTTTGGCCAGAATGTGTTTGTGCCTTGATTTGAGTCCATAAACAGTATGGGAAGCTTCAGATGTCAGCTTCACGGCCCTTTCAACACTCTAAGAATGTGAAGGCAGATCAGGCAGCTCCAGTTTGGTGCCATTCAGCAATGCTTCTTGAAGCTCCTGGTCAGAAAAGTCTTCTGTGAGAGCAGGTTCACAGATGCCACTTTGAGAAAGGTTGATTAGTTCTGACCAGTGGGTAGCTTCAATGTTGATGGCTGTGATCTTCTTCAGCCTCTTCTTGGCTGGCTTCCCACTTCTGAAAGAATAATAATTAATTTATTTTTTATTCCAGTTTAAGATTTAATCCCTATTAATCTTAGAATTGCTGATTTAATTTAACTTAAATTAAAAAAAAAAACCCGAGTTCTATAAATCCCCATAATCGAATTTTTTTCAGAAAGAAGGTAAGATTATTTCTATTATCAGAGGGGAGGGGGGAATTGGGATAAGAAAATGTGAAAAAAAATTCGATTATGGGGATTTATGGAACTCGGGCCTTTTTTTTATTAAATAAATCCCCATAATCAAATTTTTTTTTTCACATTTTTAAAAATTAATAAATGCTTACCTGATGGACAGAATTTTCTTGAGAGCAGCTTCTCTCACTTCCAAGTCATCAGACTTCATCATGGAGTACAGTACATTCTCGGGCAGCAAGGCAAAAGCATTGTACTTCAGGTTCTTGAAAGCAACACCCTGGATTTCTTCAGACTGCTGCTTGATCCTCTGGATCATGTTGAAGATGTACAGCTGCTGATTGTAGAACTTGCTGTCCCTTTTGATCTCAAACCAACTGACTGCATACACTTCCACAATGAACTTGATGGCCTGGTAAAGCTTATCCTGTAGTTCTGGAGGGTAAGCACCTCTGGTCCACAGACACATCAATCTAATTGCCAAAGTCAACCATCTTGCATGGTTTAATGGTCCAATTTTCCAGGCAGCAAATCTTGGGTTGACTTTGCCACTGGAAATTCCAAGCACATACTCCAAAAGAAGCCTCTGGTCGCTACCGAGATCATTCAGTGTCTCCTCAGCAAATTCCATGTCATCCAGGGGGCCACTGAGTTTGGTGAATTCCACTTGTGGCAGATCTTGGTAGTCAATTTCACAGAGTTTTCCCAGCGGACCAGTGAAAGCAGTGGGACTTTTGGTACTGCCATCAAGATGCTTGAAAACAGCTCTGAAAGGAAGCTCATTCTGATGGAGTGAACAGCCAATGGTGTGCAATTTCCGCTCAATTTTATTTTCCAGAGCTGTTACAAGGCCTCCCTCCCAGCCAGTGTTTGTATTTGTGTTGTCAAGGAGGACAGCTTTCAGGGTATGAACACTGTTAAACTCCTCCAAGACACTAGCAACTTCTTCACCAAGAAGAACTCCAGTCGCACCTTTAATTGGGATGACTCTGTGAGTAAGATATGTTCCACTTTCAGTTCCCGGCTCCTTTGTGAAAGTCAAATGGTGCTCTTGTCCCTTTCCTTTCTTCAGCTTAGTCCCCCCATTTTCATCCTTAACTTCTCTGTAGAGCAAAGTGTCCTTGTCAACTTTCCCATCAACCCCAATACAGACTAACTTTTCCAGACCCTCATTGTGCTTTTCATCACTTTTCACTTTCATTCTAGCTTTTTCCCTGTCCATTTTCGATTTATCAACTATTATCTGTTTCACATCAAGGCCAGGATTAAGCAGGTCCATAGCTTGTAAGTCCAGGAGGAAGGCATTAGCAAGACTTGCCCCAAGATTGGAAGAAACATCACCCCTGATCAGTTCCATGGCATATCTGTGGGTTTTCAAAAAGCTGTAACCTACACTTGGGTGCCTTCTTGGCTTGAACTCTTCAGCTTCACCACCAGATGGCTGAAATGAAAATAAAAAATAAATTACTAAAGCGAAAATGGGGGAAAATAGGGGAAAAAGTAGGGAAAAATATGGGTAAAAATCGACGAAAATGGGCGGAAATAAGAATAAATTACTTAAACGAAAATGGGGAAAAAAGTGGGAAAATAGGGGGGAAAATGGGTAAAAATTCAGGTAAAAAGTCGGCGAAAATGGGCGAAAAAGAATAAATTACTAAAGCGAAAATGGGGGGAAAAAGGGGGGAAATAGGGACAAAAGGTAGGGATAAATTTGGGTAAAAATGGGATAAGATATAAGAAAAAATATATATTATCTCTCCTGATTCTCCTGAGCTGGATTCAAAAGAAATATCTTGTGAAGGTGTGGAGGCAAAAGTGGCCAAATCCACTTCCTGCTTCTGTTGAATCTGGCTCTGAAATCTTTCTGCTTCAGCTGCAGCCCTCTGGTCTGTCTTCACAGCAGCTTTATCCACAGATCCCAGCTGGAAAGAGCCCTTGGGTCCTATTTTGGCCCTCTGATCTCTCAAGTTCCCTCTCCTCTACTGGAACCTGAGATATTAAAGTATATTAAATAGCGGATCTAAAATAAGAGATAAAATCCTGAAAAAAAATTGATTATTAATTTCTATTAACAGGGGGGGGGAAAGGAAGATTACAGGAGGAAAATGCGGATATTTTTCAATTACAAGCATTGAATTTCCTTCCATTTAAAAGGCACCTAATCGCACTAAGTTAGGCCAGTTAAAAGTTAAAAAAATAATAGCATTACCTTCTTACTGGGAGGACAAGTGCAGATTATGTGCTGTGTTTGACAATTTTCTTTCTTGCACTTCACAGCATTGTCATCACAGGGACGAAGAAATGTCAAAAAGTTTATCCAGCTTTTCCTCCAGATTCTGCTCCTGGACTGTAGAAAGAGATTTCCTGTTTATCTCTTTTCCTTTCTTGAAGCACACTTTATCCACCAATTTCACTACATAATATTCCTCATACAGGGGCAGCCGCGGGTTCACTGCTTGTCAGATCTCAATCACATCCTTTGCTATCATTTTAGCAATATCATAGTCTTTCAAGTCCGGGTGGCTGTTTTGGAGGAAATAACTGTACTGAATAACTTGGTGGAGGGTAGGAGGCTCTGTTTTATCCAAAGGGGAAGTCTGGCCACTGAATTTTTTGGCATTATCACTTCGAGTTAACACTGCAGACTTCCGTTTTTTACCCATTTTTATGAAATATCTGAAAATAAACCCAATTAAATGAACGCATCATAAAATAACTTAATTTAATACACATTTTATAGGTAAATATCATTAGAAAATACAAAATAATACACTAATAAACATCTATAATGCATTTACAATAAATTTCAAGCATCGTTTTGTTAAAAAAAACAAATTTTAATTGATTATTTTGATGAAATAAGGTCGATATTTTGTTTGTTTACATTGCGCGAATGCCGCGCGCGCGATTTTACGCGTAAAATTCGGCAATTTTACAACTTAAAAATAATTAACAATCCTCAAAAAATACAATCATTTTCACAAATATGAGTTGGTGTAACGTTTTTTATACATTAATACCTTTCTATCTAGACTAGTCCAAGATAGTTCCAAAATCAACCTACCTTAATAGCCAGGTACACCCGGTTTATCTGGTACTGTCTTGAGCCAGGCATCTAGTCTTCTCTTGGAGACTTCAACTTTCACCCCTGTAACGTTTCTGATGTCCTTAGGGAGATGGTTGAAAAGTCTTGGCCCCCCTGACAACCAAGCTATTTTCCTTCAGTGTTGAGGAGGTCCCTTGTCGGACCTTTAGTTTGGGAACACTACACATTCTGCCTTTCCTATTGTCCATCGTTGTCTGGATGGTAATTGGGTTTAGTTTTAGGTTTGGTACCAGTTTTTCGTTCAATTTCCATATGTGGATTATGGTGTACCTCTCTCTTCTTCTTTCGAGAGAGTACAGACTTAGTTTACGTAGTCTTCCCCATAGTTGAGTTCTTTGCAGCCATCAATCTTGGCTGTGAAATGTCTCTGCGTTTCTTCTAGTCTATTAGTTTCTTCCTTTTTATATGGGGACGTCAAAATTGAGCAGTATTCAAGTTTTGGTATGATCAGTGTTCTCAGCAGGAGAATCATTACTGTCTTGTCCCTCCTTTTGAACGTTCTTAGTACCTGTCACGAGACTCTTTTTGGTTTGTTTATTGCTATCTGATTTTGTGTCTCGAATTTGGCATCATCGGTCATTATTACCACAAAGTCGACCGCTTTCGTGCTTCTCTGAATTTCCTGTCTATCTGGAGCATAATATGCAGTCTGTTTAAGTTCCTCATTTTTACCATATCTCAACAGCTGAAATTTCTCGGTGTTAAATGTTATATTGTTGTCTTCTGACCATGTGTATATTTTGTTCGTGTCCCTCTGCAAGGCCTTCACTTCATTTGCATCGCTGATTTTTCTGCTAATCTTTGTATCGTCTGCAAATGATGTTACTATACTGTTGCTGTTAACTCCACTGTCTATGTCTGTTAGCCTGATAATGAACAGGAGTAGGGCCAGCACTGTACCTTGTGGCACTGAGCTGCGTACTTCTGATTCTGATGATGATACACCTTGAATTTTGACGACCTTAGTCGTTCTCTGAGGAAGTTATAGATCCATTTTCCCACTTTGCCTGTTATTCCCATATGTTTCATTTTATGTGCTATTATACCATGATCGCACTTGTCGAAAGCTTCAACAAAATTTGTGTATATGACATCATAGCTTTCATTGCCTTTAAGTGCATCTTGGATATTGTGATAATGCTCTATAAGTTGTGATAAGCATGATCTTCCCGATCGGAATCCGTGCTGATTTTCGTTGAATCTTTCCAGTGTCTCCAAGAAGTCATAGATTTTCACTCTGACTATTCTTTCAAATATTTTCGTGAGGTGGGACATCAATGACATTGGTCTATAGTTCTTTGCTTGAGATCTATCCCCGCCTTTATAGATTGGGATAATGTTTGCTCTTTTCAAGATGCTCGGTATTTCCCAGTGTGTAGGGATCTTCTCCATATCCAGTATAAAGGTGTAGCTATTTCATTTTTACAGTTTTTAATTAAAAGTGCGTTCCATTTGTCCGGACCTGCAGCTGAATGTGATTTCACTTGTCGCTACATCTTCTGGGGTAAAATCAAAGTCTGTTATACATTCTCCTTGTAATTTCTCTTCGAAGAATGCATCTATATCAGGTTTCGCTTTGTCACTTTTTGGGGTACTGAAGACCGATTCATACTGGGTTCTCAATTTTCAGATATTCCTTTTTGATCGTCCGTTAGTTCATTATTCCCTTTCCTTAAGGGCCCGATAGTAGCGCGCATTTTTGTTTTCCTTTTCGAATAGCTGTAGAAGTATTTTAGATTTTCCTTTATTGCTTCTACCGCCTTTTCCTCTTCCTTGTCTGTATGGCCCTTTATCAGAGTTTGTGTTTCCCCATCGATACTCTCCAGTTTTTCTTGTATTACTTTCCTGGCATAGTTGTCTCCGCAATTTGCTAACTTCGTCGCTACTCTCTTTCTTTTGCAGAATATTCTTCTCTTTTGCCTCTCTACCCAGTTCCTCTTTCCTTTTGGCTGTACTTTCGGAGCATATTTTTCCAAAATTCTCAGCGTCTTTTCTTCCAAGGTTGTTAGCATTTCCTCAGTTGTCTTATTCTCTAAAGCTGTTCTCCGCTCTATTTTGGCCATGTGTGATCTGATTTTTTTCCCAATTTATGGTCTTGGAGTTTACGTGAAAATCCCCAAATTTGCTTCTTCCTTTCGTATTTGTATTGTCTTTTAAAGTTATCGCCATATTTGTTGATAACTCGATTATATTGTGGTCGGAGATAATAGTTGGGGTTATTTTTATATGGCAATGAAGTTCGTGTTATTTGTGAATACCAGATCTAGGCAGTTATTTTCCATGGTATTTCTGTTAACTCCTGTGTCAGCATAAACTCGTTTGTGAGAGCCATCAACATTTTTGCTTGCTCCTGGTCCTCTCTTGTGCCCCCCTTATCTTGTTGTGTGAATATATTTCTACCCACCTTTTTGTATTTTATAAATGGAAAATTAAAATCGCCGCAGAGTATTATATTAGGGGATGGAGAGTTTAGGAACTTTATTAGGGTACTGGTCACTACTGATATCATTAATGGCATCCGAAAATTTTTCATTTGGGGAGTTTGGAGGTCTATAGATGACTATCAATACCACTTTTAGTTTCTCTATTTTCACTGCAAGAGTTTCCAAAGCTGTTGGATTTACTTATTACCGTCTCTGTCATGTGCCTCTCATGTATATAAATAGCACAGGCTGCACAGCCACCTTTACGTCTCGTTGTTCTATCCGCTCTTAGTAAGTTGAATCCATCGCTATGCAATTCTTTCTTATCGATACAGTTCGCAGTTATCGCAGTTTCCTTGGCAGTCTTTAAGATGTGTTTCTGTGTGGCATGCGATGCCCGCCCTTGTTTCGTCCATAAAACCCTTCTGGTACGAAACTTTGTTTAGAGAATTGTTCGGTTTTATTCCTTGAATATTTTCCAGGACAACGTTTATGTTCTTTGTTTGGCATTGCACCTTGTGCATTTTAAGTTGTGCATTTGTCCTTTGGTTTCGCGTGTTTTGTATGCTTGTGGTCCTCCGAGATGGCTCCGTTCCCACCTACCTGTTCTGGTAGCTTCTTGCCATGAAGCGTTCTGGTTCCAGGGTTCCCAGCTGTGTCAGCTGCATGTGCTGTATGAGACTTAGCAGCCGTATTGTGTCCGAGATGTTGAAAAATTTTGTGTGCTATTTGTGTTTTGTTTGCTCTTTAGGTACATATTTTTTTCCTCATATATATATGTACGGTGTATATATATATATATATATATATATATATATATATATTATATATTATATATATATATAGCAGCAATCCGTTTGGCTGGTGCCTCAGTGCCAAAATTAACCAAAATTGTTCATGCATAGGGAGGAACAGTTCCGAGGTTATTTCTTTATGATATTTTTTCCATCGTTCTTTTCAACCCCAACTATATTCGACATTTTCCAATGGTTAATATTATAGAGGGAGGGTTTCTCACTATATCTACCCTAAAATGGTTTTCCTTGATATCGTTCGTTTCCAACTATTGTTTAACTTTGAACAAAGTTTTCATTTAGCATTCTTAATCGTTTCACGCTTCACAGCTCGTGACAAGACTCTTACGTCAGGTTCTGTAAGTAATTTTTACTCGGTCACTACTCTGCTTATGTTTTTTTATCATTCCTGTCCATGAAGTCAGGGACTCGGGGACTCTTTCTAGAAATATGATACATGAGCAAATTCGGCTACATTCTTCATCGAAGCACCATCCAAACGGGCTGTTACTACCATGCCCTTTTCAAAAGCAATTAAATCTTTTACAAATGCCTTGTTTTATTCCATGAGAACAGGAATGACATCAACTTATTAAAATAGTACAGTAGATATTCTCGATATAATATACATTTACATACCGATTTAATGAACCATATACAGTACCTAAAGGCCTGAATAAATACTGTTCTCGAAAGTTTGAAATACAGTCTGTTTCTCACTTACAAATGAAGAGAATCCCGAATAAAGACTGAAGCATTTTGTTAATGAATCTTTTAATTTCGAAAGTAGGCAATCTCTAATTATTTATCAGAACGTGACTTTACTTGGAAACGGCGATATATATATATATATATATATATATATATATATATACAGAGATGCCTTCAGATACTTTCGCGCTTTCCACACAACCATGACCAAGATGACGTCACATCGGGAGCCACACTCGAAGCATTTGCCTTTGCCTCAATCGCATCTCATTCACCTAACTTTATATAAAGAACACTTATTACCTCACGCGTTATTATAATACTGAATACTGAACTAATTATTCAAGTGCACATTTATACATTTCAAATAAGCTTTCATTCAAACAACTGCAACCTTATTTGTTTCACTTAAATAATATTTATTTTGTTTAATAAAAGAAGAAAACTCACTCTATTAATTTCCTTAAGTAATAACATTATTTGGTCTGAAAAGACATGGTGACCCCAGCCTCAAGCAATCATTAATCACTAACATTAACGGAATTAAGAACGTAACTAATTAACATTATTATCGTGCCAACGAAGGCACTATATATATATTTTTTTTTTTTTAAAGTTCGGGAAGAACCGATTCGCCTCTATTTAAAAGGGCATATCTCGCCGGAAAAACAAAGAAAAAGTGAGAGGAAAGACAGAGGAAAAAGAAAGGGTGGAGGGGACAGTCGAAGTGGAAAAAGACCAAGGGAGCCCCATCATCCTTGGGTGCTAGGGCCGGGAGGGCGCACGTGAAACCTCCAGGAACAAGCACGTACAAACGAGCACAAAGAGTACTCAAGAGCACGAGCTTAGAACCCCCTTGCGGGGATATATATATATATATATATAATATATATATATATATATATATATATATATATATATATATATATATATGAAAATTATTTCACGAAAGTAACACGTGAAAAATATTTATGATGAATAAAACCACGAAGGAAAGGAAACACAGAGTGGTGCTCAAGCGCTTTCGTCTAATGACATCCTCAGGAACACTGAAGTAAATAAAGAGTTCAAGACTATACAATTTTTATTTCTATATTTATTATATATATATATATATATTTTTAACCTATATACAGTCTTGAACTCTTTATTTACTTCAGTGTTCCTGAGGATGTCATTAGACGAAAGCGCTTGAGCACCACTCTGTGTTTCCTTTCCTTCGTGGTTTTACTCGTCATATATATATATATAAATTATATATATATGGGATGAATTTCACAGTTAAACAAGTGAAATGAATGAATGATGCAAACCCACAGGGAAAAAGAAAAATGATTCCAAGGCTTTTCGTGTATTCAGAAGTACACCTCGTCATATATATATATATATATATATATATATATATATATATATATATATATATATATATATATATGTATATACACGGTGTATGCAACTGTGTCGTTTTCTGCAATATGGTGAAGATATTTTTTTAAAGCTGTAAGAGGGAACTATATGCGGAAGCCGCATTTCACTTCCTCATTTGGAAGAATGCTTCCTCTTGTCGAGGAGAACCTTTTGTTTTTTAGCTGTACACGCATCAAACTTGTATGTACAGCTGCAATAAACTTTATTTATTAATAAGAATCCTAACAATTACTAAAGCTGGCCACCCAACTGCTCAATTAATGTATTTATCAATTTAAAGTGAATATATAAACATAGCAAATACAAATTCCTATTTAGGTTCATACTCATAAGTATTACGATGGTATTTCGGCCGAGGAAATTGGATCAATTTGAAAATTTCCTCCTCGCGTTCCTCGTCTTCCTTTAGAAGACTTCACGGTCTTTCATGAGAGAGGTTTAAAACAAAAACAAACAAAAACAAAAAACAAACAAACAAAAAACATTTCCTGACGAGATGTTGAGTTGAGTAGGAAAAATTTCATTGCTCATTTTACGCAGCGTTCAGGCGCGTTCCGCCGTGTCCGGTTTCGCGTTTCCCGTTAGTTTATCTTTCTGGAAGCGTTTGGGCAGAAGATGCATTTCTAGAGCATCAGGTTTCTGCTAATATATATATATATATATATATATATATATATATGCGGATGTGAAGTACATCACTAATATATGAGGGTAATTCAATAAGTATCCGCACTTTTTATTTTCACAATTTTATTTTCAAATCTGATAGATTATAAACACATCACTTCTCAACATAGTCTCCCTGTTTCTCAATACACTTAGTCCAGCGATCTACAAACTTCCTAATGCCATCACAAAAGAATGTTTTTGGGTGTGTGCATAGCCAGTCATGCACCGCCTCCTTCAGGTCATCATCGCCTTGGAATCGCTGGCCTCTCAAAGCGTCTTTTAGTGGTCCAAACAGGCAAAAATCCGAAGGTGCCAGGTCTGGACTGTAGGCTGGATAGTCGAGAACTTCAAATTTAAGTTCTTGAACGCATTTTCTAGTCTGTGCAGCGGTATGAAGGCGCGCATTGTCGTATAACAGAATAACACCTTCCGACAATCTCCCGGTCCGCTTTGTGCGAATTGCTTGCTTTAACTCTTTCCGAAGCATGTCAGAACACGATGCACTTGTTACTGTAGTTCCACGCTCTAGATAGTGTTCAAGGATAGGGCCTCGTGTATCCCAAAACAGTGTTAGCATAACTTTATCTGCTGATGGCTGCGCTTTGAACTTCCTTGCAACGGGAGATGTTGGATGCTTCCATTGCATGCTATGTCGTTTGCTTTCTGGTTCATAGTGATGGATCCAGGTTTCTTCTCCAGTGATAATGTGCTCCAAAAAGTTTTCACCTTCATTATGATACCGCGCCAAAAGACGAAAGCAGACGTCCATACGATTACGCTTGTGCTCTTCTGTCAACTGTTTGGGCACCCATCTTCCACAAACCTTGTGAAAGCCAAGAATGTCATGGACTATTGAATAGGCTGACCCTTGACTGATGTCTAATGAAGATGCAATTTCTTTTATTGTTAATCTTCTGTCATCGAAAATCATGGCTCTGTCTTCTTCCTGCTTGTCACCACTGGTTGATGTTGACGGTCGTCCTGAGCGCTGAGCATCTTTCACACATGTCCGACCTTCCTTGAACATTTGAACCCACTCGTACACACTTTGTTGTGGTGACGCATTATTCCCATACTGAGCACATAAACGCGTGTGAATTTCAGCTCCTTTCACACCTTCTGCCCACAAAAAACGAACCACGGATCCCTGTTCTTCCAAGAGTACAAACTGAAAGAGGCGCAGCCATGCTCACTACTCGTACGATATGTGACAGCTTCGAGTAGCCTAAATAAGCCTATAACTGTTGCCAGCCTAAATGAGCCTATTCTGTTGCTAGCCTAAATACGCCTAGAGATCTCAGTTTGTCTCGTTATTACGACTATATATTATATATACTATATTATCAATAAAATAAAGAGTGCGGATATTTATTGAAGTACCCTTGTACATATAAACATATATTTGGTACTGGAGAATTTCGCTATATAAGATCCAGCCCCGTGGCCTTTGTTTAGACAAGTGATGTAGTGTTTCCGACTGCAGGAGGAAGAAATGATAGACAAATGCTGCAGCCAGAAAATAGAGCATGCCGACGAGCATTCTGATTGTTCGCATTGAACTGAAGGAATGAACGTGAAAGTTAGTTATGCGTTACTTTATTAATACTTGAAGATAAGAAGTGATTTTGGGTAAGAATTCCAACGATTTTTTTTATTATTAATGTACTAGGGGCACTCAATATATTTTGCCCCACCCTTTTTTCTTAGCTAAATAATAGGCCATGGGGCTGAAACATCTTTTGGGCCGCAAGTTCGAACTTTCTGCGCTTCACATAACCGGATTTTTCCAGTTTGAACCTCTCCTCCTTGTATAAAACCGCTTTTAAACGCCCTTGTATAAAACCGAGGGTTAACGCAGTTTCGAAAATGGCGTCTGACAGTGATGTGCGTCGCGTCGTAAACAGAGAGCTGGTATCGAGTTCTTAACCGTAGAGAAGGAAACAGTTGGAAATATTCACAAACATCTACAAAACGTTTACGGAGATGTGTTGTTGATCGAAGCACAGTTGAACGCTGGTCTAAACGTGTGAGATCATCGAACAGAGGAAGGGCCAGCCTCGATGATGAGCCACGCAGCGGTCGCCCGGCATCGGCTGTGACATCTCATACTGTGCAACGTGCTAACAGCATCATTCAATCAAATCGACGCGTCACATACAAGGAGCTATCACTGGAGCTATGAATTAATGAAGGAAGTGTAAATGCGATAATTCAGCAACTGGAATACTCAAAAGTGTGTTCACGGTTTGTTCCTCGCCAACTGACTGAAGATCACAAAGCCCAAAGAAAAGAAATTGCTTCTGAGTCGTTGGTTCGATACGAAACAGAAGGGAATGACTTCCTTTCACGAATTGTGACTGGGGATGAAACTTGGGTACACCACTTTGAACCTGAAACAAAACGCCAATCCATGGAGTGGCATCACGCAGACTCCCCACGCAAGAAAAAAGTTCAAAAATGGCTCCCTCTGCAGGAATGGTTATGGCCACCATCTTCTGGGACATGAAAGGGGTGATTCTGGTGGACATTATGAAGAAACGACAAACAATCAACTCAGAGGCATATATTGCTACCCTCCAGAGACTCCAGAGACGTATAAAGCGAGTTCGACCGGAGAGAAAACTGGAAGACGTCCTTCTTTTGCACGATAACGTAAGACCACACAACAGTTTGCAAACAAGAGAGGCCATCACAAAAATGCGCTCGACTGCGTTACCCCACCCTCTATACAGCCCTGATCTAGCACCTTCAAACTTCCATTTGTTTGGGCCAATGAAGGCTGCTATTCGTGGAAGAAAGTTTCAGAGTGATGATGACGTCATTGAGGAGTTTAAGAGGTGGCTCCAGCAGAACCCAGCGGATTTTTACCAGCAAGGAATAAAGGCCATTGTTTCGAGGTAGAGGAAAGCCGTAGAAAAGGATGAAGACTATGTGGTAAAATAAAAACTTATAAAAAAGGTATGTAGCTACTTGTCTACAAAATTTCTGGAAATTACAAGGAAACTTGGAAAGAAAAAAAAAAGTGGGGCAAAATATATTGAGTGGCCCTCATATTTTCAAATTTTAGAAAAGGAGTTTGCAGAACAGATCGCTGTAGGTTATTGAACGTTTACTGTTTTTATAATTTATTAAATAACAGAACTATAAATTATATATATATATATATACACACACAGTATTGTGCGCGCTACCTCCTGAAAACAGCGGTGCAGCCGCTACCGCTACTTGCGCCAAAAATGTAGCGGCGCTACCGCTTCTTTTGAAAAGCATTCAAAATCGGAATAATAATTCCTCAATACGTATGTGTATTTTGTGCAAGTATTAGTAAATAGCTTCACTCTGTGTGTATATATTTGTAAGCCACAAATGCAGTAGCTAAGTTGTTTTTTTCAGTTGCTGAGCAGCTGTTCGAAGGAAAAAAGGTGTACACTGTGTAGAACAAAAGGATATGAATAAAGCAGACGAGAGGCAGAAACTAATATCTCGTTACATTTTCTTTACTGGTGAGAGAGTAAAAATCGGACTGATTCAATTCATAGTTCTTTTATTTGATTGCTAATAATGTTGGAATAAGCGCTTCTAGTAGAACTGGACCATTTCATGCTGCTTTTTGACCACACCCTAGTGAAGATAATAAAAACGGTTAAATGCGCATTATTTATTTACAATAAAATAAAATAAGTTTGACTACATGTATGCGGCAACATCAGGTACTCGTTGCTGACCAAGCTAAATATAGCCCATTCCAGCTGATAACACAGGCATACTTCCAATCACAACCACGCCGTTGTTAATGGCCCAAATTTAATTTTTCATTGTTTTTATTTATACTTGTAAACTATAAGAACAAAAATGGTTTTATTCACTTTAAAAGTAGCGAGTAACGAGTAGCGGTTGGAATTAATCTAAAATGTATGGCCCTAGTGCTTACGCTACATTTCCTCAAAAGCAGCAGTGCTACCGCTACCGCTACTCCAAAACTATATATATGAAAATGAAAATGAAAATGAAAATGAAAAGGATTATTGGCAGACTATAGTCCTTGACAAATATTATTAATACAATGACAGTTCATATACTAAGGATATAAATATATACAATTGATTAGAAATAATACTGTAATGTCGAAGTTAAGTGGAGCTACAGACAGACCTTTTCGTACCAAGAAGTCCATAGCTTAGAGGATAAATGGCAGGACTCATGGATAGCTTGGATGATCGGGTTGGTTGATTTTTTAATTCTTTGCATTAGACTGTATTGAGCACGTCTTGTTACTCCGGGAAGCTCGGGACATTGCGGGTAGCAAACATTTGTCCGTATATATTACTGCAGAAAGTACGAAAGAGAGTGTTTAGCTTCACTTGTACAGAATCGAAAGTTCCTTATGGTCATATTCGCTTTAGCACACAGGGTTCGAGATTGTTTTCTTATGTCCGAGTCATCACTCAAGGAGCTGGTAATAGTTTGACCCAAATACTTAAACTGTTGTACTTCCTCAATTACTTCACCATTCATTTTAAACCTTATATCAGCTGGCTGATTACAGCTTTTAGGATGAAATTGCATAACCTTAGTTTTTGTAACATTAAAAAGAATATCATGTTTCTGCGAATACACTTCGCAGACTTTTAGTAGCCGATCCAGACCTTTAACAGAGGGACTTATTAACACCACATCATCGGCATAAACTAAGTTATTTATCCTTGTGTTATCTATACAACATCCCACTTGCCTATTAAGTGAAGCAATTAATCCGTCGATATACACATTAAACAGCATAGTGGAGAGCAAGGAGCCTTGTCTCACCCCGCAAGGGGTGAGACAAGGAAACAGTTATAAATAGTTGAATTAAATAGTTGAATTATTGTCAATGTATTTAGATATTGTTTCTTTAAGTACATAGATACACAGGTCAGTTGAGTGGGACCTTTTAAAGCCAAACTGATTAGGAGATGTCCATAGGAAATCATTTAATCGGAGTAACAAGGGTTTTTCTAGTAGTTTCGGGAAGCAAGAAGCGACAGCAATAGGCCTGTAATTATTACTGGACAGAATGTCTCCATACTTATTTTTGACCAGGGGCAAGATATACTGTATACCCTCATGAACTCTGCAGAGATATAGCTATGAGCCAGCATGGCTGATAGGAGCAATGATATATACAGACATACTACGTCATTTGCATATTTTAAGTGCTCATTCGATAAGGCATCTACCCCTGACGCAGAACCAGTCTTTAACGTTTTAATTAACCTCTACTTCAGAAAATGATATCAAAGTATTTTCCCTTGTCCCTCCCACAATCGTTTCGCTGCAATCTATCTTAAGATTATCCCTACTCACACTGTTAAGAATGTTAGAATAGTGTTTTTTTCACAGCTTTGCAATTTCATCTTCCCCCGACACCCCATCGATTGTCGGAGGGAGGACATTTTTGACACCCGTTTGATTCTTAACAAATTTCAAAAATTTGTTATTATCGTTATTTATTCGAGCTTCACAGGCTTTTGATGCTCGAATAGACTCTTCTTCCTGTTTACATCGCCTTATGCCCGCCTTATACTGACCCCGACTTCTACACATATTCAAGTATACTGGTCCTAATCTGGGTCTCCCATGAAAGCACCACAAATCATAGGCGTCTTTCGATTCCGTCTTCAGGGGGGCAATAAAATCATTCCATCCAGGAATAATCTTAGTATGATAGTTGTAAAATTTAATCAGGGGGCTTCCTGCTTCTCTTAACAGGGATATTATCTTACTATAATACCTATCTATGAGTTTACAGTGAGAATCATCTGAGCAAGGATTATTACAGGCAAGGTGCAAAAATTCTAAATTATTAAAGAGGTGACTTGTTCTGTCTTTGTATTCTATTCTCTGCTGCATCGTAACATTGGACCAATCGACGCGATTATTCTTACCTATTGAGTTCTTGTTAAGTCGTGTTGCGCATAAATTGGTAGCGTTAATTAATATTTCTAATGGTCTATGATCAGAAAGAAGGAAATCATGCAGAAAATGAACTCTAACAATTCGATCCTTTAGATTATTACTAGTGAGACAATGATCAATTCACCTGGTGGTACCTCTCATATCACATCACTTATACTTAAATTGGCCGACTCGCACATGTTACCCAATTCTACAAAGAATTCCGAGTTCACATGTGCGTTAAAGTCCCTATTATTATACAGTGAGAATATTTGGGGTTATCTGATAATGACTTAATTTTGTACAGCAAATCAATGTATTCATCTAGATTACTGCCGTTGTTATATGGTAAATAGCAGTTTACAATTAATATGCAATCATTGTTCACTTGTAATTCAATACCTAACAACCTTACATTATCGCTTGTTAAAATTTTTATATGTTTTGACAAATTTTTCCTTATTAAGAAAGCAACACCACTAAAAGACCTACCGTACATTAATTCATCTGACAAGTCTACTGCTGATGACATGGTACATAAAGTCATCATGGATGGTAGAGAGGAATTTTAGCTCTTGCTTAGGTAGACAGTGCTCCTGCAGGAGTATCAAATCTGCACTGTCGCAGATTTTATGAACATCTACAGTTGAATTCCTCACTGACCTTACATTATATGAGACTATTTTCAACAAGTTATCCGCCATGACTGATAGAGAATTTATTATTAGTAAGATTATTATTATTTTACACAGTACAACTTTCAGGCATTACCGTTAGGCGCCTATTATTATTATTTAGGCTGACCATACGTACCGTTTTGAACGGGACAGTACCGTTTTGTATGGGTTTTTGTATGGGTTCTGTCACTGAAGAATAATTGTAAGCTCAATATGTTTATGTACTTACTTTTTCATGAATACAGAATATTACATAACCCCCTTCCCTTTTTTGCCATCCCAATGTCCCGTTTTTGTCTCAAGGAAATATGGTCAGCCTATTATTATTATTATTGTGCCTGTTATCAAATCTCCTGGAAAAGTGAGTAAACTCCTTAACAATAATACCATCTGGCCATTGACTCATATTATACGGGTTGAAATGAGCATTTACTACACCTCTAATTATTACTTTAAATGAGTTATAATACGGAGATTTCGTGTTTAGTTTATTAACTATCACTATACTGTGTTCACCAATGACTTCTTTCATCATGTTTCGAATATCGCTTGCCTCGTTCGAGAGCTGAATTCGCGACACAAAGAGGGTGAGATTCCCCATCGGTGGCCTCGCCGCGGAGACCGGTTGAGGAAACCTTCGGGAAGGGCGCCTGTTAACAGTTACCCACCCGTCGTCCTCCTCCCTCGATCTCCCTGAGGCAGGGTTCGCCTGCCTGGGGGATGGGTGGCACAACCTTTGGGGGATAGGAGGTCCCTCTCTTACTCTGTGGCTTGGTGAGGGTCTGTTAGCGGGGTTTATAACCTGACGGCCGCGCGTGCCCCTCCTTCTTCGGTGGGAGGGGGGGAACTGCGCACCGAGCGAGGCGTAATCGAACACCTCTCCTCTGCAGTGGGAGGCAGGGAAGAGGGCAATGATCCCTCGTCTCTCGGCATTGGACCGTCCCTGTTCTTCATTGTGAAATCGGGACAGGGGTCCTTTCCTGAACGGGAGGGGGGTTGACCGCTACCCCTGCATGCTGCGTTTCCACCCCACCTTCAGGGGGAGAGTTGGAGGCGGGGATTTCGTTTCCCTCACTGCCCGACGCGCTTCTTGGAGATCTGGCTTGCTGAACTACTGCCGAGTAACTGGCAGTAGTATAGCCGCAAAAGGGGAGAGTGCAGGAATGTTGCAGGTTATTATGTAATGTTGCAAAGGGGGAAGGGGTTGTTGCAAAGGGGGTGGGGTTGTTACAAAGGGGATGTTGCAGGGGGTTGTTGCAAAGGGGGTTGTTGCAAAGGGGGGTGGGGGGAAACTTGGAGGCGGCGTTATCCCCCAAGAGAAAGGAGGAGGAGGAGGAGGAGAGAAAGGAGGAGAGGTGTTCACCTGGCAGGAGCCAAGTGCACATTAAGACTTCAGCCGAGTTGGCGTTGTTTTATAGGCTCCTAATCAGCCAGTTGGCGTAAATGGCTTGAGTTGCCAGATACCGCGATACCATTGTATACATTATTATAGACTCCTAATCAGCCAGTTGGCTGTAAATGGTTGTCAGATACCTCTTTTTAGCAGTATTATTGCATACATTATTATTATATACGCCTAATCAGCCAGTTGGCTGTAAATGAGTTGCCAGATAGCGCCATGTATTCCGAAGACAGAGTTGCCAGATACCATTGTATACACTATTATAGACTCCTAATCAGCCAGTTGGCTGTAAATGGTTGTCAGATACCTCTTTTTAGCAGTATTATTGCATACATTATTATTATATACGCCTAATCAGCCAGTTGGCTGTAAATGAGTTGCCAGATAGCGCCATGTATTCCGAAGACAGAGTTGCCAGATACCATTGTATACACTATTATAGATTCCTAATCAGCCAGTTGGCTTAGAAGGCTTAAATATTGCCAGATACCTGTTGTATACATTATTAGAATACCGGTAGTAGAAGGCATAACAATAAACAACATTGCATCATTCTTTTATTATAAATATATGGAAAATAAATATACATTTGAGGAATATGCGTATAACAGAAATATATACACACAATTATGGATATATATATAAAATAAAATATACATTTCATATACACTTCAATAGAAATATGTACATAACAGTACAGGAGAAATATACACACACACACACATTATGGTGATATAAAATAAAATATACATTTCATATACACTTCAATAGAAATATGTACATAACAGTACAGGAGAAATATCAAGCAAAATAATATAATATATATATATATATATATATATATATATATATATATATATATATATAAACACAAATCAATAGAAATATGCGTATAATCGTCAAGCAAAATATATATATATATACAATTCACTTTTTTTTCAAAATACTAAACTCGGTCTTAATCGAGTTTACAATTACATCATTATTGCTCTGCATTACGCAGTATATGCGGCTTAATAATATTTCACCGCTTAAAGTATAGGGAAACCTGTATTCGATATGAATGGCTTTCATATCGTTCAGTACTATTTTTGTTCCCACTTTACAACCGGTTGGTAAGTCATCTTTAAACACGTCTAGAATACAATCAAAAGCACGCACAAAGAGTTCATCGTTAGCTACATTATTAAACACAAGTTTATAAGAAGCTTTTCCAATCGAGGGTTTATTTCTACCGACTCGAGCTTTTCAATCGTGAACTCACTCAACATAGCGGCAATTGAAATAATCTTCTAAATCGTTACGACAACTGCGCGTTATATAAAGAAATAGTTCTTCAGGGTGAACGGTGTAGGTGAGCTCAGCCTTGTACCGATCAATTGCTTTGTACCAAAGTTCATGGTATTTCAAAGAGTCTAAACTTTTTAAATAAACATCCAGCACTAGACCATTCTCACCAGCCCTACACTCGGTAAACCCATCGAGCAGAGCAGTGTATGCGTATTCAAGTACTGTATCAAAATAAAACATATCCGTAACACGCGCGTCTAATATAGGTTTCAGTTTACGGAATCCGACGATTTCAAACATTCTGTCGAGGATGAAACGGTTTCGCGTAGGAATAAGAGCGTTATTATCAGAAGCATTCTTCCACATCAGCCGTATATCAATGCACGGCCGATCGTTATTTATACACAACGTACATACAACGGCGTATGAGGGTGCGTCACTAATCTGCTCTCTTCTTGTACCTACGTTAGCAGGTATTTTATAACGATCTTCACACCACTTCTCAACTATCACGAAGATTCTATTCATCTCCTCGATACTTAAATAAACCCGTTTGTTTGTCGGTCTACATTCCGTTTCCAGTACATAGCTAATGGTACCGGAATTACGCCTGAACACGCGCAACGATTTCGTCACGGACACATCGTACGAGGCGTTGAGAATGCTGCTCAAAGGAAGTTCCATCGTATTCGAGGAGCGCACGTCCACTCGGTTCAAGCTCTGAGATAACTATGAGCCGTGTGAGGCACAGGCAGGAACGGTTCGACGGGCGGCTGACTCGATGATACGTGAATGGGCATGTTCGTACGACTCGAATTGTTGCACATATTTGTTTTTCCGTTTCGTCACTACCAGCCTACGCACTTTGGATAAGAACTAGGCGCTAATCATCTCCACACTCCGGCGCACTATTTGAGAGGAACATATGCTCATATTTTTCCTTTCTACCCATCAAACGATACTCGTCTCTAAAATCTGTTAAAAACTCACGCATGGCACTAGCCACAACCTCACTATGAACCTCATCATGATATACGTTAATATAGTGATAAAAACACCTAAGATTGTCCATGATCACGAGATTCACATTTTCAGACGTAGGGTATGAGTAATCGACATGGTGTAGCATGACGTAATACCGCTTGTCACACCACCCATCCAAAGGCTCATTATCCATACCTGCTGCTTCTCTTCTGCACGCGTTGTTTCTTTTACTTCACGGTGTATGTGAGACTTTATAAAGTTTAGCCCTGCAGCATACTTCAGCACATCGTCTGTGCAACGAAAGCCTTCAACAGTCTCACCAGAACATCCGTAGAGTATTTGTACATCTTGGAACTTCGCACAATCCAATGTGGTTTTAAAAGAGGCATAGGAGGGGGGAATAGGAAGTTTTTCGGTATCCACCACATCCTCACACTTTACTGAATACCATTTCATAAACGTTGTGCAAGCAATATTAAAGGTAGCCATTTCAATATACGTCTGATCTGAATACACGTCTGATCTCTCGGGCTTACTGCGGTCGACTGACCACGCAGGGACTCCCAGATAGTAGCATGACTCACGCAGTGGGCGGAGCTTAGAACTTTCACCTACACACACACACACACACAAAGGAGAAAGTGAAACGCTATTTGATTTATTTAATAAACGAGATATTCAATATATATATATATATATATATATATATATATATATATATATTACAAATAGATACGATTATATACAAGACGTGTGAGTTAGAAGCATCATTGGTATCCAAAGGGTACGGTATCATAGGTGCCAGGTAACTGGTAACGTTTCCTATAGGTGTTACGGCACACCATCGTACCCCTAAGTTCCTTCACGCCTCCCAGCTTCTGCGCCCGAAAATTGTGGGTGCCTACAATTAGTTGGTGAGGTTGCAAACATACTAGATCCTTCAACGACTCAAAGTTAACAACCTCCCGATTCGCATGGTTGAGCGTAATACCCTTTGCCTTCACGATATATTTCATTTCATCCCCTACCCTGACCCGTACCCCATAAGTCTTAGGTCCTGTTGAGATAAAAGAGTCGGCGTATGCGTCGTCCCCATACTCATCCTTGATCTCATCAGTGAGCTCGCCGAGGAACTCCCCAATAGCGGGCATGTAATCACCCTCCCTCTCTGTGAATATCACGCTATCTGTATCGGCATACAATACTCTCCGCCCAAGAGAATGCAATAGACCCCAAAGTTTTATACGGGCGTAGGCTGTTGTGAAGCTCGCCACAGGTATGTTTGTAACCCTTGAGGTATCTGTGGCAAATTCAGTGTTGTTGTACTTTATTACGTAAGTATTACCTACATTCACGATCTCCATGACCTCTTTATCGGGGGCATTGGCATAATCCCAGACATCGCTATAACTTTGTGCCAAATGAATGTTCCCTCTGCCGGTATTCTGCGCAAATTTTCCCCATAGACTGTTTAGACACAACTTTGCACTAAAGCGCTTGCCAGGATTCTTTACAATTTGGACACGATCAAGTTGTATACCTTCGCGGTCGCGGTAACGTTGAATATAGGCAGACTTTTCATCTTCGGTATCAACTCCTCGCGGATACCCTGATGCTTCAACCTTATCCTTCAAAAAGGCGTTTATATATGGTGTGAAAAGGTTGGGAGCTTCTGAAACCTCCACACCTCGTGTATCTTCAGTATTCTATAACCATGGCGTACGGCTAGGGCCAGCTCAGGACTTGTATATACGCCTCTGATCTTACGCTGGTGGGGTATATGGTTACATTCGCCGTTATCCTCTTCCGCGCACTTCACGCACAGGGGAAACATGAGCTTGTCGTCGATAACGACAGGTAAGATCGGCATCCATAAATTGCGTGGGGGGAGTACGTCTACGAAAGAGAGCCCAAAGTAATGATCATTCAAATTTTTTGAAAATTCATTGATGGAGGGTATGCTAGGTCCCACCAGTTTCTCAGGAGCGCCCACGGGGTACGGATTGCTCTTCATCACGTATGGGTATAAAGAACAGAAATCGTAGTAATGGAGCTTCACGCCCTCCGTAGGTGGAAGTATAGTCTGAAAGGATTTGTACGTCCTCCAAACAAGCTATCACCACATTTGAGAGGATCCAGCACCATTGAACGCTTGATCGTTTTTATTTCCTCACGGTATACATCGTCTGTCTCCATCCGTGCATCATATTCATGCTCCCACAAGACTTTGTGAGTGAACTGTGATCCTATAAGTTGATCGCGGGTGCGGGTCTGCAAGACAGTCGGCAGGAGATCTACCGTGGATATCTCCGACGATACCGCACTCAGGCGGGGGCATCCATGCCACCAGCATCCATTAAAGGAATACACAGTCTTCACACCAGTGACACGGTTTTCACTTAACCCATCAACCCAAAAAACACGTCCATTAATCTTAATGGGTACTTCACCCGTGTTGCGGGCGTGCTTTATGTTTGTTGCTGCAGGTGTATGAGCCAGTAAATAGCCTTGTGTCCGTAACTGCGGGGGTTGTTTCGGTGAATAATGGCTAAGGTGTCTTTAGGCATGAAGTTATTCTTGAACACCGTAAAACATAATGATGCGATGGTGGTTGCGACTTGCAGTGGATCGCATTTGAAACGGGCTATGTACATACTTCTAAAGGCCTGGAAACATACTCTAAGCACGCGCACATCATTCACGCAATAACGCTCACATTCATCAGCTATATTATAAGGGTTACTTTCATTAAAACTGTCGTAGTATCGATCAAAGTCTTCACGTTCATCCATGCAGTCAAAATAATGTTTGGGGGGTGGTGGGCCTACGTAGTTTAAAGTCTCGCTGGTGAGGAAAGTGTATGGGAAGTATCCTTTGGAAACTTCAGCTGCTACTCCCATCACCTTGGGTAGCTTTGCTAATTTACAAGGTGTGAATAATAAAGTATCTTTAAATTGTACATTGCCTCTTATCTGCATCTGTATTAATTTGTTGCCTCTTTTCAATGGATCACCTGTAAATATCTCAGAGGATTCGTGTTCAAGCAACTCCTTATAAAGGAACTGCGTGTCAAACTTTGCCCCGTTATGGGCGAGAATATACACAGTCATTTTTTGAACTTGTCGGCTAACTTGACAATATAGGACACAAATAGTTTCACAGGACTATCGCTGACATTCGTTTTAAAAACGTTTGTCCGTTTACCGCATTTGGGGCACTCGTCACATTCGATACCATACACTCATCACAGATGGTCTGGCTCACAAGTAAATGTGGAATTACCTCTTTGGTTTCAGCGTTCGTATATGTTTCTATATCGTAGTACACAGTTATACAAGGGTTATTTTTAGGCTTAGCATCTTTCATATAACACACATGCTTTACTCCATCCGCCTTATATTCCTCCTGGCATGTAGGACAGTGAATTACGTCGCACTTGTGCTTAAATTTTCCCCAATTATCCATTGTGTGAAACATACCACATTCACAGATTCTCATTTTCCTGCACGTACCAATTGATTTATGGATCAAAGCAGCTATTATTGAAAAATGTGCGTCTACACACATCACAGTCTCTCTTCTCAACTACACGGCTTTCACATTTGGTGCTTTTACACTGCTCACATACCATGTGACATTCTTTACAATGTCTCACTATATCATCCGCAAACTCGAGGCACCCCTTACACAAATCATGATGTCTCCCATATTTTCGACTTTTGTCATAACTCGCGTAAAGCCCCTTATATTACGGATGGGGAGATACGTTGTCCCTGACAATCCTAAAATAAGTAGGGGCCTTGTACGATCTCTCACACAGCTTTTAAAAACATACACAGTCCGGCGGCGATCATCCAAACCAAATAAACTATGCGACATTCATTTCCTGTTCTACCTTCTCAGCTCTTCAGGACCCATATTACAGTCAAATTCAAGTTCACAGTCTACAGCTAGTTTACGGGCACGCTCAACGATCGTAGGCAGCCAAATTTTTTGAGTCCGTGTATTTTGTACAGTAAACATACGTGCTAAGAGTACTGCTATAAAGCCGCAACACACGATCGACGTTTATATGCCTTCGGTAAATAGTTGGAGAATTGAAGTTAAGAGTGTACGGTATGGCACTATGACCCGCAACACGGTATACGGTCAATATTTACCGTGAAGTTGTCCATATTGAAGGCTATACTACTTTGGACGGCTTGCATTATACGCCCTAATATATATTCTACATCTTCAGCAGCCAAACGTCTAAACGGTACTATCACCCAATAATCGTCTACATCACCGTCATCTGACCCGAACCCAAAGGACAGACTCGTCCTGACTCACGCTCGTCGCGATTCTGAAGAGCAAACTCTATAATACGCTCTACAACCCTGCGTATCCCGCGCTCAATACCATTGCTATACATGACTCTAGGGTCGACCCTGACTCTATACCGATTTCTAGTCAAGGCTGGGGTGGGGGCTGCGGGATCGCACCAACTCGAACGTAATAACATCCTCAACAGAACGGGGGGGGGCGGAATTAGTGGATATATTAGGTGCTGCTGCTGGGGGCCCTGTTGCGTAGGAGGGTTGGGGATCTATTATTGTAGACTTAACAGAACGGGGGGCGGAATAAGGGGTATATTAGTGCTGCTGCTGGGGAGGTTGTTGCGTAAGAGGTTGAGGGTTGGGGGTCTGCTGCAACAGACGCGTATTTCGGTCGCTTTATACCTGATGTGGGGTTCTCATACCTCCGCTTTGGACGTGCAACCTGTATCGCTGGTGAGGGTTCAGGGGAGGAGATCACAACTACACTGTCGTCGTCATCCGTAATGATAGGGTGCTCTACCTCGTCGTCGGTTCTGTGGGAGAAGAAATATAAGGATCAGCACTCAAAATTTGTAATATTTTGTAAATGACCCACTTAGGAGTGTGACGTGTTAGAAATGGACTCTGTAGAAAAATTCAGATTCACGAGCCCATCCACATGTATTATATCTGGACCTACAGGATGTGGTAAAACTGTGTTTATGCTTAAAATCATTAAAGAAAAGGGGAGATGTTCTCGAAATTTGTGCATAAAGTTATATGGTGCTATTCGACGTATCAATCAGTGTTCAACGAGTACCAAGATGATATTTTGTTCCACAAAGCGTATATGACGTTAATTCTAAAGGGAAATGAACATACAATCATTGTAATTGACGATCTCATGTTGGAGATGGATAAAACGTTTGCCGAGACATTTACAGTATCCCACCATCTTAACATAAGCGTGTTCTTCATCAATCAGAATCTATTTTTCAAAAATAGATACATGCGCGATGTGTCGTTAAATACGCAATATCTAGTCTTATTCGCGCAACGTAGAGATGTATCACAAATTGGGGTATTAGCCAATCAAATGTTCCCGAATCAGCGTAAGGAGTTTTTGGAAGTTTATAAAGAAGCTACAAGCACGCGTTACGGATATTTGCTTTGCGACCTTCATCCGCGAAACACGTTTAGAGTGCTTCTGCGAACGAATATATTTCCAAACGAGCCTGAAACGGTGTATATTCCAGAATGACAAAGAGACTAAAGAAATACCATGAATTAATAAAAATCTATCATCGACTGCCCGGGCAATGCAGCAGATGTTTATTAAAAATATCGACGCCGACTTTTTAAAATGCATCTGTGAAATCTGTCTTAACGTTATAAATTGCAATGTATCAATGAAAACCCATCAGAAGGCTCGCCTACGCCGCTACAAGAACATAATACGTCACTCGCTCGTAAAAGTCAAACTGTAGCGAAGAAAAAACGATTATTGTGCAAACAGGAGGGTCATTTCTCCCCATCTTATTTTCAGTTTTGGGCCCTTTACTGACTAGATTAATATAATGAAGAAAGTGGTAGTGATTCCCCACGAGGTGTACGCCTCACTGCAAAGAGACACGGATCTAGATCCCCGTAAAAGCAGACTTAAAAGAATGGAAAGCGAATTGTTAGCCCTATTAAACAGTGAAAAAACACCTGATGAGAAAAGAATCTTATACCAAGAAGCTCTGCAGAAATTTCTTCACGAGTACGAAAATTATAAGAGCCCTACAGAGATTCCTGTGGTTATTAGGCACAGCACGGGGGACGATGGCGACATAGGACCTGTACCCGACGACACAGCTGACCAACCAAAAAGATTAGCCACACAACATATCGAACATGTATTAAAAAATACCCTCCCACTTACATTGAGGAGTAAAGGCTTAAGTCTTTATAATCTATTGAATGAGGATCCGCCATACAATGGACCGATACAGGGGAGATCATTGTGGAAGGATCAAAGGTACAGGGATCGAATATCGTAGACATTGTCCATGATCTGGTGAGAAAGTGGGATAGGCCATCACCATCAGGATGGAAGCATATTAAAGCAAGACTACAACAAATAAATGTCCCTAAAACGTTGATAGGAAATCTGAACAGGTTAAAAGACTTGGAACATGCAACGTCTGTGACACAATTGAAGGCGCCGTCACCCCCGGCGGTAACACCTTTGAAGAGGAGCAAGAAGAGGTTAAACCAACCCTACCCACGTGCCTCTAAAATACGCAAATGGCTAACGTATTAACTAAACGTTATTATGACATTTCTACCCCATCCTCTTACGGCGGCGTAGATAGACTGTACAGAAGTGTTTACGGAGTAGGAAAAAAAGATGTTGAAAGATTTTTGAGGGAGCAGGACGCTTATACGCTTCATAAGCCTGTGAGAAAAAGGTTTAAAACAGCCAAGACAACGGCTTCCTCGATTGATTCTATTTGGCAAGCAGATTTAACAGACATGCAAAGATATTCTGTGTATAACGATGGTTACCGCTACATTCTATTCATAATAGACGTGTTCTCTAGATATCTGTGGCTAGTTCCTCTGAAAAATAAATCACCTGAAACAGTTGCTAAAGCCACCAAAACGCTAATGTTAAAAGAAAACAGGGTTCCTGGCTATTTTTGTACGGATATGGGGAAGGAGTTTATAGGCCGTGCTTTTCAGAATATGTTGACAGAGTTTAATATCAGCTATTACACAACCAATTCTATACATAAGGCTTCTTTAGCTGAAAGAGTTCAGCGCACCATAAAGGAACGCATGCACCGTTATTTTACACATAAAAACACATACAGATTTCTAGACATTCTGGAATCATTGGCATCATCCTACAACCGCTCACACCATCGCACGATTGGGGCAACACCTAACGAAGTTTTAGAAAGAGGTACGCTCCCGAGAAGAGATGGATCACCACCACCACCACCACCACACTCTGTGCGCTTCAAAATCAATGATTATGTAAGGCTGTCGCGTTCGGGGAATAAATTCGCAAAGGGTTTTGAGCAAGGATGGACACGCGAGATTTTTAAAGTTAGGGCTGTGAGACCTAAAGGTGTGATAATGATGTATTACATTGAAGATTTGAATGGGGAAGAAATCTCAGGAGGCTTTTACCGCGAGGAATTGCAGAAAGTTGCGTTTAATTTAGAAAAAAATGTGTTTAAAATTGAGAAAATTTTAGGAAGCAAAGGTTCAGGAAGGAGAAAAATGTACCTGGTGAAATGGCTAGGGTACCCAGAAAGCTTCAACACCTATATAAAAGCTGATGCAATAATGAAGCTTAAATAGTATGCAACATGGCTCCTAACCATTTCTACGTCACACTCCCGTCCTCCTCGTCCCTGTCTGTACACCCTAACAACACGCTAGCCAACTTTGTAACAGAACTCCATGGGCACATTGAATTGGGTCGTGATTCGTATGAGGTGGGGATATGCGAAATTCAGCTGGACACCGTCTTTTTAAATATTGAACATAAAGAAACCGTTTTTACGATTCTTAGAGACATTGACGAGTGTGAAAAAGCTGGGGTAGCTATGGATGAAACTATGCGCATCGCTCGGACTAAGATTGCACGGTATTACAGTACAGAAGTAAGACTAGGGCCGGGTCAATATGGTTCGGCCGAGGATGTTGTGAGAGGCTTAAACGTAAGTTTAAGAAACTCAAACCTTACGAATGATTTAGTATATGAAATCGTAAACAACCCTGCACATACACTAATCCTAAAATCAAAGACTAACAGACGTCTTAAAGAACATAGAAAGTTCAAAATTCTAACCAACGGCCGATATAGCGCAGCCTTCCAAAGAGACACATTTCACGAGACACAGTATAACTTGTCCAGATTAATGTATCAATTGAAGATGGAGAAATTGGCTGAAAGGTCCCCAGACATGTGCTATATTTACAGTAATATAGTGGAGCACCAGTTTGTTGGGGATACCCAGGCACGCCTGCTGCGCATTGCTCACATCCCCAACCATAGAGGAAGGAGTTTGAGTATTACATATGACAGACCCCATTATGTGAATGTCGCAACTAATTTAATAACCAATATCACAATATATATAAGAACGATTGAGGGCGAAAACTTCCCATTCGGTAACGGGAGCTTAACAGTGAAGCTACACTTTCGACGCACTGAGTTATAATGGATAGAAAGCCTTTCACCGTCTATCGAGGGATGCGATACCAGCGCGGTAGTGGACTTGGATCCATTTTTTCATCCATACTACGTACGGCTGTTCCTGTGAAGAGGGGTTTTTTTTGCTTTCTGGTGCCAGATACCTTGGAAGGAAAGCGCTACAATCAGGCCTTAACACTGCAGAAGACATATTGGCCGGGGCTAAACCTAAAGAAGCTCTAAAAAAACATTTAAAGCGTACACGGAACGAAATCATCAAAGATGCAAAGAGAAAAATGCGTGGTGGCGGGAAGAAGAAGAGGGCTCCCCGGAAGAAGAAGGGGTCACGTGGTATTAAACGTAAAAGGCTATCAAAAAAGAAATGCTGTAAGCGAATGAAACCTATGGTTGACCACTTTTTTGACTGATATAAGCTAAGGATATTGATCTCATGAATCATAGTTTGTTTACCACTTGTCGAGAGAGGAGTCACTATTTCGCCATGGCACGCTTCATCCACCCATGTAGTTCACAATGCTGTAAATCGGAGCTGTCCTTTTTTGAGCTCCCGCCAACCCAAGTTTCTATTGAGCACAGTGACTTTATTACAATTAACCCTTTAAACACAATTAGTTCACCGAGTGCACCTATAGAATTCGTGATACCCAGCTCAGGTCCTTACTTTTTTGATCCAAGCTGTGTGCACATGTACGCTAAGCTACGTATAGCCCATTCTGATGGAACGGCCTGCGATGACAAATATGCTGTATACCCTGAAACAAACTTTCTGCACGCCATATTCAACCAGTGTGACGTATATTTAAATCAGACCAACATATCGGCAGGCACGGGGGTACTATCATCTACGAGCCTATTTGGAAAATGTCCTCAACTTTTCCAAAGAAGCGAAGGCTACCTTTTTAAGGCGGAGGGATATTATTAAACTAAAGATGAAAAAGTATATAAAGGACAAATTTAAAAATTCTAAAAAGAAAATATACGAGTGTTTTGGACGGTTGCACACAGATTTCACTTTCCAGGAGAAGTTGCTTGTGAACGGGGGTGGATATGAAAATAAGCTCACCCGCACGAGACCGAGATCTGCTTAAATCTGGATGCGAATCAAGAAGAGGGTGCAAAGTCCGTTGTGGTTCACATTATGGACACATACCTCGCGTACGGCGAGTGAAATTAAGTTCACCAAAACACTAGAAATTGAGAAAATTTACTGAACGCTACATTGAAATATTCCTATAACAGAGTGCAGACAAATATCTACGGTTCCTGCAGGGTTGGCATCGAAGCAGATAGAAAACATTGCCCTGGGAAATCTTCCTAAAAGGATATTAATCGGCATGCAGACCACGCTTCGGTGAATGGAAATATAAAAAGAGTGCCTTAATTCGAGAATTTCGGACTTAAAAATATAACTCTATAGTTAATGGGCACTGCTTTTGGGTGGAACAATGGGTACGGACTATTCATCAGACGCTCTGTGTTACCGCTTTGTGCCAGAGCCTATAGTAATCTGACCCATATTGCAGGTGATTGTGATGAGCTTGGTAATGGGGTAACCAGGAAGAATTCATGATCAATTTAACCTTTATCCGTTTGACATTACACCTGACTTATCTGCTAGCGTCAATACCATTTACACCACAGCAGAGCGGTAACATCTCAGTGCGGCTGGAATTCGCCAAGCCTATAGACGCTCCTATTAGTGTACTAGTATATCTCGAATCGCAAGCCCTAATAGAAGTAGATAGATTTAGAAGCGTTATCACTGACTTTTAAAATGGATGCTAATACACTTCAGAAAGTAATGGAGCGAGTCACACGTTCCAAATTATCGGCGTGTTTGCGAAGAATGAAACATGAGTTTGCCAAGTACGCGAGAATGCGGTAGTCTTATTGTGAACACAGAACATCATCGGTAATGAAGGGATTCACTGGATCGCTGTCTATTTTAAAAATAGACAGCGCCTGTACTATTTTGATTCACTCGGTACTCAACCTGGAGTGACCCTATTATTGTAAAATTTCTCGCTCAGTTACATATTCCCGAAGTTGTATGGAACCCATTTCGTATGCAGGGATATTTTACTAATGTTTGCGGAATGTACTGTGTCTCATTTCTCATGCATATGTCAAATGATAAAGAATTTAAAATTTTTTAAATTTATTTGACCGTGTCACACTCACCGAAACGATGAAATGGTATGCAGACAGATAAAAAACCGTTTTCCAATTGTACGTACTCGTTGTATATTATAATGTTTTTGTTCGTATATTTGTATATTCGTTTATTGTACTGATTTCTTTCATTTAATAAATTTATGAAAATATATTGTGTCTTCTTATCCCAAAAAGATCGAAAAACACTTACATTATTTGACATTGTTGACTGATTAGTATATCATCCGTATTCCCTTCAAAAGATTGTATAAACTCGTGTCAAATCCTCATCGGACCTTAAAGGAATAATGAAAACATATACAGAGTATACAGACAGACTGATCCCCATTATGTGAAGATATCTTTGGCTCGAGGAGTGAACGCCATAAAAATTTCGATTTTAGCATAATGGGGAAATAACACTGATTGACATTTTTGGCGAGTATCTAATTGACGAGATACTACAACTCTCCATATATATATAAAATTATAATTATGGGCACTTACATTTCTATGGTAGTCCCTTGCGTCGGGTTGTAAGGAGCGTCACTGCAAATATCTTCTACGGTTTGCGTCGAAAATAGTTCGCCACAATCAGTCGCATTGAAAAGACTAATTGTGGTTAATGCTGCAGTATCACGTTCTTCATACAAGTCTGGGGAGACGTACAGGTCCATGGTGGAGGATGTGTGACACTGCTGACTGATCAGTATATCATCCGTATTCCCTTCAAAAGATTGTATAACTCGTGTCAAATCCTCATCGGACCTTAAAGGAATAATGAAAACATATACAGAGTATACAGACAGACAGACAGACAGATCCCCATTATGTGAAGATATCTTTGGTTCGATTACCAATTTCGATTTTAGCATGATGGGGAAATAACATTGATTGACATTTTGACTAGTATCTATTTGACGAAATACTACAACTCTCCGTATATATATAAAATCGAATTATGGACACTTACATTTCTATGGTAGTCCCTTGCGTCGGATTGTAAGGAGCGTCACTGCAAATATCTTCTACGGTTTGCGTCGAAAATAGTTCGCCACAATCAGCCGCATTGAAAAGACTAATTGTGGTTAATGCTGCAGTATCACGTTCTTCATACAAGTCTGGGGAGACGTACAGGTCCATGGTCGAGGAATGATTATTCACTGATGCGAAAATAGCTAACTGTTACTCCCAACTGAAAATATCCCCTTTTATATGCACATTCGCCAAGCTCCGCCCAAAAGACCAGATGTCCGTCGTGATTGGCTGCCGATGTAGCTGGGTGGAGCTATGACGTGTACCATTCCGCTATAACGGGTACGGACGAGTAATTGCATCTTTATATTTTCACTAATAGAATTAATGCTCTTATTCTCATTTGAAAATTATTTGGTGATTCGTATAGAACTTTTGATATTGAATCCAAATATGGTTTCAGAAGTTTTCTATCACCCATAGTTTTCGAGAAAATAATATTTCCATTTACTCAATTTCCCGCATCATTAGTCACTAATGTAATCGAGAGGGTATAAAGAGATATATCATAATTATATTTTAAAAATAACATTCGGTTTCAACGTTAAACTGTAGGTCTAAGGTGGTCATTACACATAATAAAATAAAGTGGTTGGCAGATAAATGGGCACCCTACGTGTCCTAGTGGTTAAGACGCTGGGGCTGTTGATGGTTCAAACTGTAGGTCTAAGGTGGTCATTACACATAATAAAAGAAAGTGGTTGGCAGATAAATGGGCACCCTACGTGTCCTAGTGGTTAAGACGCTGGGCTGTTGATGGTTCAAACTGTAGGTCTAAGGTGGTCATTCCACATAATAAAAGAAAGTGGTTGGCAGATAAATGGGCACCCTACGTATCCTATGGGGTAATCTCTACTGAACTTCATGCTAATAACTCTCAGTAATCGAATGACATCCCAAGTCGTACCTTTTCATTATAAATGGAATCCTTTATTTGAACAAAACTCTCGCTCTCTTTCTATATATATACTTCTATTAGGAAGAATTCATTGATCAATTTAACCTTTATCCGTTTGACATTACACCTGACTTATCTGCTAGCGTCAATACCCATTTAACACCACAGCAGAGCGGTAACATCTCAGTGCGGCTGGAATTCGCCAAGCCTATAGACGCTCCTATTAGTGTACTAGTATATCTCGAATCGCAAGCCCTAATAGAAGTAGATAGATTTAGAAGCGTTATCACTGACTTTTAAAATGGATGCTAATACACTTCAGAAAGTAATGGAGCGAGTCACACGTTCCAAATTTATCGGCGTGTTTGCGAAGAATGAAACATTGAGTTTGCCAAGTACGCGAGAATGCGGTAGTCTTATTGTGAACACAGACATCATCGGTAATGAAGGGATTCACTGGATCGCTGTCTATTTTAAAAATAGACAGCGCCTGTACTATTTTGATTCACTCGGTACTCAACCCTGGAGTGACCCTATTATTGTAAAATTTCTCGCTCAGTTACATATTCCCGAAGTTGTATGGAACCCATTTCGTATGCAGGGATATTTTACTAATGTTTGCGGAATGTACTGTGTCTCATTTCTCATGCATATGTCAAATGATAAAGAATTTATAAATTTTTTAAATTTATTTGACCCGTGTCACACTCACCGAAACGATGAAATGGTATGCAGACAGATAAAAAACCGTTTTCCAATTGTACGTACTCGTTGTATATTATAATGTTTTTGTTCGTATATTTGTATATTCGTTTATTGTACTGATTTCTTTCATTTAATAAATTTATGAAAATATATTGTGTCTTCTTATCCCAAAAAGATCGAAAAACACTTACATTATTTGACATTGTTGACTGATTAGTATATCATCCGTATTCCCTTCAAAAGATTGTATAACTCGTGTCAAATCCTCATCGGACCTTAAAGGAATAATGAAAACATATACAGAGTATACAGACAGACTGATCCCCATTATGTGAAGATATCTTTGGCTCGAGGAGTGAACGCCATAAAAATTTCGATTTTAGCATAATGGGGAAATAACACTGATTGACATTTTTGGCGAGTATCTAATTGACGAGATACTACAACTCTCATATATATATAAAATTATAATTATGGGCACTTACATTTCTATGGTAGTCCCTTGCGTCGGGTTGTAAGGAGCGTCACTGCAAATATCTTCTACGGTTTGCGTCGAAAATAGTTCGCCACAATCAGTCGCATTGAAAAGACTAATTGTGGTTAATGCTGCAGTATCACGTTCTTCATACAAGTCTGGGGAGACGTACAGGTCCATGGTGGAGGATGTGTGACACTGCTGACTGATCAGTATATCATCCGTATTCCCTTCAAAAGATTGTATAACTCGTGTCAAATCCTCATCGGACCTTAAAGGAATAATGAAAACATATACAGAGTATACAGACAGACAGACAGACAGATCCCCATTATGTGAAGATATCTTTGGTTCGATTACCAATTTCGATTTTAGCATGATGGGAAATAACATTGATTGACATTTTTGACTAGTATCTATTTGACGAAATACTACAACTCTCCGTATATATATAAAATCGAATTATGGACACTTACATTTCTATGGTAGTCCCTTGCGTCGGATTGTAAGGAGCGTCACTGCAAATATCTTCTACGGTTTGCGTCGAAAATAGTTCGCCACAATCAGCCGCATTGAAAAGACTAATTGTGGTTAATGCTGCAGTATCACGTTCTTCATACAAGTCTGGGGAGACGTACAGGTCCATGGTCGAGGAATGATTATTCACTGATGCGAAAATAGCTACTGTTACTCCCAACTGAAAATATCCCCTTTTATATGCACATTCGCCAAGCTCCGCCCAAAAGACCAGATGTCCGTCGTGATTGGCTGCCGATGTAGCTGGGTGGAGCTATGACGTGTACCATTCCGCTATAACGGGTACGGACGAGTAATTGCATCTTTATATTTTCACTAATAGAATTAATGCTCTTATTCTCATTTGAAAATTATTTGGTGATTCGTATAGAACTTTTGATATTGAATCCAAATATGGTTTCAGAAGTTTTCTATCACCCATAGTTTTCGAGAAAATAATATTTCCATTTACTCAATTTCCCGCATCATTAGTCACTAATGTAATCGAGAGGGTATAAAGAGATATATCATAATTATATTTTAAAAATAACATTCGGTTTCAACGTTAAACTGTAGGTCTAAGGTGGTCATTACACATAATAAAATAAAGTGGTTGGCAGATAAATGGGCACCCTACGTGTCCTAGTGGTTAAGACGCTGGGGCTGTTGATGGTTCAAACTGTAGGTCTAAGGTGGTCATTACACATAATAAAAGAAAGTGGTTGGCAGATAAATGGGCACCCTACGTGTCCTAGTGGTTAAGACGCTGGGCTGTTGATGGTTCAAACTGTAGGTCTAAGGTGGTCATTCCACATAATAAAAGAAAGTGGTTGGCAGATAAATGGGCACCCTACGTATCCTATGGGGTAATCTCTACTGAACTTCATTGCTAATAACTCTCAGTAATCGAATGACATCCCAAGTCGTACCTTTTCATTATAAATGGAATCCTTTATTTGAACAAAACTCTCGCTCTCTTTCTATATATATACTTCTATTAGGAAGAATTCATTGATCAATTTAACCTTTATCCGTTTGACATTACACCTGACTTATCTGCTAGCGTCAATACCCATTTAACACCACAGCAGAGCGGTAACATCTCAGTGCGGCTGGAATTCGCCAAGCCTATAGACGCTCCTATTAGTGTACTAGTATATCTCGAATCGCAAGCCCTAATAGAAGTAGATAGATTTAGAAGCGTTATCACTGACTTTTAAAATGGATGCTAATACACTTCAGAAAGTAATGGAGCGAGTCACACGTTCCAAATTTATCGGCGTGTTTGCGAAGAATGAAACATTGAGTTTGCCAAGTACGCGAGAATGCGGTAGTCTTATTGTGAACACAGACATCATCGGTAATGAAGGGATTCACTGGATCGCTGTCTATTTTAAAAATAGACAGCGCCTGTACTATTTTGATTCACTCGGTACTCAACCCTGGAGTGACCCTATTATTGTAAAATTTCTCGCTCAGTTACATATTCCCGAAGTTGTATGGAACCCATTTCGTATGCAGGGATATTTTACTAATGTTTGCGGAATGTACTGTGTCTCATTTCTCATGCATATGTCAAATGATAAAGAATTTATAAATTTTTTAAATTTATTTGACCCGTGTCACACTCACCGAAACGATGAAATGGTATGCAGACAGATAAAAAACCGTTTTCCAATTGTACGTACTCGTTGTATATTATAATGTTTTTGTTCGTATATTTGTATATTCGTTTATTGTACTGATTTCTTTCATTTAATAAATTTATGAAAATATATTGTGTCTTCTTATCCCAAAAAGATCGAAAAACACTTACATTATTTGACATTGTTGACTGATTAGTATATCATCCGTATTCCCTTCAAAAGATTGTATAACTCGTGTCAAATCCTCATCGGACCTTAAAGGAATAATGAAAACATATACAGAGTATACAGACAGACTGATCCCCATTATGTGAAGATATCTTTGGCTCGAGGAGTGAACGCCATAAAAATTTCGATTTTAGCATAATGGGGAAATAACACTGATTGACATTTTTGGCGAGTATCTAATTGACGAGATACTACAACTCTCCATATATATATAAAATTATAATTATGGGCACTTACATTTCTATGGTAGTCCCTTGCGTCGGGTTGTAAGGAGCGTCACTGCAAATATCTTCTACGGTTTGCGTCGAAAATAGTTCGCCACAATCAGTCGCATTGAAAAGACTAATTGTGGTTAATGCTGCAGTATCACGTTCTTCATACAAGTCTGGGGAGACGTACAGGTCCATGGTGGAGGATGTGTGACACTGCTGACTGATCAGTATATCATCCGTATTCCCTTCAAAAGATTGTATAACTCGTGTCAAATCCTCATCGGACCTTAAAGGAATAATGAAAACATATACAGAGTATACAGACAGACAGACAGACAGATCCCCATTATGTGAAGATATCTTTGGTTCGATTACCAATTTCGATTTTAGCATGATGGGGAAATAACATTGATTGACATTTTTGACTAGTATCTATTTGACGAAATACTACAACTCTCCGTATATATATAAAATCGAATTATGGACACTTACATTTCTATGGTAGTCCCTTGCGTCGGATTGTAAGGAGCGTCACTGCAAATATCTTCTACGGTTTGCGTCGAAAATAGTTCGCCACAATCAGCCGCATTGAAAAGACTAATTGTGGTTAATGCTGCAGTATCACGTTCTTCATACAAGTCTGGGGAGACGTACAGGTCCATGGTCGAGGAATGATTATTCACTGATGCGAAAATAGCTACTGTTACTCCCAACTGAAAATATCCCCTTTTATATGCACATTCGCCAAGCTCCGCCCAAAAGACCAGATGTCCGTCGTGATTGGCTGCCGATGTAGCTGGGTGGAGCTATGACGTGTACCATTCCGCTATAACGGGTACGGACGAGTAATTGCATCTTTATATTTTCACTAATAGAATTAATGCTCTTATTCCTTTGAAAATTATTTGGTGATTCGTATAGAACTTTTGATATTGAATCCAAATATGGTTTCAGAAGTTTTCTATCACCCATAGTTTTCGAGAAAATAATATTTCCATTTACTCAATTTCCCGCATCATTAGTCACTAATGTAATCGAGAGGGTATAAAGAGATATATCATAATTATATTTTAAAAATAACATTCGGTTTCAACGTTAAACTGTAGGTCTAAGGTGGTCATTACACATAATAAAATAAAGTGGTTGGCAGATAAATGGGCACCCTACGTGTCCTAGTGGTTAAGACGCTGGGGCTGTTGATGGTTCAAACTGTAGGTCTAAGGTGGTCATTACACATAATAAAAGAAAGTGGTTGGCAGATAAATGGGCACCCTACGTGTCCTAGTGGTTAAGACGCTGGGCTGTTGATGGTTCAAACTGTAGGTCTAAGGTGGTCATTCCACATAATAAAAGAAAGTGGTTGGCAGATAAATGGGCACCCTACGTGTCCTATGGGGTAATCTCTACTGAACTTCATTGCTAATAACTCTCAGTAATCGAATGACATCCCAAGTCGTACCTTTTCATTATAAATGGAATCCTTTATTTGAACAAAACTCTCGCTCTCTTTCTCTATATATATATATATATATATATATATATATATATATATATATATATATATATATATATATATATATGTGTATGAGAGATAATTGTTATTATTACTAAATTGAGGTTATTGGTAATGGATCTGGGCAAGGTGTAATAATGTAATAGACCATAATATTCTATTGAAATAATTTGTATTGTTATGGTTTTAGATAATTTAAGCTCAGGACCTGCATTGTCTACATCGACTCCATCCGTGATATAAAAATAAATGCATATTTTATTTAATTATTTCATTACATTTATCGAATGTAAATTATCTGCTGCGGTGGATGACTCCCCATCCAACTACCACTCAGATCCAACGTCGCTTAGTTGCTCGGCTGAGTTATGATAAAAGAAAATTATGGCAGTGGGTATGAGTAAGTTGTTTGATGTAATAGAACACAACATTCTACTCAATAATTTGTGCTGTTGCGGTATTAGAGGGTCAATCAGTGACTGAATTAAAAGTTATTTGCCCGATAGATATAATATGCATCAGTAAATGAGGCTTGCACCACTAAAGCGTTTGCCAAACATGGTGTGCCACGGTAAATTCAATTTATATAGATATGAGTAAGGTGTTTGATGTAATAGAACACAACATTCTACTCAATAATTTGTATTGTTGCGGTATTAGAGGGTCAATCAGTGACTGAATTAAAATTTATTTGCCCGATAGATATAATATGCATCAGTAAATGAGGCTTGCACCACTAAAGCGTTTGCCAAACATGGTGTACCACGGTAAATTCAATTTATATATATATATATATATATATATCATATATTTCTATATGACACCATACAAATTACGCGTAAATATTTTCATTGTAGAAGTAATAACAATGACAATATTAATATCTGAAATCAGTGGTGATTTCTGCTCGAATAGCTTGTAGAAGGATAATCCCTCGACCCGAAAAAGGTCCTAGAGACCTTTTTCGTTCGAATCGTGTCCCTAGAGACACGATTCGAACTGATTTAGTTTCTGCCTTTCATCGTGTGTGTGTGTGTGTGTGTGTGTGTGTGTGTGTGTGTGTGTGCATGAGTTGTTTATATATATATATATATAATTATATCAAGAGTGGTCTGGAAGGAGATGTTTCATAATTTTCTTTTCCGGACGTTTTTCCCACTGTTATTCGTGACTTAAATATTTATAATAAAAATCAAGTGTCTAAAAAGTTATTTAATAAGCAGAAATAAGATGTTTAAAAGAACAGATATTCTCCGTCCGACCCCGCTATAGTGGCTTGGGCAATTCCAAATGAATAATTTCTTTATTTTTCGTCATTTTTCATTTTTTCGTCGCAGGAATGAGGCTATATGTTTCATAAGTTTTCATCTCGTTTGGTGGAATTGTATCGTAAATTATTTAAATGAAGTTTCACAATTAAATTAATTGGTTTTACTGTTATTTAGGACAATTTATATTGGGAGCAAACGTTACAATAATAAGCTTATGTCGATATAGTTACCCATTGAATTGGAACTCTTTATTCACGTTTGCTATTATTTATTGATTGGTGGATAATTAGTTGGGTATCCCTTATAAAAATAATTTCTGTCTAACGATTTATTTATTGGGTAACTTTACTAATTCTATTAACGCGTAAATTTTTCTGAAACATGAAATCATTGTTCAAAGGCTTTATTTGCTGGATCTATTTAAACTCCTTCGCGTGCAGTTTAGGTAATTACATTTATTCAAGTAGAGTTTGCAACCTCTCCTTTCTTCAAGCGAGTACTGCAACGTTATACACTATCGGATTATGTTTTGGGTAACTTTTGGACAGAAATAAGATGTTTAAAAGAACAGATATTCTCCGTCCGACCCCGCTATAGTGGCTTGGGCAATTCCAAATGAATAATTTCTTTATTTTTCGTCATTTTTTCATTTTTTCGTTGCAGGAGTGAGGCTATATGTTTCATAAGTTTTCATCTCGTTTGGTGGAATTGTATCGTAAATTATTTAAATGAAGTTTCATAATTAAATTAATTGGTTTTACTGTTATTTAGGAAAATTTATATTGGGAGCAGACGTTACAATAATAAGCTTATGTCGATATAGTTACCCATAAAAGTTTTAATTCGGTGATGCTCTCATAATTCGTTGGGTAACCCTTATAAAAATTCGTTTTCTGTCTAACGAAATAGGGTAACTTTGTTAATTCTATTAAAGCGTAATGAAAGAGGCGCTTGTGTTATTTTATACGGTTGAATCTTGAATAACCATATAAATATATATTGTGGTATTTTATATGGTTCATTAGTTTATTATATATACAAGTACATTTGGAATAACAACCGTCATATATGTGTTACACGATTAATGGGACACATGGCGCTATCTGGAATACCTTGCGCTATCTGGCAACTCAGCCAGAATAGAGGATTATAAAAGATCGCGAAGCTGGTGAAGAACCATTCCCCCCTCGGCTCCGGCCGAGTAAGGAGCTCTGCTCCTTCTATTTCTGGCCCTTTGGTAAACCCCTTAGTGGCCTCTTAGGTTAGGGAAACGAAAATAAATTGGGGGAGAACTCCACTCTGTCCTTCAGGTGTCTCTCTCCCTCCTTCAGGTGTCTCTCTCTCTCTCTCCTGCATGTATCTTCCTCCTTCAGGTGTCTCTCTCTCTCTCTCTCCTGCATGTTTGCCTCCAGCATGTGTACTGCATGTGTACATCCAGCATGTGTACTCCTGCATGTGTGCGTATGTGTGTACCTCCAGCATGTGTACCTACTGCATGTGTACTCCTGCATGTATACGTATGTGTGTACCTCCAGCATGTGTACTCCTGCATGTGTACCTATCCTCTCTCCTTCAGGCGTCTCTCCCTCCTACAGGCATCTCTCTCTTCTTCAGCTCTCTCTCCTTCAGCTCTCTCTCTCTCTCCTTCAGGCGTCTCTCTCACCTTGGCTCAGCCAACTGGCTGATTCTGGCTGATTCTGGCTGATTAGGAGCCTATAAAACAACGCCAACTCGGCTGGAAGTCTTAATGTGCACTTGGCTCCTGCCAGGTGAACACCTCTCCTCCTTTCTCTCCTCCTCCTCCTTTCTCTTGGGGGATAACGCCGCCTCCAAGTTTTCCCCCCACACTCCTTTGCAACAACCCCCCTTTGCAACAACCCCCTTTGCAACAACCCCTTCCCCCCTTTGCAACAACCCCCTTTGCAACAACCCCCCTTCCCCCCTTTGCAACAACCCCCCCTTTGCAACATTACATAATAACCTGCAACATTCCTGCACTCTCCCCTTTTGCGGCTATACTACTATTGGCCTTTGGGAGGAACGTCTCTTTCAACGCATTTAACTCTGACCGGAATTGTTCTAGCGAAATCGCGTTTTTCTGATTTGACACCACGTGTTGGTGTTTCAGTTCAACTATTGACTTTTGTACCTCATTATACTGTTTGAGGAGCACCGAGACGTCTACGTTACCGATAGAGATTACCGGTATTCTGTGGAAGTTAGTAATGTAAAAGGTAATATTGTTCTCATTATCCCGGAGGGTCGACACTTTATTTATAATGTCTTTAAGGGTATTCTCGTTTCTAGAATTACCTCTACGAGTTGGGAGGGTAGCACTGAACAGGGTGTTTAATTGTACCCTCGCATGTTCTATTTCTTCTGAATCATAAAAATTATGACAGACAGATACAAGAAGGTCTGACCTAATATGATCAACTTTGTCAAATATAAAACATAACAATGGATTTTCTACAAGATTTACAGCAAATGATCCCATTGTATCTGTAACGGTTTGCGGGGGAGCGTAGCTGGTGGGAGATGGTTGGGGGTTGAGATGGGGGGAACGCCGAAAGGGGTCCCACTTCTCGTCCCTTTAAATCATGCTCGGGATACCACCGGTTCGATGCTCAGGCATCTTTTCACATTAATTATGTAACTATTACTAACTATGACATAAAAAGTATACACGCGGAGTCACTATACGATTATACCGTAATGAAACATACATTTCCCGCGATCACCGTCAAAACTTTTACTATTAAACGGAAGATTCGCAGTGTATATGGTTATGGTAGGGGTAGGGCGGGAGAGGGGAACGGGATGGGGATGCTAAAAGGAGTGCCCACTCTTTGTCCCTTTAAATCATGTAAGCGTGTAAGTTTGTAAATATATCTAAAGTAATATAACCTATTTATTTGCTTGGTCTTTCATTTAAGATTTCAGAGCCTTTACTTTGCCTTTTGAAAATATTTTGAACAGTTTATGTAGTTAAAATTCACTCGTTCATTCGTTTCGTTCGTTCATTCGTTCGTGATTTTAAAGGGCTCACTCGCTCGTTCGTTCGTATGCCCGCTATTTCAAGGTCACTGTTTCATACCTCATAGGTCCAAGAAGGTAGTGCCGGATGTCGCTAGAAAATTTTGAGGATATATTATATGTATTATTAGGCTGACCATATTTCCTTGAGACAAAAACGGGACATTGGGATGGCAAAAAAGGGACGGGGGTTATGTAATATTCTGTATTCATGAAAAAGTAAGTACATAAACATATTGAGCTTACAATTATTCTTCAGTGACAGAACCCATAAAAAACCCATAAAACAAACGGTACTGTCCCGTTCAAAACGGTACGTATGGTCAGCCTATGTATTATTAATAATTAAGTATTGTGGACCATCTAATAAGATTGTAATAATTACAAATTTTATTGTATAGGTAACATACCGGTTCACTGACTTTAAACCCTGTTAATTTGATAGTAAGACGGAGCACAAAACTGACAAGCGTCACTGGCACTGGCAAAAAAAAAAAAAAAATATATATATATATATATATATCTATATACGAGCGAGGAATAGGAGGACGAAAAGATGGTACATGTTTATTAACAGACGTTTCGAAAAAATTCAATTTCCATCATCAGTGCTAAATTAAAGTTTAAAAACAAATAGAAATAAATAAGTATAATAAATAAAAACGAACGAAAATTTAACATGTAACTTACTATTGTAACAATATTAATTCTCGCTAATTGTTGCGCCATTTTAATTTATCGTTCGTTTTTATTTATTATACTTATTTATTTCTATTTGTTTTTATACTTTTTAGCACTGATGATGGAAATTGAATTTTTCCGAAACATCTGTTAATAAACATGTACCATCTTTTCATCCTCCTATTCCTCGCTAAGCTGCGCTTCCCTAACAACAAACCTAACAACAAACAATTTAATTATGGACAAAGGTGAAATAAAATAAAAACAGAAACATGTAACAATAACAACAACTAGTCATCGAAAACAATAAATTAGACACAACAGACTCATGCCTACGCTAATTAAAACATTGAGTTGCCAACTGTTTTTTATTGCGAAGGAAATCAAATGTTTAATTTAAATAATCTTAACATGTGTACACATATAATAATAATAATAATAATAATAATGTTTAAGTGGATGTTTAGAGAGAGAAAACAGATTTGATGATTCAGTACTTGATCATGAATCTACCGGAATATATATGACTAGACCGAGTTTTGTTTGCGCATTAAAAAAAAAATATATATATATATATATATAGAGAGAGAGAGAGAGAGAGAGAGAGAGAGAGAGAGAGAGAGAGAGAGTTACAAGGAGTTACAAGGACAAGAGGAAGCCTCAAAGACCTTTCGGTCCACTCTGGGAGGTTCCTGTTATTAAAAGTTTAAAAAGGTTGAAGAAAATACCTTGACCCTGGAAAAGTAGTCAAGGAAATTTTACAGGAAAGTGGAGAATATATAAATAGCTCTATATTTAGCTTGCTCACAGAGACACAGTGCAAGCGAACTCCTGCAGAGTTTTCTTATGTTTTAATCTTAAACTATGAGAGTATTCAGTACTTTGTCTAGCCTATTTTTAAACACATTTACACTTTGGCTGGAAACAACCTCTGAGGGAAGTTGGTTCCAGATATTAACTATTTTATAGGAAAACAAATTTCCGCAGACAGAGGTCCCAAATGTCGTTAGTTCCAGTTTAAACCCATTATTTCTTGTCGGATTGGCATTAAGTGAGAATAAGTTTCTCTAATCTACCCTGTCTATTCCTTTGAGCATCTTGAAGACTTGAATAAGCTGACCCCGCAACCTCCTCGTCTCTAAGCTAAACAGATTTAGGCGCTCCAATCTCCGTTGGTAGCTTTGCATTCTCATTGAAGGGATCAATTTTGTAGCCCTTGCTTGTACTCTTTCTAACCTTTCTATGTCCTTCATGAGGGATGGGTGCTTCGACGGTTTCAGATCGTTGCTGATATAGACTCCTAAGTCTTTCTCTAGATCGGTCTCAGTCAAGTTCCTTCCCAAGAGAGAGTAATCGGTCTTCGGGTTTTTATAACCTATGTGCATTACCTTACATTTGTCCAAGTTGAATGGCATCTGCCAAGTAGCAGACCATTCGCCCAACCTGTCAAGATCATTCTGAAGCGTTCTTACGCCCTCCTCAGTACCTACACTACTTCCTAATTTCGTATCGTCTGCAAATTTGGAGATTGCACTTAGAAGCCCGACGTCTATATCGTTAATATAGATGATAAAAAGTAAAGGACCCAGAACGGAGAGAGAGAGAGAGAGAGAGAGAGAGAGAGAGAGATATTTGTGTTTAGCTCTGTGAAAATGACTTAACAGGTGCTATGTTGAAATGAACCCTAGAAGTATTTCATTATTAAGTTACTGTCAACGGACGATGGTCGGCTATAACAAGGCCATCGGAAGCGGTCACACCAGTTAGACTTTGGACTGACCAATATTCAGCTTAGCCATAGGGTTTGTTCCTGGATTCCGCTATTTTATTGGTCAAACTTTTTAAAAAACAGATACTTTCATTTGCTCTAGGTCTGTGTGGGTAGAGCTAGTGATCTTTCTCGTAGATTGTCTGACGAATTCAAATTTAGTATCAACTTAATTGCTAGTATCAACTTAATCGCTATGCTTTTAGTCATGACTCGCGCAAATATGCATGGCTAGTTATTCAGCTTTAGGTATTAAATATTGTACAACTGTAAAAAGCGCATAGTTTATTAATAATGTACATATATTGTGTTTGTGAAAAAGTTTCTTTATTGCCGTTTGTACAGAAATTGACAACAGAAATAGTCACAATGGTCTATTGAAAAGATAACTTACGTTTCTTTATTCTCCCCTCTGTTGTTTAATGTATATATTGTTGGAATAACTGATTCGAGAAAAGAGTTGATTATTGTATAGTATGGCTAATACGAGGTTAAATAAGTTAATTTTTCCCGATGATGCAAAATGTAGTTGTGTTAAAGTTGTAGCTTTCGGCCAAGTATTTTACAGTTGGGTGTTGATAAATCAAAGATAATCTTGAGTATGAGCTAGGAAGAGAGGGTCTGGTTAAAGCCCATATCATAGATATACCTCAGTATCCCCCGTAAAACACGCTAGCCATTTACTTTTAATTGCATATATTAAGAATTGGGTTTTTAGCACAAACTTACTTATCTGGTTATTGTGTTTTATATATATATATATATATATATATATATATATATATATATATATATATATATATATACACGTTTGTTTGTGTGTGTGTGTGTGTATGTATGTGTGTGTGTGTGTGTGTGTGTGTTATATTTTTAACGGTATGTTGTTGTTGATAAACTTAGTAGGACCACAGGATTTGAAATAGAAGCATAAAACAGCATAATGTTCGCATGATCGCTATTTTTCCTTATAATGAAATTCATAGTCCTAGCTCTCTAACCTGAGTAAAAAAATTTAATTATGGACAAAGGTGAAATAAAATAAAAACAGAAACATGTAACAATAACAACAACTAGTTATCGAAAACAATAAATTAGACACAACAGACTCATGCCTACGTTAATTAAAACATTGAGTTGCCAACTGTTTTTTATTGCGAAGGAAATCAAATGTTTAATTTAAATAATCTTAACATGTGTACATATATAATAATAATAATAATAATAATAATGTCTAAGTGGATGTTTAGAGAGAGAAAACAGATTTGATGATTCAGTACTTGATCATGAATCTACCGGAATATATATGACTAGACCGAGTTTTGTTTGCGCATTAAACAACTTAACGGAAGTAGTGATATAAATGGATGAATTAGTGCTAGCATTTCTTTAAATTTATCTTACAGATATATAGCTTAGAAATATATAAGCTTCCCCTAAGATTAGATAAATGAAATTTAAATAAAATTCTTATATTTTCTGGATCTATTTCATAATACAAATATTAGTACAAAACAAAATTTGTTTACGAGTTGAGTGTATTTATTCTAATTTTATTTTGTGTGATATCGGTATTAATATATTAAATGGAAACGATAAACCTGGCAAAAGTTATTTTTTGAGCCTTTACGCGTCTTCGAATAGTCAATTAGGTAGGTTGTCTACTGTATTATGGAATTTTATTTTAAGGTTTTTTCCTATTTAAGCCATAATAATATGTAATATTCAGATTGCAAGGCTCGTTTGTCAAGATCATGTTGCCATAAGGCCACGGTCAACGTTAAAGAAATCTTTGCTATTTGTCAGATACTACAGTTTTTCTTATATACATGATATATATACACGTTGTTTCCATTTACTAGCATATATATATATAGAATTTAGTGGTTGATCGGATATCCACATCCGCATCATTTTTAACATCCGCATCCGCACTTCTGACTGCGGATGTTATGACGATATTATCTCTAATAAATTATGCAATTTACAATTAAATTAGCTTATAAAGTAGCTTATAAGGCCCAGTCATGCACATTTCATGTAAAGTATTAATTATTAATGAACAAACAAATATATAAACCTGAAAATATAAATACTTGGTAACACAGAAAATTGAATGAAACTTGTTTCATTGAATTTTCTGTGGCTGAAACTCTTGAGAAAGTTATTTTTATCATACTGAAAACATTAATATTAATTTTAATTCTTATGCATTGCCTGCCATAATAGTAATATCACGAAATTTGAAAAATTATGTCATATTCATAATTCCGCGGATATTGAAATTAAAGATCCGCATCCGCAGATGTTGAAAAACTGACATCCGGTCCACCACTAATATATATATATATATATATATATATATATATATATATATATATATATATATATATATTAGCAGAAACCTGATGATCTAGAAATGCATCTTCTGCCCGAACGCTTCCAGAAAGATAAACTAACGGGACCCGTGAAACCGGACACGGCGGAACGCGCCGGAACGGTGCGTAAAATGAGCAATGAAATTTTTCCTACTTAACATCTCGTCAGGGAATGCGTTTTGTTTGTTTGTTTTTTGTTTAATTGGTTTTAAACCTCTCTCATGAAAGACCGTGACGTCTTCTAAAGGAAGACGAGGAACGCGAGGAGGAAATTCTCAAATTGATCCAATTTCCTCGGCCCAAATGCCATCATACTACTCTCGTATAAATGAAGTATTCTTAGTATTTCAATTAAATATATTTTAAAGGCCGCCGCACACCGAAAGTCCCGCTAGTCACGCCACGCACGACAGCCACGCTACGCTGTCCTCACACCAAAAGACACGTGGCCGGGCAACGCCGCCAGTATCCATCCGACCTAATTTGGTAGCAATTTCCTTCCAACAATTATCTTTTCTGTATATGTCCCTGTACTCTTCTTTTTTCATGTCATAAAGGCATGGGTACCGTCCGACTTCTTCAGTCAATTCTTCCATTGCAAAATTGTTGCGAAACGGGGCGGATAGGGACTGAATGAATGAATGCGACTGACTGAACCACTTCCGCCAGTGGGGATGGAATAAACGCCACCTACTACGAAGACGAACTGAGCATGCGCAGCCAAAGCCACGTCTCGGAATATCGCTCAAGGAGCGAACGCGAGCCACGTGGCGCGGCTGGCTGACGCGAGGTGTAGTGGGCTTCGGTGTGAGTTTTTTTCGTTTAAAATCATTAGAGCGATGCTGAACCACGTGGCGAACGTACGTAACATGGCTAGCGTGGCTTTCGGTGTGTGGCGGCCTTAAGAGTTAATACGTTGCCGGAGTATAATTGGGGAAAAGTGAGCGGGAAAAGGAGTTATGTATCCTTTTACTCGAAATCAAGAAAAACGACAAACTTAGTAATAATGTCGCCAAAATAAAATAAAATTACTTCCATATAATAACACTGCAAACTTTTGGATCATATGTAGAATTCGGACCCCAGCCTTTTTTAGTTAGCTTTATAAGGCTAACTAACGAAAATATCATGACCTAACCTAACCAATCGTCAAGGGCGTACAGTTAACCTAACGATTGGTTAAGTTAGGTCGTGATATTTTCGTTAGTTAGCCTTATAAAGCTAACTAAAAAAGGCTGGGGTCCGAATTCTACATATGATCCAAACTTTTTTATGCCTTAGTTGAGCCGTTAGCTGTTAGCTTCAAATTAAGTTATGATATGTTTACTTCAACTTAACTTGTGGTTGTTTTTATCCTGCCGTAATTGAATCATACAGTAAAATGATTTGCCATGAAGACAACAGAATCAGTGCGACTATTAATTATTGTACTCGTAATTATAGCCAGCGTTTGTAGTTCAGTGAGTAACACCGTTTCCCAGTGAGCGAAGTAAAGACACTGAGGTCGGGGGTTCGAATCCCGATGATGCTGGTAATAATAATAAGAATAATTCAGGAGTTAGATCAATCATTGCCAGTTTCTGACGCTCCTGACTCTTTATCATTGTAATAATTATAGGTCAGGATGTCCTTTCCATATACAAATAACGTTATACAAACATTAATACTAAATTAGTTGATTTAGTTACAACTGTTTTTAAAGAAAAAGAACCAGTAATATGTTATCCTGTATAATATGAATGTCATACATTAATATATAACAAATTTGATCCTGTAGGCGTGGGCCATCCCATCCTACGCAAATTTTGTCCGTATGGTACAACAATCAAACATCTTTATTTGAATACTGGATATTCCCTTGCTACTGCAATTCTGATAAATCTGGTCAGCAAAAACGTATAAAAATGCAATTTATTCAGATAGTTTCCCCTTTTCAATATTTATTTTAATGCGAAATAAAAGTTTCTTTTTATATTTGAAAACTTGGATATAAAATTTCAATGTTGAGAATTTTCAATACTATAAATGAGGAATGAGGAATTCATAAAATGTATTCTTCACTGACATTTCGGTCGAAATAATATATTATGTATCTTCTTAGAAAATTTTTATTCATAGTAAAGAAAAAATATAAAAATTAATACTTCTTTTAATAAATACAACATTCAGTACTGTTGAAAAGAAAATACTTATTTTCAGGTCGGTTTTTCTGTAGCTTTTCGAGTTGCTAAAATTTTACAGGATTCATCGAATGGAGATTAAATAAAATCAATGAATTATCACACACATATGAAGGGTAACAGTTATATAAATATATATATATATATATATATACATATATATATATATATATATATATATATAGTGTTCCTAAAAGTGGCCACCTTTAATGTTCGGCTAAATCTCTAATTACCCTTCTTGTCAACTTTATTTTTTTTAAATAATTCTCATTTTAAGGACAATATGAAGGGTTTATTATGAATTTTGTTTCATTCAGCTGTCTTTGGAATTGTAGTTTTGTTGGCTCGTTGAAAGAGAGAGAGAGAGAGAGAGAGAAGAGAGAGAGAGAGAGAGAGATTAGTAGTAGTAGTAGATAGGTAGATAAATAGGTAGATAGACAGAATATTTATCACTGACGGTCAGTTCGGTGAGCATCTCTATTTGAAACAACTTTGTCGTTTAATTTTGCATTTAATAAATGAGTTTTGTAAGCCTTTAACATCTGTAAATTATATTTCGGAAATTCACTTTGTAAATGACAAAATGGTAATTAAACAATAAATAAAGTATTTTAACGATCCTTGTGTGTAGTTTTATCCGTTGCTGTGTAGCAAATATTTTTCAAATAATCTCAGGAACCATTTGGAAGAGAGAATGAAAGTGTTTTTATTGTAATGTTTTTGAAGTATCTGAGCGTGGCGGGTTCATACGCAAACTGTTATTTAGGGATATTGTGTCCTATACGGATTAGAACGTTCTCCTGTTATCTTATTTATGCAATGCACTCGTCCACCAAATATGGAAATTACCTACGTAAATACAGGACAAAAAATTCGTATTATATCTCTTTAAAGTTTTTCTATGTATCTGCAAACTAATAACATTCGTGTGTGTGTATATATATATATATATATATATATATATATATATATATATATTATATATACATACACACACAGGGTGTCCCATAAGTCCGGCATCATAGGAAAAATAATTAAAAAAGGCAAAACAAAAGCTTTTATTTACAGAACGTGCTCAATATGTCGACCATTGTTTTCAATACACAAATTCAGACGTGATACCCAGTCAGCAAGCACACGGCGAATGATGTCAGGAGTAATGGTGTTACATGCCCCAATAATGCGCTGCCGCAAATGTTCAACACTCCTAATTTTCTCTGCGTATACCAGCGCTTTCAAGTGGCCCCAGAGATAAAAATCTAGTGGCATGAGATCTGGGCTTCTAGCTGGCCATTCCACAGGCCCTCGACGTCCTATCCAATGACCAGGGAATTGTTGGTACAGGTATTCCCTTACTTGGGTGCTGTAATGTGCAGGAGTGCCGTCTTGCTGGAACCATGTTGAGAAATTTCCTTCTTCGTTCAAGACACTGGGAAATGCTTCTTCCTTGAACATATGTAGGTAGGTGCCTCCAGTGACATGTTCATCGAAAAAGAGGCGGCCTATGATGCGATCCTTCCAAATGCCACACCATACCATCACCCGATATGCACCTTCTTCCTTTGAAGAGGTATACCAGTGAGGGTTGTTTTGAGACCAGTAGCGGGTGTTCTGTCGATTTACCTCACCATTTCCATAAAAAACAGCCTCGTCACTGAACAGAATGGTGGACGGGAAATTGGCATCCCGAGCATATTGTTCCGTAGCCCATTCACAAAATTCCATCCGCCAGTCGGGATCATCTTCGCTTAATTTCTGTAGGATCTGAAGTTTATATGGATGCCATTTGTGAGCCTGAAGAATGCGACACTCCTGTCTCGTAAAATGAGCCAGGATAGCAGTCGCTGTATCATCGTCAGTGGACCTCCTTGAAGGTCCACTGCGTGGTTTATCTTCCATGGATCCTGTTTCCTTAAACTTTGCAACAAGTCTGCTAACACAACTCTATGTTATTGGCTCGCGGTCTGGATGCAGTCTGTTAAATTCAGCGGCGGCCTCTCTTTGACTCCGATTTCCTATGAGTAGAATTATCTGGATTCGTTCTTCCTTGCTCACGGACATTATGGCCTGTAGAAAGAGAAAAATATGAATTATGGTTTGTAGAAATAGGAAAATATGAATTTCTCCAATGATGCCGGACTTATGGGACACCCTGTACATATATATGTATATATATATATATATATTATATATATATGAAAAGAAGGACCAACACAACGGACGGCAAACATTTTCATTTATTTTATTTTTTTTTTGTTCTTCAGACTTTTTTTCGACAAATCTTTTGTCATCATCAGTGAATTATAAATCTTAAAACCTTAAAACAGAAATAAGAATAAATAAGAAGGGTACATACTGCCAAATTAGAAAAATTGGGAATTACTCAGTCGTTTTCTAATTATCCAGATAATTTTATTTTTAACTTTTCTAATAGAGTTTTAAGTATTAGAGAGAAAGAAATATTGTCGTCAGGCTTAAATTTTGATCTACCTCATTATAAACTAAATTTTTATACATTTTTCTCCGGTTTTGAAAATCTTCTCATTAATATTAAGAATTGTGAGATCCGACCAAATTTCTCGTTTCATAACTTAGTAAAACAAAAGGAGAGTATCTTTTTTAAGAATTTTTATAATTTTAAACCCCATAAAGTGTTTTCCCTCTTTTTAATAAGAAAAAATTTAAAATTCTTAATCTGAAAAAAGATAACTCTGTCATCATTACAAAACCGGATAAGGGTAAAGGAGTGGTGTTACTTGATTCAACAGTTTACATCAATAGAATGGTTGGGTGTGTCAATTTTAGGGAGCAAAGTGAACTCTTTAGATTTTCAAAGAGTACTAGTGACCAAATGATGCATTTGTGTGCCAAATCGAAATATGGCTTTAAAATCCAGATTTGACCACTCCTAGCTACTTATATTTGAAGTTGAATTTTACGAAAAATCACCAATTTTTGCAAATATTTTTTTTATTGTATATAACTATCTTTTACATACATTACATACAATTAAAGACATTTTGATTGTATTTCAATATTAAAACTCAGAAATATAGATAGGTTTCTTGAACTTTGCTAAAGATGCCATATCTGCCTTGCTCTTGTTCCTGGACATGAGCTCCCTACTGGCCACCTCGCCACTGATGTACGCCTCCCTCCTCTCTTGTGAGTAAACATGTTGTGCTGCTTCAGTTGTCATCCTTACACACCTCTCTACTGACTGTGTGTGTGAGGGCCATGCAGGAACTTCCATTGGTCTACCCAGAAACTCCTTGATTGCAGCAGTGGTGAGGGAGCAGGTCAAAGGAGGCTCAGTCACGCCAGAGTTCCAGTCAATAAACTCCGAGAGTTTGGTGGCATCTGGGTTGATGTCAGGAGTCTTCCTGGGTCTGACACTGCAGTCTCCTACCTGTGTGTCCTCATCTCCTTCACCTCTGATTTCCAGTATCCTCTTCACTGCCTCCCTCCTCTCCTCCTCCACCTCACTGCACAGCATGGCCTGGACAACAACCTCAGAGTGTGCATACCAGGCTGATCTCTTCACTGTAGGCATCACTATTCCTATCACCTCTTTCTTCTGACTTCTGAGCAGCTCCAGCTGGTACAGTACATGCCTGGAACCGTCCACCCAGCTGTGATTTAACTTGATGTTGAACCAGTTTGGCATGTAGACTCCCACTATGAATTGCACAATTATCCTCAGATTCTTCAGGTTCCTACCCTTCAGCCCATGTTTGGAAATCCACAATCTGCAGAACCTTAGAGCCGTGGTGACCCACCTACTGTGATAGACTGGCCCAATCTCCAGGAGAGCTAGACTCTGAGGTACCTCTCCCGATCTGATGGCAGTGATGATTCTGTAGCCATATGATTGGTCTGTGCTGAGGTCCTTGACTACCTCCTGACTGAGATGGGGTAGAGGAGGACCAACAGTGATCCTCGTGAGGTTTGGGTTGATCTCCAGCTCAGTGGCAGTGTCTAACATCTTCCCTAGGGGCCCAGACCACTTGTTGTTGCTCAATGTCTTGCCATCCAGTGCAGTCACCAGGTGTCTGAGACTCAGCTCCCCAGTGTGCAAGTCACAGACAATCCACACCAACTTCCTGCTAAGCTTGGCCTCCACATAATGCATTACTCCTCCCTCCCAGCCAGTATTCACATTAGTACTGTCACCTCCTATGGCCAAAAGGGTCTGGTCTGCTCCTCTCTCTCTCTTAGCCAGTTCACCAGATGATCAGCAATGACCTCAGCATGACTTCTCTCCTCTGCAGCTTCCTCTGGTACAAAATGCCACAAATATTTCCCACCTGGTTCATTGCACACTGTGTAGTGTTCTTCCTTAATGAGGCCAGGAAACTGCCTGTCACTGCCCTCAGCTTCCATCATCACTCTGGTGTCATCTCTTTTTCCATCAAAGAAGATACAGGTGATGCCATTTTCCCTAATCTCTTCATCAAACTTCTTAACCAGCTCCTTAGTCAGCCTCTCCTGAGCCCTCCTCACCTTGTTGTAGTCAATCGCCAGTGCTGTGTCAAACTCTGTGATAAAACCAGCATCATTCCAGGCAGCAGTGGCAATCTCTGCAATCTCTCTCAGCCCAGTGTGATGTTTCAAGCTAGCCAGAGCTATGTTGGTGATATCTTCAGTATTGTATTTCTTCTTCTTAGCCACAGGCAAAGAAGAAGTTGTCGCAGCCTCCGGTATGAAGTCTTCGTCCTCCTCTCTCCTCCCTGCCTCCTCCAGTATATCTCCAGTTCCTCCAACTCCAGCAATGACGCCTCCCTCAACTACTCTTCTTTCTTGGCTGACTCCTCTGCCTTCCTCCTCCTCTTCTCCTCGGCCTTCCTTCTCTTCTCCTGTCTCTGCAGTACTGCTTCCTGTCTCCTGATCTCAGGGTGATCACCTAGACCCATCTGGTGTGCCCCCACACTGCCCACCTTTTCTCTCTGACTTTTAATGAAGGCAAGCTCCTGCACTGGTATCTTCTGCTCGCTCCTGCAGCTGCAGTCAATGTGAACCTCATTGTTGCAGACAGCTCACTGCAGCTCCTGATCACACAGTGACACGTCAGGATGTCCACCAATTTGTCCGTCCAGTTTCATCATGAACCTATCTTTGACCTCTAGCTTCACAATGCCAATGGACACCTTCACTGCCTCATCCCACAGTGCCTTCACTTTAGCCCTGATCCTGACCTCAGTGTTGATTACAGGTCCTGTGAATAGAGCGTTGGCCTTTCTCCACTGAGCCAGTAGCCCTGGAACAATGCTGTTGTTAATCAAGTCATTAACTGGGTAATTCCTCCTGTCTTCCTCACTCATCTCTCTCCTCAACAAACCATACCTCAGCAGATCTCTGGCTGTGGGTAGCTCAGCAGGGGGAAGTTCCCTCCCAGTCCCCACCAAATGACTTAGGTGACAACTTGATTTGCTTCGGGTTCTGATTTCTTTCTGACTCATCCTGTGGACCTGTGAACAAAAGAAAAGTCCTTGAAATTTGGATAGACCTACTGATTATGATTACATAAAATTAAGTTAATTGAAATTCTTAATATCTTCCTATAAGCTCAGATAAAAGGTTGTGTTGTTATAGGTACAAGACTTAATTATTCAAAGTAATGACAATTTCATATATCTATCATATCAAAATATACTGTACAGAAAGTTTGGGTCACACATAACATTTCGAGTAATTTGAATTACACAATATTTACATTACGAAGTAATCAAAATTGTCAAAAAGGAGGGAAAACACATGCATTAACAATTAAAACTCCAGCATTTGTGACTATGTGAAACTTAGAAACCACACTGCACACCAAAAATAACCAAAGTTGACCACACATATCAATGCCACATTGATATACGATGCTACAGTCATATTTAGGATATATTTCAAACCTTTATGGTCAAATATAAGTAGGTAAATGGCTTTTTTGAACAACACTAAAGATATTTCTAAGTTTACTAGATAATATGACATCATTTGAGCATTAGTAGTTTTTGAATTGTTGACTTTACTAAAATTGACACACCCTAAATAGAATGGAGACAATTTTGTCGGATAAGTCTAAATTTAAAAGGGTAAAAGAGAATGTTCTGTCTAAATTACTAAAACTCAAAGATAAACTTAATAGGTTTTTGCCTAAATTAAAAAATAGTAATATTATTGATGACAATACATATTCGTATAATTTTTTGTTTGCTCCTGGTTCTAATCCAGGAATTCTATACGGTTTACCTAAAGTTCATAAGCCAAATTTCCCACTAAGACCTATTCTTTCAGCTTGTGGTACATTCAATTATAACTTAGCCAAATTCTTCTTTTCCTTGCTTTCAAAACTTACATATAATGATTATTCCATTAACAACTCTTGATTTTGCTAAAGATATAAAAGAGATCAATCATGCCGATTCCCTTACTATGGCCAGTTTTGATGTCTCATCATCCTATATCCTATTGAGCTAAAATGTGTCTGTGTGTCCACTTTCTTCGGAACCGTGCAGAGACTAAACGGCACATCGGAAAATTCTGCAACCACTACCAACTGATAGCCCATGAGCTTCCGATGTGCTCTGTCAAGTTTCCCGGTCCTAGTTCACAATTACTGGGTCCTGAAGGCCCCAGCACCACGAGAAAACTACAGAAAAGAACGCAGCTGTGAAAATCTTGTTTCACACACATACGGTGACATATCCTGCTACCCGACCGGAGGCCGGGTAGCAGTATATATCATAGTGCTACCTGCCCCCCGGGGGTAGTGGGGGAGGGGGTGGGGTAATTGAGGGAGTGGGGGAGGGGATGGGGGGTGGGGGTAATGGGGAGAGGGGATGGGATAATTGGGGGAGTGAGGGTGGGGGTAATGGGGTGGGTGGGGGTAATGGGGGTGATGGCGTTTTTTTACTTTTGTGGGTGGGGAGGGGGGCAATTTTGTGAGTGGGGGGGGGGTAATGGGGGCAATGGTGTATATAGCAATATATGTCACAGTGCTACCCGCCCAAAGGGCCAAGTTGTACAATGGTCGCGAGCGATAGCGAGCTACTGCTTGTTATTTACTAATGTCCCGTTAAAAGAAACATTAGATATCATACTAAATAAGTTATTCACTACTAGTAATACTCTTATTGATGGCCTCACTCAGACTCAATTCAAAAATCTCTTCGAAAGAGCTTGTTTTGATAATCTTTTCTTATTTAATAGTAACCTTTACAGCCAAATTGATGGGTTAGCTATGGGTTCCCCGTCCAACCCAACACTAGCAAATGCATTGCTTTGCCATTACGAAGAAATTTGGTTGAAAAGTTGTCCCAATAGTTTTAAACCCGTATATTACAGAAGATATGTGGATGACACTTTCTTAATATTTAAACATCCTTCACACGTAGAACTTTTTCTTCATTATCGAAACAAACAACGTATTAATATTAAGTATACATGTGAAAACGAAACAAATAATAGTTTACCTTTCCTGGATGTTCTAGTTAAACGTACTAATAACAAGTTCCAGACCTCACTATTTAGAAAACAAACTTTTACTGGTTTGGGAGCCAATTATTTAAGTTGTATGTTTTATAAATATAAGATTAGCGCTATACTAACATTACTAACAAGAAGTTACCGAATTTGTTCAGATTACTTTTCATTAAATGAAGAATTTAAAATTTTAAGACAGTACTTTATTAATAATTACTACCCTTCTAATCATTTTGACAACCAATTAAAGAAATTTTTAAATAACACTTTTAATACTAAACTCCCCATAACTACAGTACAAAAAGAAACCAGATATATTAAGTTACCTTTTTATGGTTATTTATCATTACGTATTCGAAGTGAAGTGTCCAAACTGTTTAAGTCTAGTTATCCCGAAATAAATTTTAGATTCGCCTTCGTCAACCCACTTAAATTATCAAATTTTTGAAGTTCAAAGACAAATTCCCCAAAACTGTATGCTTTAATGTTGTTTATAACTACACGTGCAACAGCTGTAAGGCTGTGTATATCGGCAGTACTCAACTCCAACTGGAGGTAAGCCTTTCTCAACATTTGGGCTTATCAGTCCGTACCAACCGTCCCCTCAGTAGCCCACCTCAGTAGTATGCCCGCAAAATGGATGAGCGCATTGGAATTGAAAATGTTGCTAGAGTGCCAATCCCCTGTTGCAAGGAACCCATAGTGCCAACACCCCCTCCCCCATGTTGCAAGGCACGCCCTAAAGGTGGGAAGGGGTTGCTGCAAGAGCAACAAGGGGTTATGCAACTTAGAGGCGGAGTTATCCCCAAGTTGCTCCCGCTGGGGGAGGCCTCTTTGGGGGGTAAGATGGGACGGCCTCACCACCCAAAGGGGTATACCTAACCTGAGAGAGAGAGGAGAGAGAGAGGAGGAGAGGTGTTCGCTTGACAGGAGCCAAGCGCATATTAAGACTTCAGCCGAGCGGCCGTTGTCTTATAGGGTCCCTAATCAGCCAGTCGGCTTAATCAGCCAGTGCCTCCAGGCATCATCAGCCAGTTGGCACAGTGTATATTTCGTTTGGCACGTACACACCCGTCTATACGCTCATAAAATATTACGATAATATGCGTCGGGCTCCGGCGACCGCGTTAAACTGTACGTCTAAGGTGGAGCGTAGGCGGGCTCGAGACCTGGCAAAGGCGCGTGCTTCCGCGGTTGGTAGCCAGGGTGACCTGATGATCCGTGTTAAACCGTAGGTCTAAGGTGGAGTGTAAACATCCTTCCACGGTTCGTAGGGGCAACCAGGGGATCCCGTTATTGCAACACTCGATCATGTTGTTTATCTGTTTGTTTATTCCCTCTCTCTCTTTCTCTCATATATATATATATATATATATATATATATATATATATATATATATATATATATATATATATATATTAGGGTTTCTTTCCCGGGGTCCCAGGATCCCGGCTGTTTTTATTGGATTTGAAAATCCCGGGAATTGGACAAATATTCCGGGAAATCCCAGTATTTTAAAATGACTTAATTTATTTTTTATTGATTTATGTGTTTTTTTCTTTTGTTATTAGAAGGTTCTTGGGTAGAATTAAAGAAAACTGCATAATATTTACCACATTTTAGTCTACTTTTCTGCTTTCTTAAATGAACACCTACTAGCATTAGCAACTTAGAGCAATCTAAAAGTGGGCCCGTATGCCAAAAACTGGCCCAGGGAATGTCGCTAGCGTTGCGTATAATACAAGGAACCGAGTCTCAGTATATTATCTAGCGATCGCAGGCAACTCAACTTGCATGCAACTTCTTACTGACCCACAGACAGCGTTGCCAGACGTACGATAATTATTGCATAAATACGATAATTTTGACTTTCGTACGATGTTTTGAATTGAATATTATTTTTGAATTGTGATATTGAATTTCAATTTTACTCCTTTTTTTGTTTTACAAAGCTGAGCTACTTTTTGTCAAATAGTTCTGGCAACTTTCTTGCAGTGTTTCCAGAAATTTTTAGCTAAATTATGTTAAACCTGCTGCTAAATTATGCTAAATCGCCTAAAATTATACTAAACTTGTTTCTATTTTAGGCTAAAAATATGCTAAATAATTATTTTCATAAATACATAAAAATGCTCATTTTCTTCATTTTAGTCAGTTTAGCTACTTTTATAATAAACTCTGAATAAAAAAAAAAAAAAAATGGGTTTAAAAAATTGTGGAGAAAGATATAATTTTCAGTATTCTTTCTACATCAAAGATAAAAAGACATACTAATGTCACTCATTAAATCATCATAATACATGAAACCATTCTTATTTCCTGAGTACGTTTGATAAATATTATGGTTAATAAATAATAAATAGCTACCACTGATTGGTAAACTCAATTCAAGTATTACAATGCAAAAGTGGTCATCTAGGCATAAGTAATTGTTTATCCCAATTCTAAAAGGGTATTTTATCACTGAACAATAACAAAAATTAAATATACAACCATTTCCTGGATTTCCCGGGATCCCGGGAATTGGCTTCATTTTTCCGGGAATTCCCAGGATTTCCCGGGATGAAGAAAGCTGCAAGAAAGCTGCAAGTAGCTGCAAGTAGGTCTAAGGTGGGGTGTAAAGCTTGATCTTCACCAGAATGAACAGTTCGGACGGAAAGCAAGAAAGCTGCAAGTAGGTCTAAGGTGGAGTGTAAAGCTTGATCTTCACCAGGATGAACAGTTCGGACGGAAAGCAAAGGCGAGCCTATATATGTACAATTCCAGAAAAAAGCTCATCTAAAAATTCGTGTAAACATCTTTGTCAAACTGCTTTAATTAACTCAGTCTCTGGGTAACTTCAGTCGAATATTACGGTCTTTTTCATTTGTAACAATTAAAACAGGACAAATGGTGCACGTAGCATTAAAATGTGCGGCACAAATGAATAAATAGAAAGGGAATATGATAAAATGATAATGGAGGGAAATGAAGAAAGGTGAAAGCGATGTAAACAATCACCTTCCTAAACATCTAATTAATTAGCTGAGCAATAGAAGGAAATAAATATTTATGGAAAAATAATATATATATATATATATATATATATAAAATTATATTAAACATCGTTCTGAAAATTGTGGAGTTTAGCGGAAGCGATAGATAATATCGATTTAAAATTCCAATAAATAAACTTCTTTCTGCAGGAATTTATTTCGAGATCATAAAGATTAAAACGCTAGAAACATCCTTCCATTCTGAACTTTTCTCATATATATATATATATATATATATATATATAATATATGTTGTTTAAATTAAATTATACAGCCCAGCGTCGGGTCAATCTTATTTCCATTCGCTCGAGATCGTAAACTTTGGTGTTTCTTGAAACACTACATCACAATTTTTTGTTTTTTAAAATTTATTTATTGTATCGCGGAAATTTTACAGGGACTGTCTTCCTGGGTAATTAAATATCTTCCACTTTTATGTTTCAAGGCACCATAAACCGTAGTGTAAGTTTCTCTCAAACATACGCGAATTGTGCCGAACATATCTTCCAATATCACGAAAACCCTTCCTTTCCCGACAAAAGAGGATGTACAGGCGAGCATCATGCACCATAAAATGTTTCACATTCCAACCTCAACTCTCTCTCTCTCGGTCAAATTAAAAAACAGAGCGTTTCTCGTCTCTCCACGAATGGAGATATCTGACACGCCCCAGATTTCACGGGGGCAACCAATCACAGCCCTATGGGCGGATCCAAGGACCTCTGTTTGGCCGCTATGCAGGCCTACGCGTCAAGTTCCGCCCAAAATTCACCGTTAACCAATAGGAAGCTAACGATTGTGTTTAGTGGGTTGGTCACAAGCTCCCTTTATAAAAAGGAGCAGTTCATCTCAGATCCTCAGTTCGTATGTTTTTTCGCTTAGTCCTTTTCAAATATACACTGAGTCAGTTATCGCTCTACAATTCTCCTGATTTGATTGAAGATTAAGACTTTTATACTCACTCAACGCGTCTAATTTACAGAGCTGTAGACAGGGAGGAACTTTTATCTGTCCAGATTGTTACGGAAAATTATGACGAAATGCAAGAACCGTTCAATGAAGACGCTGTTAAAATGTAAGTAACTTATAAGTGTCTAACCTACCTTTATTCTGAGTTTTCCCGAAAATTAATCTTAGGGCTCTTTCTCGTTTATAATAATATAACCTAACCGGGACATAATATATACATATATATATATATATATATATATATATATATATATATATACACATATATATCGGCCACGACCGTTCACCGTTTATAATAATATAACCTAACCGAGACATAATATATATATATATAAATATATATATATATATATATATAACGGTCAGGACTCTTTCTCTTTTATAACAATATAACCTAACCGTAAAAGGCCGCAATAAAGGCGTTTTCTAAAATATTTTTAAGTCTCTGTTTCCTTCGGGTTATTTCGACACATATATATATATATATATTGTACATTTATTGTACAGGTACGATTTTAGAAATATTAAAAACTTAAAATAGAAATATTAAAAACTATTAAGATTTGGCTGCGGGTTCGAGAGCCGTTGCAGGCAGACGGAGCATAACACACCCAGGTAATCTTACTTTTGAAAACTGTAAGGATATCTGCTTATAGTTACAATTTTCTGTTAGTCTAACCTACCTTTATTCTGAATTTTTCTACAACGTAACAATTAATCCCATTATGCTTTTAATTATTGCCTGTTTCCATCGTGATTATTTCGGCATATATTATATATATATATATATATATATATATATATATATATATATGAACAATGAATAATTCCTATATAATTCTTAGATGGATCCTTAAATTCATTGTCTTTATGCAGTACTTATGTTGTACGGTTTTTATGTTTGACGGTTCATTTTTACATGAGAAACTAAAATCGCATGAGCGAGTTTGGATAGAATTTCGATTTGTGCTATTCTATTATGGTTGTCTTGCATTTAACCCTCGTCCCTAAATTTTATTAGATTACACTGCCCAACAAAAAAAACATTTTTGCTGCTGATTTAATTCTAAGACCTGTTTCTGGATAATATTGATGTGCTGATTTAAAAAATCACCTTAGATTTTGTCCATCACATCAGGTTTTCGTGCAATGCAATATGCCTATTTTGGGTGATCCATGAAGGGCGCTTATCAAAATTGATGATTTTTGAGACCTGTTAACAGCTGTTTTGCTGTTAAAATTTTATCTGTGGAATACGCAAATCTGTGCATTGAATCTAAAGGTCATGTACAACATATTAAAATCTTGGGTATCTGTGATTTCCCCAGGTGTGAGCGTGACGTCATGATCTGGGAGAGATTTCCCATTGGCGGAGTGAGAGCAGCCGGTTCCGCTAGTGACGTTACTTGTAAACTTTCAGCAGTTGGGTTGCAGCATGAGCATTAAAGTTCACTGTCTCAACAGTCATCTGGATAAATTTCCAGAAGATCTTGGTGATGTTAGTGAAGAGCAAGGTGAAAGGTTCCACCAAGATATCAAAGTGATGGAAGAACGATACCAAGGAAGATGGGATACCCATATGATGGCTGACTACTGCTGGAGCCTCCAAAGAGATTGTCTTGACATCTCTCATTCTAGGAAGTCCTATAAGAGAAAATTTATCAGCACTGAAAAGTAAGAACACAAGAAAAAGAATGTTAAGAAAACTGGTCCCGTGCTTGCTTTAATATGGATTCATTTTTTGCTTATTTAAACACTTTTAATCACTTTATGTGTCAATATTACCATTGTATATTAAAGTTCACTCCCTGCACAATTGTTTACTTTTCCATGCTGATTCTGAGTATGTAAAAACTTATTTTTTGAAAAGAAAAAAAATTGGGCATAACCCTGCCAAAATGCGATATCTCCAAAATATCCGTATTTGATTGCTCGAAAACCTGACGTGATAGGCAAAAACTAAGGTGATTTTTGAAATCAGCACACCAACGTTACCTAAAAACAGGTGTTAGAATTAAATCAGCAAAATTGGTGTTGGACAGTGTTATGCATACACATTGCATGTAGCAGGATTGGAACCCGTAGTTGTACTTCTTAGTCCTTAATACCCACTCTTTGTCTCTAATTCGTCTTTTAAATCCTCCCAATAATAACTTACACTATGCATATGTCATAATTTGAATAACTATGACGTAATAATGTAACAAAATTCCCTTCACGTTTTCCATACCTTGAATGCTGAATCACGTATTTAGTATGTGGATATCTTTCGTATTCAATGTATAGTAAATTCTTTAATAATAATAAAAAATTCATTCTCTATAAGTCATTATTTATATGTTGTGTCCTGTCTGGTTTATGTAAGTATAAATATTATTGTTCAATCATACATCCATGTCCTTTGTTGACCTTTTTCTTTTGTTAATTTTATTAATTATTCATTCAGCTACCTATTGTCTACTGATGCCCTATCAACCTATCAGTCCATGTTTACTCGTGTCTATATTACGCACACAACCTATTGTGTTACGTACCGATATGTGTACAATACTTTATGCATTTGTACATGTCCCCTGATGATCATGATTACGTACATAGTTACGTACATGTAGATATGTCCACATGTATTCCGTTTACTTTTTCTTTTGTTTATTGAATGCCTTGCAAGACGGAAGTATTCGAATTCCGCTAACCAGAGCAAAAGCGAACGCTTCTGAGATGAATACCTCCTCTCGCTCCAATTCAAATTTATAGAACATTATCATGTGTGTTATGTTATATATATATACACACACCGTATATGCCCATGTACTTTGTATTATATTTCTAACATGTTAATTGTCTATAAATATGAAACACTGTAAAAACAAAACAAAACTCTAGTCAACTGTTTAATTGTAATTAACTGCAATACTTTAATATAATGTAATTGATATACTTTAATGAAACTGTAATTAACGATGATAATTTAATATAATGAAATTAATGAACTTTAATAAAACTATAATTAACGATAATAAGCGAATGTGAATTAATTGGTAATTATAATCATAATTGTAAAAAACCAAAATTACAACGTACTCAGTGATGTACTTAGGATTGTGCTCAATGTCCGACCCGACACTATGTCGCCATTTAGGAATGTACACTCGGCGATATTATCATTTTTTTTTTTTAATTTTTTTCGTTGGGATAAATTTTGGAGTTGCTTCCTATTTTGCCAAATAATTGGTGACTTCTTCTTCTCAAAATTTCTTAATAATTTTTTTAGATTAGATGCATCCTCTCTTCGTTATAAAAGATGAAGTCATATCTTGCCTTAAACTTTTAATTTTTGCCCATATGCATATCTTAATATAAGAATGCATAGTTCAATTTCCGTTTCTAATTAACTCGACGGATCAGGAAAAGAGCAAATCTAAAAATATGCGGTTTAAGCTAAAAATATGACTTCCTCTTCCTATATCCTGTTTATCTGTTTAACCATTGTCACAACAAAAAATTTACTTTATTTGTAACTATGTCCGAAAATACGATCACTTTTTTATTATTATTTTTTAAAATTTTTATTTGGAATCTTTCAAACAAACTTCTGATCACGTGTTTAAAAGGGGAAACTTAACCTTCAAACTGCACTCCCCCAAAATTTAGATTATATATAAAGCATGTAATCGTAAAATAAGTTCACTTCACTTCGATTACGACTTCTTCTTCTTCTTAGACTCCACTCTCAGAGGAGGGGGCAGAGGCCCCTTGCCTCCTTAATTTTTTGATTCCGGCCTGAGCTATGGTCGAAAGAGGTCGAACCTCTACTCCTGTAAATTCAGAAGTCAATTCAGAGGCTGAGCACTACCTGTACATTTTAGCAGTAAATTACAGTAAGAAATAGTCTTTATCTTCTCCTTCGAGCCTTGTTCTCTTCAGAGAAGTTAGTCATTAAACTTCCACGATACGTTATAAGAAGAATCCGCGAATCTTCAGAGAATTTAGTCTGTAGGATTGGGAAATTCCAACCGACCTGAGATATTCCCACTCGGCTGTGGACTTAAATGCGTATTTGCACCAGCAAACAAGTCAGGCGTAATATCAAAAGAATATTTGTTAAATTCTTCGCCAAATTCTTTCTGCGTTACACCAAACCCAAGTTCGTCACAGGCGCCTGTATTATGAGCCAGACTACTATATGCTCTCGCGCAGAGCAGAAACACAGCGTCTGATGAGTAGTCCGTAATCATGGTCCCTCCCAAAGTGATGCCATTTACGTATAGAGTAATATTTTTAAGGCCGAAATTCTCGAATTTAAAGGCACTCTTTTTATATTTTCGATTCGTCGAGGCGTGGTCCTGCATTCCAATTAATATCCTTTTAAGTAGGACTCCAAGGGACACGTTTTCTAGTTGCTTCGAGGCCAACACGGAGGGCAGCGTGTATAGTTTGATCTGTACCCTGTTAATTACGTAGGTATTTTACTGTGGCGTGTATTGTCTTTCTCAATTTCTCTTTGTTTCGGGGAAATTAATTCCACTCGGCGTATATGGAAATACGTCTCCATGATGTGAATCACAACGGGTTTCGCGCCCTCTACTTGATCAAACCCCAAATTTATGCAGATCTCAGGAATCGTGCGGGTAAGCTTCAACTTCATATCCACCCCGTTCATAAGCAGTTTCTCCTGCAATGTGAAATCTGTATGAAGACGTCCAAAACATTCGTATATCTTTTTTTCAGAATTTTTTAATTTATACTTTATACCATTTTCAACTTTAGTATGGTAATAGCCCTCGGCGGTGAAAAAGGTGTCTTTCGCTTTTTTTGAAAAGTCGAGGACATTTTCCAGATAGGCTCGTAGGTGGTAGTACCCCATTCCTGCCGAGATGTTAACCTGGTTTAAATACACTTTACACTGGCTGAATATGCAGTGTAAAAAGTTGGTTTCAGGGTAGGCAGAGAAACTATCATCGCAGTCCGTTCCATCGGAATAGGCTATACGCAGTTTACGTACATGTGCATGCAGCTCGGGTCAAAAAAGCAAGAGCCTGAGCTGGGTATCACGAATTCTATAGGGGCACTTGGCGAACTAATTGTGTTTAATGGGTTAATTGTAATAAAGTCGCTATGCTCAATAGAGACTTCAGTGTGGACATATCAAAGAGGGACAGTTCCGATTTACTGCATTGTGAACTACACGGATGGATGAAACGCGCCATGACGAGTCAGAAATAGTGCCACCTCCCTCGATAAGTATTAATCAGCCTATGATTCGTGAGAGTAGTGCCCTCAGCTTATATCAGTTAAAAAAATGATGAGCCATATGTTTTATACGCTTAGAGCACTTCTTTTTTGATTTCCTTTTACGTTTAGCGCCACGTGATGGTAACCCCTTCTTCCTGGTAGATCTCTTCTTTCCGCCGCCACGCATTTTTCTCTTTTCATCTTTGATGATTTCGTCCCGTGTACGTTTTAAATGTTTTTTAGAGCTTCTTTAGGCTTACTTCCGCCCATTATGTCTTCTGCCGCGTTAAAACCTGTTTGTAACGCCTTCCGCCATAGGTATCTGGCACCCCTCTTCAACAGTGGGACAGCGGTGCGTAATATGGATGAAAAAATGGATCCATGTCCACTCCCAAGCTGGTATCTCACTCCTCGGTAGACTGTGTGAATGGCCTTCGAGTCATTATAAACGGCGAAAGTGTAGTTTCACTGTTAAGGTCCCATCACCGAATGGGAAATTTTTTCACTCAATCGTTCTTATACAGGGTGTACATAAAGTCAGGATCTATTTTTGTGAAGCACTTGGAAATTATATGGAATTCAATCATAAAATGATAAAGTGGTAACATTTATTAAATAATTAAGAGTAGGATTCGACGTGACGCCCATCAGTATCCCTGCACAGCTCAAATCGTTCCGCAGCATTTCTAAACACATTCTGGAGCATTTGCGGGGTTATGTTATCTGCAGCAGTTCGTATACGTGTACGTAAGTTTTCAAGACTCGTAATCTTCGTCTGATAGACGTGCGATTTGATAAAGCCCCATGCAAAGAAATCTAAAGGGGTTAAATCTGGTGATCTCGCTGGCCAAGGTCTGTTGTTTCCGCGTCCGATCCAGCGATTTGGAAAACGTCCATTTAGATAATCCTGAACAATTTTGACATAGTGACAAGGAGCACCATCATGTTGATAGACGACGGGGATAACAAGCCTCGTTATGCAGTGTGCGTTCCTTAAAAATGCACTGAAACGCGACTTCCGCGTATGAACATTCTTATCCTTTCTGATCAGCGACCATACGTAGTCTCCCATCATGGAAGCATCCCAATGGCCCTGGTACCTTTTCTCCATCGTTTGAATATCTTGATGGAATCTTTCGTCATGTTTCCGCGTCCGATCCAGCGATTTGGAAAACGTCCATTTAGATAATCCTGAACAATTTTGGCATAGTGACAAGGAGCACCATCATGTTGATAGACGACGGGGATAACAAGCCTCGTTATGCAGTGTGCGTTCCTTAAAAATGCACTGAAACGCGACTTCCGCGTATGAACATTCTTATCCTTTCTGATCAGCGACCATACGTAGTCTCCCATCATGGAAGCATCCCAATGGCCCTGGTACCTTTTCTCCATCGTTTGAATATCTTGATGGAATCTTTCGTCATGTTCTTCACTCACATCGCCCAGGATATCACGAAAAAAGTCTAGATGTGAATGCAGATAGTGTAATTTTAAAGACATACGGCACCCCATTTTGCCATAGCACTTAATCAAGTTTGACACTAACTCCTTATAGTTTGGTGCTTTATGGTTGCCTAAAAACCCACGAACCACATCAGGGAAAACACACCAAGCCTCTTTTACGATCGGAGTCATCTTGGCTTCAAGGTTCTTTGAATTCAACAGCACCTTGACTTGTGGTCCTGCAAAGATGCCAGCCTTGACTTTGGCATCAAAGAGTTTAGGGAACATGATCCGAATCTGTTGGAAAACTTCCCCTCCAAAATCTAACGCAGTTACAAACTGCTTAATTAGACCCAACTTAATATGGAGAGGTGGTAGCAGAACCATGTCAGGCTTCACAAGAGGCTCCCTGAGTACATTGTACTTTCCTGGTTGCAGTCCTTCACGTGGAGGCCACTTAATTGTTTTATAGTGCTCACTTGAAGCCCAGCTATCCCACAGGCAAAGAAAACATGAATATTTAGTAAACCCTCCTTGTAAACCTAACAGGAAACCAATCATTTTGAAATCACCGCACACGTCCCAGTTATATTGTTCATACCTGATTTGAGTGAGCAGTTGTTTGACATTTTCATAGTCCTCTTTCATTTGAACAGAATGTGCAACTGGTATAGCTTTTAAACTCCGAGTTGAACTGTCAATAAACAGGCGCCACTCTGAGGGTATATGTGTTAACCCAATAGCTGTGAATAGACCATTAACCTAGCTGCAATAACAGAGAGAGCCATTGACATCGTAGAACCTTGCAAACTCTTCATGCCGCTTTCGGTATACAATGCTCTTGCAGTCTTCTCCAAGCAAATTCCACTCTTTGAGTCTGGAGGTCAGAAGCTCAGACCCTGATTTCGTCAGACCCAAATCTCTAATTAAGTCGTCCAATTCCCTCTGATTTGGAAAGTGAGAGTTTGTACTGAAAGTTACTGTATATTCTTCATCATGACTGTCCTCACCAGCCGACATCTCAGATGAGCTAGCTGCATCCTCATTTTCAACCTGCAAAGCAAAGAAACAAAATATAGGCATAGCTATATATGTAGAAGAGCATCAGCACTAAAAAAATCGACACATAATGACCCACATCTGTAAATACAGAAGGTAAAGTAATGGATAGATACCTGTTCTGGTGGACGTGGTATTGGAAGACCTTCGCCATGTGGCACAGGAGCTATGGACGATGCTATGCTTGGATACTGAAGAGTCTGCCTTCCTTTAACTTTCCTGTACTTAGAAACATCTACCATGCAGTAGTAGCAATCGTCGTGGTGGCTCTTTCGTTCTCTCCATATTTTGGGTACCGCAAAGGGCATTGCCTTGCGTACTCCCCGCAGCCACCCTTCAAGTGTAGAGCGGCAGCTTCGACAGATCACATGGGGTGCCCAGGGCTTATCTTGGTCACCCATAAGCATACCAAAATAGAGCCGATACGCGATCCAGAACTTGGTGCCTTTCAAAATCTTGTGCGATACTTGCTTGGGGCCTATGTAATACCCACAAACGTAGCAGAATATATCCGGCGGGTGTTTACAAGCTCTAGTTGCCATTCTCTTTACCAAACTGTAGTACATTAATCATAACCTGCAGATATAGAGGGAAGAGTTATTAAATCTGCAACAGATTCCAGATTCCAGAAAAAAGATGTATTCACAACACTGAGATAATGTTCGCAATAAAAAAAGATCGATAACACTCAAATCGTCAGCACAGAGAAGCACAGAAACACAGTACCTCAGTGCTGGTAACCATCAGACAAACAACCTGCTTTCTTTGTGTGCTCACACTTACTGACTTCTCAGACTCTGCGCTCTTCTTTATATAGCACAGTGGAAGTTTCGGGCAATTTCTAGAGCAAGAAACTGTCAACGAACATCCGGATTGTTCTCAACAATTCCTGATTATTCTGATATTGCTGCGCCCATAATAACATTATACTGGTAAAACATGAAAAATGGATTATCTCTGAAACCATTGATGATACACACAAACCAAGGCCAGATTTGGACTCAGCGCCCACAAATGCATATAAAAACAAAAAATTCTATATAAACAGAATCAGTGTTACACAGTGTAAGCATTGATTTTGAAATGTGTAGAGTGTGGTGGCGGTGCTCCATCTCTTCTCACCTCTGGCAGCGCACCTCTTTCTAAAACTTCGTTACGCGTTGTGCCAATCGTACGGTGGTGTGAACGGTTGTATGATGAAGCCAATGAACCAAGAACGTTTATATATCTGTATATATTTTTATGTGTAAAATAGCGATGCATGCGCTCCTTTATGGTACGTTGAACTCTTTCAGCTAAAGAGGCCTTATGTATAGAACTGCTAGTGTAGTAACTGATTTTAAACTCTGTCAGCATGTTCTCAAAAGCGCGACCTATAAATTCTTTCCCCATATCCGTACAAAAATAGACAGGAACCCTTTCTTCTTTTAACATCAACGTTTTGGTAGTTTTAAGAACTTTTTCAGGCGATTTATTTTTCAGGGGAATTAACAATAGATATCTAGAGAATACATCTATTATGAATAGGATGTAGCGGTATCCGTCATTATACACTGATTGTCTTTGCATGTCTGTTAAATCCGTCTGCCAAATAGAGTCAATCGAATCCGCGGTTGTCTTGTCCGTTTTAAACCTTTTTCTCACCGGTTTATGAAGTGTAAAAGCGTCCTGTTCCCGCAAAAACCACTCAACATCTTTTTTCCTTACACCGTAAACACCTCTGTACAGTCTATTAACGCCACCATAGGAGGCGGGGTTAGAAATATCATAATAGCGTTTACTTAATATGTTAGCCATTTGCGTATTTTAGAGACACGTGGATAAGGTTGGCCGTTTGTTTTCTTCTTTCTCCTCTTCAGAAACGCTGCTGCTGGGGGCGATGGCGTAGTCATTTCTGACAAATGCGAAACTTGATCCAAGTCTTTTAACCTATTCAGATTACCTATCAATGTTTTGGGGGCATTTATTTGTTGTAGTCTTGCTTTAATATGCTTCCATCCTGATGGTGAGGGTCTGTCCCACTTTCTCACCAGATCATGAACAATATCAACGATATTGGATCCTTGTACCCTTGTTCCTTCAACAATGACCTTGCCTCTATCGGCCCACTGTATGATGGGGTCCTCACTCAATAGATTATAAATACTTAAGCCTTTATTCCTCAATGTACAGGGCGTCCCAAAAAAATGTATACACACTTTAAATAATTATAAAGGCAGTGTTTATTAAAATACATTTCATTTTCAAAATGTAATAGAATCTACAGACATTATTTAATTGTTTTGTCAACGCCTGTTTTCAAACTGACGTCCGTTCTGGTCCAGGCACTGCTGATAACGCGAAGCAATGGAATCGCAAACATCACGAAACATTTCGTTTGGTATTTGTGTGCATTCTCGTTCAATGGCTGCTCTCAATTCAGCGACTGTTGCAGGTTTTATAGCGTAGACTTTGTCTTTTAAGTATCCCCATAAAAAAAAGTCTAGTGGTGTGAGGTCTGGTGAACGCGGAGGGTATTCTACGAAACCCCTTCGTCCAATCCACATCCACATCGTGCCAAGTACCACTCGCAATACTCCACTCTTCGGTCCGGATCATCTTCATTAATAGCATGGACTAATCTTGGAATGTAACTTTTCCATTGACAGCGCTTCAAAATGCGTTGGACAGACGATTCTGAAATTCCTACCTCACGACTCGCTTGCCGCACAGATTTTCTTGGACTTTGGTGGTACGTTTCCAGTACTCTTTCTTGCTTTGTGGGGCTTGTCGATGTCCGTGGTCTTCCGGAACGCTTCTTGTGGACATTCTGAACAGTTCCATCGGCTAATTCCATCCCTAATTCGAGTGATGGTAAGTCGCGTTGGTGGATCTGTTTGAAACTCCCTCCTAAACTGTCTTTGCACTTCAACTGCGTTTTCACACTTCCAGTAGCATTTTAGAATGAATTTCCTTTGTTCAAAGCTTAGTCTGACTGCCATTATTAATTCTAATGGGTTTAACTTTGAAAGAAAGAAACATCAATTGAGCTATCAGCTGTTAAAGTGTGTATACATTTTTTTGGGACGCCCTGTATGTGGGAGGCTGTTTTTTAGCACATGTTCGATATGTTGTGTTCCGTTGTTCGTTGGCTGGTCATCTCTAACGTCGGGGCTAGGTCATGTGTCGCCAAGCTCAGCATTACTCGCGCTGTGCCTACTAACCACGGGGAGCTCTGTCGAATTTTTATAATCTTCGTACTCATGAAGAAATTTCTGCAAAGTCTCTTGGTACAAGATCCTTTTCTTATCAGGTGACTTTTCACTCTTTAATAGGGTTAGTAACTCGCTTTCCATTCTTTTAAGCCTGCTTCTACTGGGTTCTAGAACCGTGTCTGGAATCTTTGAACTTTGCAATGAAGCATACACCTCGAATCACAACCACCTTCTTCATTATATTAATCTAGTCAGTAAAGGATCCAAAACTGAAAATAAGGTGGGTAGGAATGATCCTCCTCTTTTTACAATAATTCGCTTTTTCTTACCCACAGTTTGACTTTTATGAGCGAGCGCTCGTATTATGCCCTTGTAACGACATAGGCGAGCCTTCTGAGAGGGTTTCATTGGCACATTACATTTTATAATATTAAGACAAATTTCACAGATGCATTTTAAAAAGCCAGAGTCGATATTTTTAATAAACATCTGTTGCAGGGCCTGGGGCAATCGTTGATAGATTTTTATTAATTCACGATATTTCTTCAGCCTATTTGTCATTCTGGAACCGTTTCAGGTTCGCTTGGGAATATATTCGTTCTTAGAAGTACCCTAAATGTGTTTCGCGGGTGAAGGTCACAAAGCAAATATCCATAACACTGGTTTGTGGCTTCTTTATAAACCTCCAAAAACTCTTTACGCTGATTCGGGAACATTTGATTGGCGAATAAGGCTAGATATTGTGTATTTAGCGACGCATCGCGCATGTATCTATTTTTGAAAAACAGATTCTGGTTGATGAAGAATACACTTATGTTAAGATGGTGGGAGAACATTGTAAATGTCTCGGCAAACGTTTTATCCATTTCCAACTTGAGATCGTCAATTACAGTAACTGTATGGTCATTACCTTTTAACGAATTAACGTCACAGACCCCCTTGTGGAACAAAATTTCATCTTGGTTCTCATTGATCACTGACTGATACGTCGAATAGCACCATATTACTTTATGCACAAATTTTGAGAACATCTCCACCTTATCTTTAATGATTTTAAGCATAAATACAGTTTTTCCACATCCTGTAGGGCCAGATATAATACATGTGGAGGGACTTGTGAACCTGAATTTTTCTACAGATTCCATCTCTAACACGTCACACCCCTAAGTGGGTCATTTACAAAATATAACAAATTTTGAGTGCTGCTTCTTATATTTTGTTTTCTTCTTCCACAGAACCGTGAATGACGACGATGTACAGCACCCCATCATCAATATCACAGACGAACCCGCTGACCATGCAGCTGTGATCACAGAATCCATCCCCGCTGACGAATCCTCACCAGCGATACCTGTAGCACGCGCCTGTTCAAAGCGGAAGCATGATAAAGAGCCCACCACGTCAAGTATAAAGCGCGCCAGGATTGAGCCGGTTGTTAGACCACCAGTAGCAGAGCCCCAACCTTCTACGTCTTACGGTATAACCCCCACAATAGTACCTTCCTCGAATATACCCCCTTATTCCTCTTCAATTCCGGGTACATCCTCCACAGCAGCTTCTCGTTCTGTTGAGGATGGCATAACATTCGAGTTGGTGCGCACCGCTACCCCCACCCCTGCCTTGACTAGAAATCGGTATATATTCAGGGTTGATCCTAGATCCATGTATAGCAGTGGTGTTGAACACGGACTACGGCGCATAGTTGAACGTATTGTAGAGTTTGCCCTTCAGAACCGCGACGAACGTGAAGTCAGGACGAGACTGTTCTTCGGATTCGGGTCAGATGACGGAGATGTAATGATTTTTGGGTAGTAATACCGTTCAGACGCTTGGCAGCTGAAGATATAGAGTATATATTAGGCCGTATAATGCAGGCCTCTCAAAGTAGTATAGCCTTCAATATGGACAACTTCACTTTAAATATTGACCGTGTATTCCGTGTTGCAGGTTATAGTGCCACACCTTATACTCTTAACTTCAATTCTCAGGCTATTTATAGACGGCATATAAACGCCGATCGTGGTTGCAGCTTTATAGCAGTAGTCTTGGCCCGTATGTTTACTGTACTAAATACACGGGTCAAAAACATTTGGTTGCTTATGGTAGTGGAGCGTGCCCGTAAACTAGCTGTAGACTGTAAACTTGAATTTGACTGTAATATGGGTCCTGAAGAGCTTAGAAGGGTAGAACAGGAAATGAATGCTCGTATAGTTGTATTTGGAATGGATGATCTTCGTAGGACTGTGTATGTTTTTAAAAGCAGTGTGAGAGATCGTACAAGACCCCTACTTATTTTAAGGCTGTCAGGAACAACATATCTACCCATCCTTTACGCGAGTTATGATAAAAGTCGAAAATATGGACGACATCATGATTTGTGTAAGGGATGTATCGAGTTTGCGGATGATATTGTGAAACATTGTAAAGATTGCACCATGGTATGTGAGCAGTGTAAAAACTCCAAATGTGAAAGCCGTTTAGTTGAAGCTGACAACAGGGATTATGATGTGTGTAGACACATTTTTCAGTAATAACTGTTTTGAGATCCATAAATCAATTGGCACGTGCAGGAAAATGAGAATCTGTGAATGTGATATGTTTCATATGATGGATAATTGGGGAAAGTTTGAGCACAAATGTGATGAAATTCACTCTTCTATGATACATGCCATGAGAAATATAAGGCGGTTGGGGTAAAGCATGTATGTTATACGAAAGACGCCAAGCCTAAAAACAGACCTTGTATAAATGTGTACTACGATATAGAAACGTATACGAATGCTGAAACCAAAGAGGTTATTCAACATTTACTTGTAAGCCAGACTATCTGTGATGAATGTATGGAGAGTGAGTGTGAGGAGTGTCACAAATGTGGAAAACGGACAAACGTTTTTAAAACGAATGCCCACGATAGCCCTGTGAAACTCTTTGTGTCCTATATTGTCAAGTTAGCGGACTAGTTAAAAAAAATGACTGTGTATATTCTTGCTCATAACGGGGCAAAATTTTACACACACTTCCTTTATAAGGAGTTGCTTGAGCACGAGTCATCTAAGATATTTACAGGTGATCCCTTGAAAAGAGGCAACAAACTAATGCAGCTGCAAATAAGAGGTAATGTACAGTTTAAAGACACTTTATTATTCACACCTTGTAAATTAGCAAAGCTACCCAAGGTGATGGGCGTAGCCGCTGAAGTTTCAAAAGTAGAGTCTCCACAAGGTGGGTGATGTCGGAAACGGTTGGGGGAGGGGGTGATGAGGCGGCTCCGGCCACTTGTAATGCTTCTACTTCCAAGATTTTGTCCGCCATGTCTGCCAGGTCCTGCAAAAGGATGCCTGACTTCGTCACCACAAGCACCCATTGGACATGCGGTGGCAGTCTTTGAATGAAGAGCTGGCTGAAAAAGGAGTGCTCGATGACATTGGCCGAATCCCCCAGGAAAATGAGACACGTGACGTCAGACTTTGGGCCCGAGCTTGCATAAAGTGCCAGAAAGCAAAACTTCACCGTCACACGACGGCACCTTTAGCTGCTTTTCGTCCCCCTGACGCACGTTTCGATCACGTACATCTGGACCTCGTCGGCCCATTTCCCCACTCAGAAGGTTACACGTACTTTCTCACCTGCATCGATCGTTTCACGCGTTGGCCTGAGGCGATCCCTATCAAGGACATCACGGCTGAATCCGCCGCACGCGCCTTCGTCAGTGGTTGGGTCTCCCGTTTTGGAGTCCCATCAACAATCACTACTGATCGTGGTCGGCAATTCGAATCCGCCCTATGGAAGAGCCTGACACAAATTTTAGGTTGTTCCCGGATTCGGACTACAGTGTATAGGCCCATGGCCAGTGGCCTTGTCGAGCGACTACACCGTCACCTGAAGGCGTCCCTAAGGATGACCACCACCGGCCCACGTTGGACCGATGCCCTTCCCCTCATTCTCCTTGGAATTCGGGCAGCACATCGGTCGAATTGGTGTACGGTACTCCCCTACGGTTACCCGGCGAATTTTTCACTTCGTCAAGAGCGCATCCTTCGGTGGATGAAAGCACGTACGCCGACGCTTTACGGACGACCATGCGCAACTTTCGTCCGGTTTCCCCTCGTCATCCCAATACTCGTCGCATTTTTGTCCCCGCCCATTTGTCCTCCTGAACCCACGTCTTCGTCAGAAACGACACCATCCGTCCTCCCCTACAACATCCATACGAAGGGCCCTTTCCAGTGCTGCGGAGGGGCGACAAGACTTTCACCCTCGATCGTGCTGGACGCAAGGACATAGTGTCGATCGACCGCCTGAAGCCGTCGTACCTCGAGGACGACGCAATTTCCCCAACAGTTCCCCCACAACCTACTACAGCAGCCCCAACTCTACCCATTTCCCCAGTCCAGGAAGATGCCTCGCGCCCTCCCGCCACCGAAGCACCGCCAAACACAAGACCTGGTGTCCATACTCGGAGCGGCCGCGGTAGTTTCGCCCCGAAATGGTGATCCTTTTATCATCGTTCCTGTGCAGTCTCTGAGAGGGGACTACTTGTAACGGAACAGACAACTACAGACAGAAAACAGACAAAAAACAGCCATAGGAATTCTTTTCACCGCCATTTCTTAAACATTCTTAGAAGACACACGTGGTGTCAAGGAATAAACTCAGAAGACACGCGGTTTCAAGCAATAAAAGAAAAACAATGACACTAGCCTCGAACCGCGGAATTCGAATGTTCCTATGGTTATAAAAGGCGCAGTCAGCTCATATTCGCTCTCACTCCCATCGTGCGTTCATCTCGTAAGTTCATCCTACACGCCGTTACAGCCTCAGCTTTAGCCGGCTCACTTCAAGACCCGCTTCAACACTTTTCACCCAAGAACGCATCATCACTCGAAGTAAGCTGTCTTTCCCGCTGTAGGCGTTTTCATTGGCGTTTTTCACCACACCTCAACTAGTTAACAATCACCCTCGAGAGCACCGGCAAAGCTCAACACGCTATGAGAAAACATCCTCAAGGTGTACACATTACGTGACTCGACGACGAAGCTACAAACCCAAATCACTTCACATCGGTCCAGCTTTCACCGCTTTACGTAAAACGGCCGTCAACGAGAATCTATTAGGCCCGTCAACACTTCACAGTGAAGACCTTGACTTACGGAACAAACTTCCAAGGGGCGGTCATAAGAACCCCGGGCCTACGTTCTGCAAGATCAACCTTGAGGCCCATCCTGCCTCTCAAGAGGCAACAACAGGCGACCCGGGCCTGTTCAACAAACTTCAATCGGACGGTCAACGACACCTCGAGCTTATTAGTTCAACAGGCCAACCTCCAAGCAACTCGTCAACCTAGAGTTATCACCCTCTTACTGGTAAACCTTGTCTCTTTTCTAAAAACAATAACGTAAAGCCTACCCAGTGAACCGCAGAAGAGTAGGCTATAAACGCAGTGTTTTATAATTCGGTCAAACTGACTCTCGTTAAAACGCGTTAGGCCGATGTCCTAATCTCAGTGCCGTTCCAGTACCGTAATTCCGTGTAGCATCCTGCTGTTGTGTTCATTCATATCATCCAGCAATACTTTATATCCATTTATTTATGTGATAGATTTAAGTATTCTCTTACTGAAGGCCTAATTCATTTACGGTGTACCAATTTAGTACATCCCTTCCAATTATCATTAGGCCACAGCATCTTGTTTCAATGTTCCATTTACGTGTAATCACTTAGCATCATATAATTGTCTTTATATAAATGATACTCGTATAATCATTGTCATAGCATTTCTCCCAACTATCATTAGGCCACAGCATCTTGTTTCTATGTTCTATTTATGCGTAATCATTTAGCATCATATAATTGCCTTTATATAAATGATATTCGTATAATCATTGTCATAGTATTTTTCCCAGTTATCATTAGGTTACAGCATCTTGTTTAGTATTCCATCACTGCGTAACTCTGGCCTACATAAGCAGTGTAATACGTGACCTAAAGAGCATCATAAACGCACGTCACTAATTTCCATAATTCTTAGGCTGCATCATTTATTCTGTGTTTATTCATAATCAGCGTGTTACATAATCTATTTGTTGTATTATAACGTACATGCATAATTTCTGTAATCACTAGTTCTCATATTTCATGCTGTGTCCCATTTTAGCATACCATTAGCCTCTCATAAACGAGCGTATTTCTTAACAATTGATCTGTATAATTCTTTTTCTCATTTACTAATCCTCAGTCAGACTTTTTCATAATATAAATGCCGTTATATAATTGTTAAGCACTATAATTATTGTTTGTCATTGTTATTCACTGTGAACAAATAACCGACTTATTTTCTTAATTAAATACAAAACCAGAAGGTGCTTTTCATAACCTTAACTATATTTGCTTGGGTGTAATCCAAGCTGGTGACCTCGAAGCAATTCGTATCACTCAGAAATATTATAGTAGGCCTACTCCATTAGACACTTTCAACCGGTGATACTGTATGACAGCATAAATTGTTAACCCAGCCTGTCATTATAACAATCAATTTGCATCAATTAATCACTAGCATTAAAATAGTCATTATCACCTCAAACGGCTAAAACTGGGCCCACTACACATTCCTCACTCGCTAAACTTTAAATTACGTCGGACTACCTCCACCCAAACATTAATTTAACTATGAATGTATGAGTACCAGTGAACGTGAAGATTTTGACCGATACTACAACAGCTTTAATGGATGTAATCCTTATAATATAGCTGATGAATGTGAGCGTTATTGCGTGAATGATGTGCGCGTGCTTAGAGTATGTTTCCAGGCCTTCAGAAGGATGTACATAGGTCGTTTCAAATGCGATCCGTTGCAAGTCGCAACCACCATCGCCTCATTATGTTTTACGGTGTTCAAGAATAACTTCATGCCTAAAGACACCTTAGCCGTTATCCACAGAAATAACCCCCGCAGTTATGGGCACAAGGCTATTTACTGGCTCGTACACCGACAGAAGCAGACAGGTGTATACATAAAGCATGCCCGCAACACGGGTGAAGTACCCATTAAGGTTAATGGTGGTGTTTTTTGGGTTGATGGTCTAAGTGAAAACCGTGCCACTGGTGAGAAGACTGTGTACTCCTTTAACTGTTGCTGGTGGCACGGATGCCCCCGTCCTGAGTGTGAAATCGCAGGAGATATCCACAGTAGATCTCCTGCCGACTGTCTTACGTGGACCAGCACACGCGATCAACTTATAGGATCCCAGTTCACTCACAAAGTCTTGTGGGAGCATGAGTATGATGCACGGATGGGAACAGATGGATAGTACCGTGAAGAAATAAACACGATCAAACGTTCAATGGTGCTGAATCCTCTCAAATGCGGTGAAAGCTTGTTCGGAGGGCGTGAAACTCCATTACTAAGACTTCTGCTCTTTATACCCCTAAGGGATGAAGAACAATCCGTACCCTGTAGGTGCACCTGAAAAAATGGTGGGTCCCACCATACCAACCATCGAGGAGTTTTCAGCTAACTTGAATGAACGCTACTTTGGACTCTCTTTCGTAGACGTGCTCCCCCCTCGCGATTTATGGATGCCGATCTTACCCGTCGTTATAGATCACAAGCTCATGTTTCCCCTGTGCGTGAAGTGCGCAGAAGAGAACAACGGTGCTTCTGACCATACAACCCACCAGCGTAAGGTCAGGGGTGTATATACAAGCCATAAACTGGCCCTAGCCGTTCGCCATGGGTATAGAATAATGAAGATACATGAGGTGTGGAGGTTTCAGAAGCTACCCAACCTTTTCACACCATATATAAACACTTTTTTGAAGGATAAGGTTGAGGCGTCAGGATATCCGCGAGGGGTTGATACCGAAGATGAAAAAACGGCTTATATTCAGCGTTACCGTGCCCATGAAGGTATACTGCTTGACCGATCCCAAATTGTTAAGATTCCTGGCAAGCGCTTTAGTGCAAAGTTGTGTTTAAACAGTCTTTGGAGAAAGTTTGCGCAGAATACCGGCATAGGGAACGTCCATTTGGCACAAAGTTATAGTGAAGTCTGGGATTATGCCAACGCCCCCGATGAAGAAGTTATGGAGATCGTGAATGTAGGTAATACTTACATAATAAAGTACAACAATACCAAATTGGCCACAGATACCTCACGGGTTACAAACATACCGGTAGCCAGTTTCTCAACGGCCTACACCCGCATCAAACTTTTGGGCCTATTGCACTCTCTTGGACGGAGGGTGTTCTACGCTGACACATATAGCGTGATATTCCCAACGAGGGAAGGTGAATACATGCCTCCTATTGGTGAATTCCTAGGAGAGTTGACTGATGAGATCAAGGATGAGTATGGAGACATCGCATACGCCGACTCTTTTCTCTCAACAGGGCCAAAAACCTATTGGGTACGGGTGAGGGTATGGGATGATATGAAGTATATCGTGAAGGCTAAGGGTATCACGCTTAACCATGCGAACCGTCGAGTCGTTAACTTTGATGATGAGGGTGACCAGCTACCCCAACTGACTGTGGGGACGCACAATTTTCGGGCGCAGAAACTGGGGTGTGTGACAGAACTTAGGGGCACGAAGGTATGCCGTAACACCTATAGGAAGCGAACCAGGTGCCTGGTACCTATGATACCGTACCCTTTGGACACCTTAATCCTTGATTGTATTTAAATATATGTGTATCGATATGTTTATTTATCACGTATATTCGTTTCAATTAAGGTTTCATTTTCTCCTTTGCGTGCGTGCGTGTGTGTGTGTGTGTGTGTGTGTGTGCGTGCAGCAAAAAGCTAAGCTCCGCCCACTGTAAGATCGGCAACGTGAATCCTGCCACTACCTGAGCATATCTCTATCCCTGCGTGCTCAGTTGACCTCTGTATACCTTTGAGCTTAGACGTGTGTTCTCCCGCGTAGAAAAAATATTAATGGCTACCTTTAATATTGCGTGTTCAACATTTATGAAGTGATATTCGGCAAAGTGCCAAGATGTGGTGGATACTGAAAAACTCCCTATTCCCCCCTCCTTTGATACTTTTAAAGCTACATTGAGTCGTGCGAAGGACCAAGATGCTCAAATATTCTACGGTATTCTGGCGAGAGCATTGTAGGATTTCGTAGTACAAACGATGTATTGAAGTATGTTATAGACCTAACCTTTATAAAGGCTCACATATACCGCGAAGTAGAAGAAGCAACACGTTCAGAAGATAAGCAACGGTTATGGATAGTGAGTCTTGTTGATGAGTGGTGTGACAAGCAACATTATGTCATGTTACACCATACTGACTACTCGTACCTTACGGCTGAGAATGTAAATCTTGTCATCATGGAGAATCTTAAGTATTTTTACCACTATATTAATATATATCATGCCGAGGTTTGTAGTGAGGTTGTGGCTAATGGGCTGTGTGAGTTTTCAACAGACTTTAGAGACGAGTATCGCTTGTTAAACAAAAAGGATAACTATGGGCATATGGGCATATGTTTCTCTCAAGCAGTGCACCGGATTGTGAAGATGTTTAGTTTGTGGAAATGAATGTCTGGTGAGTGATAAAACATTAAAGCCGGTATTGTTTTATGTAGCGGAAAATTCTATTTGTCCAAGGGCACAAGTGTTCGAACAAGCCTGTACACGCTTCAGCAGTGTGACTCGCCCCCCAGCGAGTCGCCCACCCGTGTACCTCACGAAACACACGAGTTCGAACAAACCCGTACACGTTTCATCAGCGTGACTCACTCCGCCCGTCGAGCCGTTCCGTCCACCTGCGGCTCATAGTCATCTCAGAGCTTGAACCGTGTAGACGTGCCAATACGATGGAACTTCCTTTGAAAAGCATTCTCAACGCCTCGTACGATGTCTCCTTGACGAAGTCATTGCGCGTGTTCAGGCATGATACCGGCACCATTAACTATGTACTTGAAACGATTTGCAGGTAAGCAAACTCTGGTAAACGCAATGTTATTTATTGAAGTGTTGAGTAGATGAAGAGAATCTTCGTGATAGTTGAGATGTGGGGCGAGGACCGATATAAAATACCTGCAGGTGTAGTACAAGAAGAGAGCAGATTAGTGACGCCCCCTCATATGCTGTTGTTTGCACGTTGTGTATAAATAACGAACAGCCATGCATTGATATACGGCTGATGTGGAAGAATGCATCTGATAATTACGTTCTTGTCTCTACGCGAAACCGTTTCATCGTCGACAGAATGTTTGAAATCGTTGGATTCCGCAAGCTGAAACCTATATTAGACGTTCGTGTTACGGATATGATTTATTTTGACACGGTTCTTGAATAAGGATACACCGCTCTGCTCGACGGATTTATCGAATGCAGGAATCAACAAGGCGAGAATGATCTAGAGCTGGGTGAATATTTAAAAGGTATAGATTCTTCGAAATATCCTGAACTTTGGTACAAAGCACCTGAGCGGTACAGGGCAGAGCTTGTCTATACTGTTCACCCTGAAGAGCTGTACCTCTATATAATGAATAGCTGTCGTTACGACTTCGAAGATTATTTATGTTTATTGCCGCTATGCAGAGTGAAGAAGAGTTCACGATTGAAAAGTTCGGGACGGTAAGAAAAAACCCTCGATTGGAAAGGCGTGTTTATAAACTTGTATTTAATAATGATGTTGTGGTTAACGATGACGTCTTTGTATTCTAGCCGTGTTTAAAGATAACTTGCCAACCGAATGTAAAGTGGGCCCAAAAATAGTATTGAACAATATGAAAGCCATTTATGTGGAGTATATGCATCCGTATAAGTTAAATGGTGAAGTGTTGCTTGGACGGTTTTACCGCGTAGTACAAAGTAATAACGATGTGAATGTAGACTCCATTACGTGTGAGTTTAGCGTTTCGCGCCGTACAACATAAAGGATGTATATTTAATTATTTAATTGTGTGTATATATATATATATATATATATATATATATATATATATATATACACTTTATTAATATGCAAGTAATTATACGTTTCGTATATTATTATTTTTAATTATCTAATATACCCCGTAGAACATAAAGGATGTATATTTATTTATTTAATTGTATATATACATATATTTCCTGTACTAGTATGCAATTGATTATACGTTTTGTATATTAGCATTTTTAATTATTTAATATACCCCGTAGAACATAAAGGATGTATATTTATTTCTTTAATTGTGTGTATATGTATATATATATATTTCCTGTACTAATATGCATTTGATTATAAGTTTCGTATATTATCATTTTCAATATATTTAATTATTTAATATAACTGTGTATATATATATAACTGTGTGTGTGTGTATATATATATATATATATTTATTTTTTCCTGTACTAATATATTGACAATACAACGTTTTGTATATTTTTTATTATATATTTCCCTTTCGTGTTTCTTATGCTATTATTATTTTGGTCATATATATATATATATATATATATATATATATATATATATATATATCCATTGTATATTTATTATATATTTATCGTCCGTATGCTATTATTTTTTATCATATATATTCCATTGCATATTTATTTTCTATATATTTCCATTAATTCGCCTAAATAAACAGAATGATGTAATGGTGTTTTATTTAATTCATTTGGTTGTACACGGTATTTAATTATATCAATTGGCTGGCTTCTAAAGCGGATTTCTAAACCAGAATATATGCATTAATTAAATAAATAGTGCTATCTGGCAACTCAACCTGTACCCCTGAACAAGCCATTTACGCCTTCTAAGTCAACTGGCGAATTAAACCAGAATATATGCTTTAATTAAATAAATAGTGCAAACTGGCAACTCAGCCTTCTAAGCCAACTGGCTGATTAAGCCAGAATATATGCTTTAATTAAATAAATAGTGCAAAACTGGCAACTCAGCCTTCTACGCCAGAATATATGCTTTAATTAAATAAATGGCGCAAACTGGCAACTCAGCCAGATAAGCCAGCTGGCTGTTTAGGGGCCCTATAAGACAACGACCGCTCGGTTGAAGTCTTAATATGCGCTTGGCTCCTGCCAGGCGAACACCTCTCTTCCTTTCTCTCCTTCTCCTCTCTCTTTCTCTTGGGAGATAACTCCGCCTCTAAGTTGCATAACCCCTTGTTGCTCTTGCAACATCCCCCTCCTCCTTTGTTGCATACCAACGTGCACCATTCCCCTCCCCATTTGTTGCATAACCCCTTTGCAACATTGCAATTGCATTGCACTCGTCTATTTTGCGGGCATATTTCTCACCTCAATCCGCAATTAGAAATCATAGTAATGAAAACAACCATCTCCTTCACAAAACTCAGTTCGAAATTCTAACAAGATCCAATAACCTTACTGAACTCCGAATTTTAGAATCTTTGTACATCTATAGAAACAAACCCTCCATTAACAACAATAGCTCATAGATAGATAGATAGAATAACCTTTATTAATAATAATTAAATAAATAAATTTTTTCAATTTACAATGACATGAATAATTGTGAAGCTCGACTATTTATTTTATTTAATTTGGCCCTTAAGCTTAAGCTTTACTAGGCTCTTATTAAAAATAAGCAGCTAGTTGTTATTAATTAATAATAATAAATAAATAAATAAGTAAATAAGTATTATTAATAGTTAAAACGTGTATTACAATATTAAACAATATTAATGGACAATATTAAACAATATTAGTGAACATTAATCCTAGATTTTTGTTAGTATGCCATTATTAATCGAGATTTCAACTTGGTTTTAAACAAATTTACATTCTCAATATTTTTTATTTCGGCTTGCAAGTCATTCCATAGTTTCAATCAAATGAAAATGGGTAGTTTTTGAGCTGAAGATAATCTAAATTGAGGTATAACAAACTTTGATCTATTTCTGGTCTGATACAAGTGGATTTCTTGATGAGTTACAAAATATCTATTTACCCATTGCAAATTAATGATTTTGTTCTTACACTTGTAAATGCGTTGTTAGCGGAGTTTCCCCAAACAAGGGTCATCTTACAAATTACAGCTCTTCTCACTAACCAACCAACCTACTTTCATAGATATATCATACCTTCCAATTAACTGACCATACAGTTTTCTCTCAGTATCTGCCGAATATAGAGGTTAACGTAAGTATTGTGTATTTACCAGTTGAGGTAATTTTAATTTTATTTAATTTTAATGATTTTAATTTTCTTTTGTATTGATGTAATTTTAATGATTTTAATTTATTTTGTATTGATGTAATTTTAATGATTTTAATTTTCTTTTGTATTGATGGATGATAATTTTAATTATTTATTCTTCTTTTTGTTTTAAGGTTTTAAGATTTATAATTCACTGATGTTGACAAAAGATTTGTCGAAACGTCTGAAGTACAAAAAAATAAACGAAAATATTTGTTGTTGTGTTGGTCCTTCTTTTCATCTGTAAACTCCGTTTCCCTAAAGAGAAGTCAATAGCTTTGATATATATATATATATATATATATTAGGGTGTCACTTATTTGTATGGTAAGAATTGAACCATCAAGAAGGTTCAGGCTGACCCTCTAGAAATGTGACATTGCATGTGAAAACGCTGATTATGAAGTTTCATGAGAAAACATTAATATTTAGAGGTCGCTCAAGGCCATTAAAATTTTCATGACGCGTCGTTACTTGTCCTAAATTGAATTGCGCTTCCTTTCTATGCCTCATCCCAGTATCATTTCAGTCGCCTTAATGGTAGGATGTGTTTGCATTAGTGCGTGTTATTTTGGTCTTTTAGTCCACCCTGATATCAAAAATCGCATAGTCATATCTATGACTAGTGTTGATGGTCAAGAGATCCCTCCAAAGCGTGTGGTTGTTGACCTGGATACTGTGAAAGAAAAAAGCTTGGAAAACTTTGTAACAAAAAACACAAAATCATTGTTCACGAAGCTCAACCTCCCAGGTGAGTTCTTGGAGAAAACTGCTGAGTAATGGGAAGAGGATACCCATTACCAGACTGCGAAAGAGACTGTAAAAATTCTTACTGTAACAAATGACTTCGCTGAACGTGGTGTTGCTCTCACCCAGGATTTTTCTGGATACCAAACCAGAGATGAAGAACAACTCCAGTTTCTTCTCTAGGTTGTTGAAGACCATCGCAAGCACTAGACATGGGGACAAAAGCATACCTTGAGTGGAAATAATGATTAATCATAATAATTACGCTACTGTCTGATGTTAATGTACTTCATCTTAATATTATGATAATGTCTTGTGCACTTCCTCCTAATGTAGGAACATAATAAATTGTTTAAATACATTTGAAAATTGTTTATATTCACACTTTCTGAGAATCTCGTATCCAATACTTCGAAGCCGTTGAGCGGCCTCTAAATATTAAAATATCTCAAAACTTTGTACACAGTGTTTTACATCATATGGCACGGTAGGGTTGCCAACCGTCCTTTTTTGAAAAGGACAGTCCTTTTTTGTAGATTTTTGTCCTTGTCCTTTCTTGAGTTCGGAAAGGACGCCATTTGTCCTTTTCTGATAACAATCTTGTTCCAAACAACAGTTTTATAACAAAACTTTTGTTTAAAAGGAAATAATTATAAAGTCTTAAGTCGAGTAACATTTTATAAATTCATTTCTTCACTTAAATGTTAACGTTCCGTGTAGCGGAAAAGTATAAATTTAAAAATAAATATTGTTACCATAAATTTTGTCAATGCATGACTCAATGGGTCAATATCTGTATATCAATAAAAATATTTACTTTAAGAAAATATGCAATAAAAAAGCATGCAGTATAAATTGTAATAAATTATAAATAAAATTTTACTTCTTTCCCTAACCTTGTAGACAGTATATTGGAATTGATGTACTTGTCCTTTTTTTCAAACTTCATGGAGTTGGCAACCCTAGAGCACAGAAACTTAAAAGTTGAAAAATACGTGATACCCTTATATATATATATAATATATATATATATTATATATATATATATATATATATATATATTAGAGAAATTGTTCGTTATAAGGAGGCTTTGCCGATATTGTAGTGTACATTTTAATGACCTATTTACACCCTCATAGTTATTTATACATACTTTATATACATAGTACTCAGGGCCTGATTAAGCATTCATGAGGCCCTGGGCAGGGAATTTCAATGGGCCCCGTGTTCCTCTGTTTTCAAACTCCATTTGGGGTTCCATTCTCCTGGTGATGGCAGCACAAGACCAGGCACTACGGAAAAACTGGTTCAAAAGGAATATTGAGGGCAGAAATGAAAGCGAGATGTGCAGATTGTGCTCAAAGAGCCCAGAGACTGTGAGTCACACACTATCGGGGTGTGAAATACTCCTGCACAGAGGAAACTACACAGACAGACACAATGCAGTCTGCAAGCTAATCCACTTCAAGCTGTGTAAGAAATATGAAATAAGGCTAGAAACAGAAAAACACTGGGAACATATTCCATAAGGAATAGAAGACAATGAGAAAGTGCTGCTCCTATATGATCACGAGATACCAACTGACATCAGGGTATCAAGATGCAGACCAGACAGAGTTGTGTGAGAGAAGGAGGGAAACAAGTGCCTCTTGGTGGAAGTAGGAGTCCTAGCAGACTGGAATGTGGCGAACTATGAAAGGGAAAAGGTCTTAAAATACCAGAGACTCAAACACGAAATAAGGAGAATGTGGAATGTGGAACCTGAGCTCATCCCAATAGTAGTGGGGGCAACAGGGGCAGTAAAGAAATCCACAGTAGAGTTCCTGAACCAACTGCCCATAAGTGTGACATCTGGAGAAGTTGTAGGGGAGATATTACGATCCAGCACCTCTATCGTACGCCTAGTACGAGCCTGTACCTATAAATTCTTTAAGGTTTAACCCGGGAAGCAAGAAACTCTCTCCATCTGGAGTAGGAGGGAAAAAAACAATAAAGGTAAAAACAAAAGTACTAAACAGAGCATACATAGAGAAGGATAAAATCGTGGAGTTCCTGTTTAGAGGGTCACTGAGACCAGAAGATGAACGGCTGGTGGTGGCAGCACAAGACCAGGCACTACGAAGAAACTGGTTAAAAAAAAATTGAGGGTAAAAGTGAAACTGGGATGTGCAGACTGTGAGTCACATACTATATGGATGTGAAGTACTCCTACACAGAGAAAACTACACAGGCAGACACAATGCAGTCTGTAAGCTAATTCACTTCAAACTGTGTGAAAAATACGAAATAGGACTTGAAACAGAAAAGCATTGGGAACGCATTCCACAAGGAATAGAAGACAACGATAGTGCTGCACTGCTACTCCTATGTGATCATGAGATACCAACTGACATCAGAGTATCAGGATAGAATGCAGACCAGACATATAGTGAGAGAGAAGGAGGGTAACAAATGCCTCTTGGTAGAAGTTGGAGTCTCAGGGGACTGGAATGTAGAAAACTGTGAGAGGGAAACGATCTTAAAATACCAGACTCAAACATGAGATACAGAGGATGTGGAATGTAGAACCTGAGATCATCCTGATAGTGGTGGGAGCGACAAGAGCAGTAAAAAAATCTACAGTGGAGTTCCTGGACCAACTGCCCATAAGTTTAACATCTGGAGAAATTGTAGGGGAGATATTGCGATACAGCACCTCTATCCTACGCATAGTACTAGGCTGTACCTAACAATTCCTTAGGTTTAAAGTTTAACCCCGGAAATAAGAAACTCTCTCCAGCTGGAGTAGAAAGGAAAAAACCAAAACAAAAGACAGAGACAAAGAGGAATGGATGCGTTTCACTATGATCGCAGACGTAGAACACCCTACTTACCTTAATCTTGTCTAATGTTTTGGTTGCTGTTTAGCCGCAGACAAGTAACAGTTGCTCTTGGGCCGTTACTGAGCTTGTCGTCAGGGTTGCCAATTTGTCAGATGTCCTCTCAGAAAAATCGTCAGTTTTAGGTGAAAAACTGCCAATTTTTGCCAGTTAATTTGTTAATTTATTTCTGGTCTTTCCAAAAAAATTTAACAAAATAATAACTTAATAATAAATAATAATGAACATTATTGAGGATAATTTCTACTATTCGGTAAATGGAGAGTGGTGCTGGGGCCCCTCTGAACCTCGGGACCCACGGGCTCCATCCCAGTTTGCCCATGCGTTAATCTGGTACTGGTAGTGCTGTGTATACAGTATATTAAATGCATTACTTAAAGGTATATTCAGTATTTAAAAGTATTTCTCCGTAAAGGAGAAACAAGCGAATTACGTATCAACTTTTAGGCATCAGTCAATCAGCATGTCGCTTACTTTCTTGATCGGGAAAATGGCGGTGGAGACGAACACGTGCAGCTCAGGCTGAGTTACTCAAAACACCTCCTTTAAATGAAAAGTGTTTTCGATAAAGAGAGGTTTCGTTATAGTGGAGTGTCATTATATATATATTATATATATATATATATATATATTATATATATATAGTAAAGCCTTTCAATATGCGTGTGTTAGCGGCAATAAGCTGGAAGCTAAGAATGTATATAGCATTAATTACACTGGTCGCTTTCACTGTTTACATTAGGTTAGGTTATATTTACTATTATTATTATTATTATTATAGATATATAAATAGGTATTATACTTATGATAAATGGATTCTCAGCTTTCAGCTTATTGCCTAGGATTTAAGCTTAATGCCGGATTTCGCTTATTGCCGCTAACGTATACTGTATGTTACACATAAAATTTTTCAGGGAACCATTCTGAGTTATATATATATATATATATATATATATATATATATATATTTATTTATTTATATACAGGGCGTTCCAAAAAAATGTATACACACTTTAAATACTTATAAAGACAGTGTTTATTAAAATACATTTCATTTTCAAAATGTAATAGAATCTACAGACATTATTTAATTGTTTTGTCAACGCCTGTTTTCAAACTGACGTCCGTTCTGGTCCAGGCACTGCTGATAACGCGAAGCAATGGAATCGCAAACATCACGAAACATTTCGTTTGGTATTTGTGTGCATTCTCGTTCAATGGCTGCTCTCAATTCAGCGACTGTTGCAGGTTTTATAGCGTAGACTTTGTCTTTTAAGTATCCCCATAAAAAAAGTCTAGTGGTGTGAGGTCTGGTGAACGCGGAGGGTATTCTACGAAACCCCTTCGTCCAATCCACATCCACATCGTGCCAAGTACCACTCGCAATACTCCACTCTTCGGTCCGGATCATCTTCATTAATAGCATGGACTAATCTTGGAATGTAACTTTTCCATTGACAGCGCTTCAAAATGCGTTGGACAGACGATTCTGAAATTCCTACCTCACGACTCGCTTGCCGCACAGATTTTCTTGGACTTTGGTGGTACGTTTCCAGTACTCTTTCTTGCTTTGTGGGGCTTGTCGATGTCCGTGGTCTTCCGGAACGCTTCTTGTGGACATTCTGAACAGTTCCATCGGCTTCAAACTTATCTCTAATTCGAGTGATGGTAAGTCGCGTTGTTGGATCTGTTTGAAACTCCCTCCTAAACTGTCTTTGCACTTCAACTGCGTTTTCACACTTCCAGTAGCATTTTAGAATGAATTTCCTTTGTTCAAAGCTTAGTCTGACTGCCATTATTAATTCTAATGGGTTTAACTTGGAAAGAAAGAAACATCAATTGAGCTATCAGCTGTTAAAGTGTGTATACATTTTTTTGGGACGCCCTGTATATGTTAACCCCTCCGTCTATGGCCTTGGTCGGTTCGAAGTTGATGGGGGTTCTGGTTAGGTGGCAGCAACGGATTTGTTACTCTGGAGTAGCTAGTACCGTATAAGGAATCGCAGTAGTTTTCTTCTATACTACTCTCCGATTTCTTCTTGTAATGGATCGGAGGATTCTGTGGAGCTCATTGAATTCTCTGAAGGTTCCCCGATTCTTCTTGTAACGTATCGGGAAATTATTTTTCTCTATTTAAGAATAAGTTCTCTGAAGAGAGCAAGACTTGAAGGAGGAGACAAAGATTTTTTTTTTTACTGTAGTTTTACTGCTAAAATGTTACAAGTAATGCTCAGCCTCTAAGTTAGATCAGCCAAATCAGAATAACAATTTGAAAAATTACACGAGTTTATATACCCAAATTTTGTGGCATCATTATTATTTGATGTTGACTTGTTTATTTTTATTCTCCATAGGCTCCATTATTTTGCAAAATATTTGATAAGGTAAATAATTTAGCTGTGGCAACGTGTAAATAGATAAGCAAGATATTTGAAATGAAGCCATATTTTTATTTTAAACCGCATATTGACAGATCTGATGTTATCATGATCTGCCGAGTTAACTAAACATGGAAATCGAAAGATGCATTTTATTATGAATTACACTTAAACATGCTATGATCAAAAATTAAAGGTTAAGATTTAAAATTAAACGTTAAGCAAGATATGACTTCATCTTTTATAACGAAGAGAGAAGGTATACAGAAAATGAACATTGCAGAATTTAATCAGGTTTCATATTAAGCTAAATCGATAAAAATGATTAAGTAATTTTAAAAAGAACCAATTCACCAATTATTTTGCAGAAAAAAATAGAAAGCAAATCAAAAATTTATCCAAACTCACTTCAACGTTTATGCCATTTTGGTTTCTATGTAAAAATGAATATATGAATATAAATGTATACAAATATAAGTATTATAGAATATAATGAATATAAGGATTATGTAAATATAAAGATTATATAAAGATAAGGCTTATATAAATATTCGAATTATATAAGAATAAGAATGAATATAAGAATATAGGAATTATTCATTGTTCATTTTTACAGGGCTCTCTTCTCAAGAATGAGAGTAATACAATAATATAACATCCTAACTTATTCTAACTGGATGATAACTAATGGTTTTTATACTACAGATTTATATCAACATAAATCGAGGTGGTTAAGTTACGATGCACAGTAATTAAAAATGAAATCCTTAACACGACACTTGCTTAGAGAGTTATTAACGAAGGACCTGAGTCGAACCGGCCTGCCAAAGGGCGAGGCACGCACTCGCAAGAGGGTGAGGCTCACTGCCCTCTCAAAGTGTTTGCACTTTGCCCTGGAGAAAGTCCCATGGTGCCACGTTTACAAAAGATTCTTAAGGTTGCAAAGGTTGTCTAACATGATAATAGCAAAGGAATTCATATATTTTGGTTCTACATTTAACTACTTTATGTGATTTATATTAGCCGAAAGAACATTTAGAATTAAGGAATCTCTGTTTAAGATTATAGATTTGGCAGACTGGAGTCGTTAAGGTTAAGAAAAAGGCCAGATGATCCACTGGGGCATCAAGGCGAGTTATAAAATATTAAAAATTGAAAGATTAATACTTTAATTTATGCAAAAAGAATAAAAGGATTAATACGTTAATTTAGACAAACAATGATATTGGTAAATTTTAACAAAAATATATTTTCCTGTGGAAAATCTTCTCCACATGACTCCCTTCCCAGAGTTGGAACTAGGGCATTAGTTTGAATATCCTCTCAAACAAAAGCAGTTGGAAGTGTTCCATAAGGACAAAGAAATAGTTAGTAAATACATCTACTTCGTACTTAATCCACTATATTTATTAGTTAAATTTTACACTAAAATCGATACTTATGCACTAATGAACACTTATAATTAACGGTCACTCGTGTGTCCTTGAGCACTTGGAGTCTGATTTGGCTAGGTCCACTTTTTACACTGGTCGAAGTTCACCGTGTGCATACACTTTTAAATCAAACGCGATTTTTATCAACTTTATGAGAACAAAATTTGAGAGAAATGAATTTCAGTGAACTATTGGAAAAGTACTTAAGTGAAATTGATACGATTTCTGCAAGGTTTAGAACGGATATGTGTCGTTTGAGAACTTTTTTAGAACTTTTTAATTGACTAAACTCTTTAGCGTGGAAGGTATGTATAAAATTTCAAGGTATTGTGCACGAGTATCGCCTAACATTTATATAGTGTACGTGTGGTGGTAGCTTTGGAACTGGAAGTACGGTTAAAGAAACAATTTGTAATTGCGGTAAACCGACGTTATGATTACTGTTCTTCGTTTCGTATATTCGAACTTTTGAAGCTACGCGAGTGACCTTAGTGATAAAAGGTCCGCTTCTGAAATCAAAGTGGCAGATGGCTCCGGAAAATTTCGACCAGTCGAATATTCAGGAACAGGCAGGAGTCTGAATGAGTGGGGCCAATCTTGGAGATAGCCTTGAAGGGAGGTGGCCTATCGGGCTGCGAGATAATAGGGATAGAGAAGGGTAAGAAAGGACTTGAAACACTGATTAAGATGACAAGAATGAAGCAAGCCGATGAATTCTGAACATAAGTATTCCCAAAAGCTGTTTTATGATGGTAGAAAGGAACATTTAGAAGAGGAGAAGGAAGGTTATGGTCAATGCCGAGGTTCTCTACCCGTGGTTTGACCTGAGGAAGGGCCAACAAGGATACAGGAGAAAAATTAGTATTCTGTTTCATCGGACGGAAACAAAAGGAAGATAAGTCTTCTGCTTATTAGGAGAAAGAGAAGACTTTCTGCAAGTGTCTGAAATGGTACTGCAAAATTTCGATTTCCAAACCTTCTGATTAGAAAGCACAGCATCGAATGAATGTTTTCCTGTAGAGCGATGCAAAGATGCATCACTCCCTTTGGTGGGGAAGAGAAGAGTGGCAATTTTCTTCCGAATTCGTCAAGACGCGTTGTTGGCGCGTGGCAAGATTTGAACTCCTTAAGACAATGAGACTCGAGGTCATAAGCCGAGCTTGCATCATGTCCGAGGGACATAGGCGAGTTCTCCGTGACCTCACGCGTAAATTTGCAGAAGTGGGATCTCTCGGCAAATTCCTCTCATCGAGAACTTCCTCGTGATGTCTGGAACAGTTCTTCATAGAGCGCTTCCGTCGTGGGTTTGAGACAGCCTCTTCATAGGGACTTCCTTCGTCGTACTGAGGACACCCAGCGTATCGTAGCATGCTATACAAACTAACTGGATGGACAAGTGTATTCCGCGCTGCCTTTCGTACGAACAACTTCCGACGAAGGTGAAGAAGAAGGTCGGGTTCGCTCCCGGCACCTGTAGGCTTAGTCTCGGAATTGGGTGGAAAATCCTCTACCTTTGAAACAGAATCAAGTCATCTTCCATAAATAGGGATTCAAGCGAAATGACCAAAACAGAACTCGAAGGAGATGAGTTCAGACTTATTCGGAATAATCGAAACTCTGGGAATTTCAAGTTCCTGCTGACTGTAACCGAAGGGGGTAACTCACTCTCGATGGAAGTCACAGGGTCTACTGTGAAGACATTCGAGTCTTCGTGCTCAAAATTACCAAAGGTATGTTGGCTTTATAGTTCCCGTTCGCCAGAACTGGAACGGAACAATTGACGATTGATGAAGAATCCTCCCCATCTAATAGCAGTTCCTCTTTATTCTGAACTGGTTCCATGGAGTGAGTCATTCTGGCTCTCTGAAACATTCTTTCACCCTCATTCGAAAAGAGCGAAGAGTAGAGGTGACAAACATACTCGAAAGGTGGGTTCTCTCCTCGAATTAGGCCTACTTCTCTATCGGCCACATAGAAATCGTGCGCAATAAAGAAATTCTCAGCAGTATTTAAATTTCCATCCCAGTTTCTTCAGATATGACCACAAATCGGGTCAGATAAGGGACTTAATCAAACTCAATTGGAAGAATAATTTCTCCGGTACTGTATTCTTCCCAACCATCATCAATGCAGATCAAGCGAGAACGCAAATCGAAATTTCCTGTAGCCGTCTTAAGTAACTTCTTGTACTGTATACGTATTGTTTAATGTAATTCACCTGACAGCAGTCGTCGACAAGAGCCAAAACCGCTTGGTTGTTGATAGAAGTTTTCATGAAAATTTGTAAGCTCTCGTCAAAAAGCACCATTTCGTGGAGCCCAAGAAGGCGTTTCCGAAACATACGAATACACTCGTCTGCGTCATCGATGGTTTCGCGCGGGTCGAAAAAGCTTCCGACCATCCCGTCTTCCTAAATCTCCATTTTCTTCGAAACACGACCAAAGGAAAAGAAAATGGACTTACAAACGAGGAAAGGCAGAGAAACAAGAAAAAAAAAGAAAACTTATCCCTAATATGTATATAGAACAGTATTAAAACGAAAAAATTTAAGGGTTGACATAGCTATTTCGGGTTTAAATAAACATTTTATAAAATCGTCCGAAACGAAGATGCAAAACTTGCCTGTCGATTTCGACATATTACTCGAAATGTATGAACTCATTTAAAAACTCCATAAATATACATATACTTTGCAGAAACCGTTTTTGTTACAAACAATAAAATATGTAATTCACCTATATATTTATATACGCAAATACTGCATACAAAAAGACACAAATCTGTCAATTCCTTTCTTCTTACAACAACAAAAAAAAAAGGTTGAATTAAACTGGCTGAACTGAAACTGCCTGAACTGAAACTGGCTGAACTGAAACTGACTGACTGGAAACTAACTGACTGGAAACTGACTGACTGGAAACTGACTGTGTTGATCCTACTGGATTCAACAACTGGAGCTGATTTCTGGGGCGCTTGTCCCTCTGGATGCAATCGACTGACTTGAACTGCTATAAACTGGAGTGGGTTTCCTACTTACTCTATCTAAGAAATACACAAATAAAGCACGACAATTTGTCTAACTAGGGAAAAATTTGAAAAAAATTGTAAACAAAATTTCACTCGAATGTACGTGAGCGTACGATAATATTATGATTGGCACATTAAATAAATTATTCGATGCTAATTATAATAGTGGAAATAACTTTTTCAGTGAAAAGAAATGCATCATTGGTGTATGGAATGTTCACTGTGTTTTTTGTTAATTCTGTCTTGATACTAATTATTAACTGTTAATAATACTGACTTCTCAAATGTTTAGTAATTAATTTGAAAAAGATCTGTACTTAACAAGATTCCCACAGTGAAATCCTTGGAGACGTGCCCTGAAGACGTGTCTTGCTGGTCACTTGTTCCTGGACGAAGAATGGGCGTGGAGAACTTGGAGTCGTGACACACCGTCGAATGATGGATGTGAAGAACTGGAAGTCGTGAAGCGCCGGTCAATTGAATGTTGGTTCCAGTCTAGAAGACTGGAAGAATCATGTTTACAGAGGTCGCCAGTTGTTAACCTCTCCCTCTATGGCCTTGGTCGGTTCGAAGTTGACGAGGGCTCTGGTTAGGGGGAGCAACGGATTTGTTACTCTGGAGTAGCTAGTACCGTAGGGAATCGCAGTAGTTTTCTTCTATACTACTCTCCGATTTCTTCTTGTATGGATCGGAGGATTCTGTGGAGCTCATTGAATTCTCTGAAGGTTCCCCGATTCTTCTTGTAACGTATCGGGAAATTATTTTTCTCTATTTAAGAATAAGTTCTCTGAAGAGAGCAAGACTTGAAGGAGGAGACAAAGATTTTTTTTTTACTGTAGTTTTACTGCTAAAATGTTACAAGTAATGCTCAGCCTCTAAGTTAGATCAGCCAAATCAGAATAACAATTTGAAAAATTACACGAGTTTATATACCCAAATTTTGTGGGCATCATTATTATTTGATGTTGACTTGTTTTATTTTTATTCTCCATAGGCTCCATTATTTTGCAAAATATTTGATAAGGTAAATAATTTAGCTGTGGCAACGTGTAAATAGATAAGCAAGATATTTGAAATGAAGCCATATTTTTATTTTAAACCGCATATTGACAGATCTGATGTTATCATGATCTGCCGAGTTAACTAAACATGGAAATCGAAAGATGCATTTTATTATGAATTACACTTAAACATGCATATGATCAAAAATTAAAGGTTTAAGATTTAAAATTAAACGTTAAGCAAGATATGACTTCATCTTTTATAACGAAGAGAGAAGGTATACAGAAAATGAACATTGCAGAATTTAATCAGGTTTCATTATTAAGCTAAATCGATAAAAATGATTAAGTAATTTTAAAAAGAACCAATTCACCAATTATTTTGCAGAAAAAAATAGAAAGCAAATCAAAAATTTATCCAAACTCACTTCAACGTTTATGCCATTTTGGTTTCTATGTAAAAATGAATATATGAATATAAATGTATACAAATATAAGTATTATATGAATATAATGAATATAAGGATTATGTAAATATAAAGATTATATAAAGATAAGGCTTATATAAATATTCGAATTATATAAGAATTATAAGAATGAATATAAGAATATAGGAATTATTCATTGTTCATTTTTACAGGGCTCTCTTCTCAAGAATGAGAGTAATACAATAATATAACATCCTAACTTATTCTAACTGGATGATAACTAATGGTTTTTATACTACAGATTTATATGCACAACATAAATCGAGGTGGTTAAGTTACGATGCACAGTAATTAAAAATGAAATCCTTAACACGACACTTGCTTAGAGAGTTATTAACGAAGGACCTGAGTCGAACCGGCCTGCCAAAGGGCGAGGCACGCACTCGCAAGAGGGGTGAGGCTCCGACTGCCCTCTCAAAGTGTTTGCACTTTGCCCTGGAGAAAGTCCCATGGTGCCACGTTTACAAAAGATTCTTAAGGTTGCAAAGGTTGTCTAACAATGATAATAGCAAAGGAATTCATATAATTTTGGTTCTACATTTAACTACTTTATGTGATTTATATTAGCCGAAAAGAACATTTAGAATTAAGGAATCTCTGTTTAAGATTATAGATTTGGCAGACTGGAGTCGTTAAGGTTAAGAAAAAGGCCAGATGATCCACTGGGGCATCAAGGCGAGTTATAAAATATTAAAAATTGAAAGATTAATACTTTAATTTATGCAAAAAGAATAAAAGGATTAATACGTTAATTTAGACAAACAATGATATTGGTAAATTTTAACAAAAATATATTTTCCTGTGGAAAATCTTCTCCACATGACTCCCTTCCCAGAGTTGGAACTAGGGCATTAGTTTGAATATCCTCTCAAACAAAAGCAGTTGGAAGTAATGTTCCATAAGGACAAAAGAAATAGTTAGTAAAATACATCTACTTCGTACTTAATCCACTATATTTATTAGTTAAATTTTACACTAAAATCGATACTTATGCACTAATGAACACTTATAATTAACGGTCACTCGTGTGTCCTTGAGCACTTGGAGTCTGATTTGGCTAGGTCCACTTTTTACACTGGTCGAAGTTCACCGTGTGCATACACTTTTAAATCAAACGCGATTTTTATCAACTTTATGAGAACAAAATTTGAGAGAAATGAATTTCAGTGAACTATTGGAAAAGTACTTAAGTGAAATTGATACGATTTCTGCAAGGTTTAGAACGGATATGTGTCGTTTGAGAACTTTTTTAGAACTTTTTAATTGACTAAACTCTTTAGCGTGGAAGGTATGTATAAAATTTCAAGGTATTGTGCACGAGTATCGCCTAACATTTATATAGTGTACGTGTGGTGGTAGCTTTGGAACTGGAAGTACGGTTAAAGAAACAATTTGTAATTGCGGTAAACCGACGTTATGATTACTGTTCTTCGTTTCGTATATTCGAACTTTTGAAGCTACGCGAGTGACCTTAGTGATAAAAGGTCCGCTTCTGAAATCAAAGTGGCAGATGGCTCCGGAAAATTTCGACCAGTCGAATATTCAGGAACAGGCAGGAGTCTGAATGAGTGGGGCCAATCTTGGAGATAGCCTTGAAGGGAGGTGGCCTATCGGGCTGCGAGATAATAGGGATAGAGAAGGGTAAGAAAGGACTTGAAACACTGATTAAGATGACAAGAATGAAGCAAGCCGATGAATTCTGAACATAAGTATTCCCAAAAGCTGTTTTATGATGGTAGAAAGGAACATTTAGAAGAGGAGAAGGAAGGTTATGGTCAATGCCGAGGTTCTCTACCCGTGGTTTGACCTGAGGAAGGGCCAACAAGGATACAGGAGAAAAATTAGTATTCTGTTTCATCGGACGGGAAACAAAAGGAAGATAAGTCTTCTGCTTATTAGGAGAAAGAGAAGACTTTCTGCAAGTGTCTGAAATGGTACTGCAAAATTTCGATTTCCAAACCTTCTGATTAGAAAGCACAGCATCGAATGAATGTTTTCCTGTAGAGCGATGCAAAGATGCATCACTCCCTTTGGTGGGAAGAGAAGAGTGGCAATTTTCTTCCGAATTCGTCAAAGACGCGTTGTTGGCGCGTGGCAAGATTTGAACCTCATTAAGACAATGAGACTCGAGGTCATAAGCCGAGCTTGCATCATGTCCGAGGGACATAGGCGAGTTCTCCGTGACCTCACGTAAATTTGCAGAAGGGGGATCTCTCGGAAAATTCCTCTCATCGAGAACTTCCCTCGTGATGTCTGGAACAGTTTCTTCATAGAGCGCTTCCGTCGTGGGGTTTGAGACAGCCTCTTCATAGGGCACTTCCTTCGTCGTACTGAGGACACCCAGCGTATCGTGCATGCTATACAAACTAACTGGATGGACAAGTGTATTCCGCGCTTGCCTTTCCGTACGAACAACTTCCGACGGCGGAGAAGGTTCGGGTTCGCTCCCGGCACCTGTAGGCTTAGTCTCGGAATTGGGTGGAAAATCCTCTACCTTTGAAAACAGAATCAAGTCATCTTCCATAAATAGGGATTCAAGCGAAATGACCAAAACAGAACTCGAAGGAGATGAGTCTTCAGACTTATTCGGAATAATCGAAACTCTGGGAATTTCAAGTTCCTGCCTGACTGTAACCGAAGGGGTAACTCACTCTCGATGGAGTCACAGGGGTCTACTGTGAAGACATTCGAGTCTTCGTGCTCAAAATTACCAAAGGTATGTTGGCTTTCTAGTTCCTCGTTCGCCAGAACTGGAACGGAACAATTGACGATTGATGAAGAATCCTCCCCATCTAATAGCAGTTCCTCTTTATTCTGAACTGGTTCCATGGAGTCATTCTGGCTCTCTGAAACAATTCTTTCACCCTCATTCGAAAAGAGCGAAGAGTAGAGGTGACAAACATACTCGAAAGGTGGGTTCTCTCCTCGAATTAGGCCTACTTCTCTATCGGCCACATAGAAATCGTGCGCAATAAAGAAATTCATCAGCAGTATTAAATTTCCATCCCAGTTTCCTTCAGATATGACCACAAATCGGGGTCAGATAAGGGACTTAATCAAACTCAATTGGAAGAATAATTTCTCCGGTACTGTATTCTTCCCAACCATCATCAATGCAGATCAAGCGAGAACGCAAATCGAAATTTCCTGTAGCCGTCTTAAGTAACTTCTTGTATACGTCTTGTTTAATGTAATTCGCCTGACAGCAGTCGTCGACAAGAGCCAAAACCGCTTGGTTGTTGATAGAAGTTTTCATGAAAATTTGTAAGCTCTCGTCAAAAAGCACCATTTCGTGAGCCTAAGAAGGCGTTTCCGAAACATACGAATACACTTCGTCTGCGTCATCGATGGTTTCGCGCGGGGTCGAAAAAGCTTCCGACCATCCCGTCTTCCTAAATCTCCATTTTCTTCGAAACACGACAAAGGAAAAGAAAAATGGACTTACAAACGAGGAAGGCGAAGAGAAACAAAGAAAAAAAAAGAAAACTTATCCCTAATATTGTATATAGAACAGTATTAAAACGAAAAAATTTAAGGGTGACATTAGCTATTTCGGTTTAAATAAACATTTTATAAAATCGTCCGAAACGAAGATGCAAAACTTGCCTGTCGATTTCGACATATTACTCGAAATGTATGAACTCATTTTAAAAACTCCATAAATATACCATATACTTTGCAGAAACCGTTTTTGTTACAAACAATAAAATATGTAATTCACCTATATATTTATATACGCAAATACTGCATACAAAAAGACACAAATCTGTCAATTCCTTTCTTCTTACAACAACAACAAAAAAAGGTTGAATTAAACTGGCTGAACTGAAACTGGCTGAACTGAAACTGGCTGAACTGAAACTGACTGACTGGAAACTAACTGACTGGAAACTGACTGTGTTGATCCTACTGGATTCAACAACTGGAGCTGATTTCTGGGGCGCTTGTCCCTCTGGATGCAATCGACTGACTTGAACTGCTATAAACTGGAGTGGGTTTCCTACTTACTCTATCTAAGAAATACACAAATAAAGCACGACAATTTGTCTAACTAGGGAAAAATTTGAAAAAAATTGTAAACAAAATTTCACTCGAATGTACGTGAGCGTACGATAATATTATGATTGGTACATTAAATAAAATTATTCGATGCTAATTATAATAGTGGAAATAACTTTTTCAGTGAAAAGAAATGCATCATTGGTGTATGGAATGTTCACTGTGTTTTTTGTTAATTCTGTCTTGATACTAATTATTAACTGTTAATAATACTGACTTCTCAAATGTTTAGTAATTAATTTGAAAAAAGATCTGTACTTAACAAGATTCCCACAGTGAAATCCTTGGAGACGTGCCCTGAAGACGTGTCTTGCTGGTCACTTGTTCCTGGACGAAGAATGGGCGTGGAGAACTTGGAGTCGTGACACACCGGTCGAATGATGGATGTGAAGAACTGGAAGTCGTGAAGCGCCGGTCAATTGAATGTTGGTTCCAGTCTAGAAGACTGGAAGAATCATGTTTACAGAGGTCGCCAGTTGTTAACCTCTCCCTCTATGGCCTTGGTCGGTTCGAAGTTGACGAGGGCTCTGGTTAGGTGGGAGCAACGGATTTGTTACTCTGGAGTAGCTGGTACCGAATAGGGAATCGCAGTAGTTTTCTTCTATACTACTCTCCGATTTCTTCTTGTAGTGGATCGGAGGATTTTGTGGAGCTTATTAAATTCTCTGAAGGTTCCCCGATTCTTCTTGTAACGTATCGGGAAATTATTTTTCTCTATTTAAGAATAAGTTCTCTGAAGAGAGCAATGCTTGAAGGAGGAGACAAAGATTTTTTCTTACTGTAGTTTTACTGCTAAAATGTTACAAGTAATGCTCAGCCTCTAAGTTAGATCAGCCAAATCAGAATAAAAATTTGAAAAATTACACGAGTTTATATACCCAAATTTTGTGGGCATCATTATTATTTGATGTTGAATTGTTTTATTTTTATTCTCCATAGGCTCCATTATTTTGCAAAATATTTGAAGATAAGGTAAATAATTTAGCTGTGGCAACGTGTAAATAGATAAGCAAGATATTTGAAATGAAGCCATATTTTTATTTTAAACCGCATATTGACAGATCTGATGTTATCATGATCTGCCGAGTTAACTAAACATGGAAATCGAAAGATGCATTTTATTATGAATTACACTTAAACATGCATATGATCAAAAATTAAAGGTTTAAGATTTAAAATTAAACGTTAAGCAAGATATGACTTCATCTTTTATAACGAAGAGAGAAGGTATACAGAAAATGAACATTGCAGAATTTAATCAGGTTTCATTATTAAGCTAAATCGAAAAAAATGATTAAGTAATTTTAAAAAGAAAAAATTCACCAATTATTTGGCAGAAATAAAATAGAAAGCAAATCAAAAATTTATCCAAACTCACTTCAGTGTTTATGCGATTTTGGCCTCTATGTAAAAATGAATATATGAATATAAATGTATACAAATATAAGTATTATATGAATATAATGAATATCAGGATTATATAAATATAAGGATATATATGTTTTCTTTATTTTATGGCAATTTACTTTTTTTTATTTTTAGTTATGTTTTGTAATTTTATTTATTCATATTTCAATAGTCCGCATTTTTACCCTCTGTTGAACCTCCATACTATAGATCAAAGTCGAAATATATTTTACTATATCGCTAGTTCATTCAATGCATGACCTGTTGCTAACAGGAGATACCCTTCAATGTTCATGCATATTTATCCGTAACGGCCTTGTATATCGAAAATATAAAAATATTTCGCATTTACTTCACGATATAAAAATATAGCAAAATTTGGAATATATAAATACAATATAGGTTTTAAATTGCGTTGCTAGCTAAGATTTCATTCTCTGTTGACAACAATTCGATATGAAAAGTCTGTTGTATAAAGTATATATACGAGGGCTGATCCGAGACAGATTTATTTGCAGGGAAACTAAAGCACTTACAAGTTACTCTGAGTTATCTCTTTCAAAGTACGATCCTTTTGTTTGTATGCAGTGGTTCCAGCGATCTTTCCACTGTTCAATGCATCTCTGGTAGGCCTGTTTTTGAATGGCGTGCAGCTGCCGTGTCGTATTCAACGTCTTAAAATCTTTTCCCCTTAATGGTGCTCTTCAGCTTAGGAAAGAGGAAGAAGTCACAGGGAGCCAAGTCTGGTGAGTAAGGTGGATGGGGAACCACGGGGATGCTGTGCTTGGCCAAGAATTCCCTGACACTCAGGGCCGCGTGGCATGGCGCATTGTCATGATGCAAACGCCAGTTGCCGGAAGATCATTTGTGAGGCCGTTTCCGACGAACTGCATCTCGAAGGTATAACATTTAATGCGCGAAATAAAATAACTTTATTATATAATCTAACGTTAAAGAAGCCAAAATATAACCTTGCAAAACACATATCAACTGAAGAGAAAGAAAGGAAGAAGAAAGAAGAATTTAAAAATAGAAAAGAAAAAGATCTCGCGTACGAGAAAGCGTTTCAAGATGATTTTCTTTCAAGTTTCATTTCTTATTTCATTTGTTTCGGTGCATCGGCGTAATTTCATTTCTGAGCCCTGCAGCGAAGGAGCTTATAGATTTAACTGAATCTTATTTCACTCGCTAATAATGGCTTCACTTTCGCTGCTGTTTCGCTGATATTAAACGTGATTTTTATTTAATAATGTCAGTGATTACATGACTACTAAGCACACATTTTTTCGTAGCATAACAACATATATATATATATATATATATATATATATATATATGGAAAGCACGCTACAGCAGGAACACGAGGCGCAGGACAACACAATACAGGAAAGCACGCTACGCTACAGGGAGATACAAAAGTAGTCTCAAAGGATGAAATACCCCTGCCAAAGAGAGATATAACAGGAACACAAAAGAGAAAGAGAGGGATACCAGGAACACAAAGGAGAAAGAGAAAGATACAGGAAAACTAATGAAAACTCGCTGAAGACAAAAATAAAACACCGAGTAGGGAAGAAGTGGTGGCGAAACAGAAGAAAAAAGCAATTGAATCACATAGGGCTCGTAAGGATATTAAACGACGGGCCATGTGTGAATACTATAAAATAGGGTCGTGCATATATGGAGCAAACTGCAGGTACAGTCACCCCCAAAGAATGCTTCGATATGATGAAGAATGGAAGATGCAGATATGGACAAAAGTGCCACTTTTACACCCTCCTATGTGCAGTCACTGACGGAGAGGAAATGCCTAAATACAGAGTGCCCATATTTTCACATAAATGGTACCCAAAGAAGAGAACGGGGAAGAACTGACCCTATCCATATGAGAAGTAACAACAGGAACAAGGAAACAAATTTTTTAGAGGAAATGAGAACGATAAAAGCACAGCTTGCCCTGTTAACAAGAAAGGACAGGACCCCGCAGGTATATTCCCCACACCATTACATACATCACCCCTCTATCCAACACCACCCACCGATAATACAACAGCCCCAGTGGTATCAAGTGCCGCAACCCCAATTCTCCCAAATGCAGCGGTCAAACCAATAACACCAAACAGGAACCGACATCGACCTGGAAACGACCACTATATAGGAAAATTGAACACGGAAATTAGAAACCCGATAAATGTTTTATACGCAAATATTCAAGGCCTCTGCACGGACCATCCAGGCTGCACATTACAATACTTACAGAATTTAGCTACTGAATCCAGCATAGATATTATATGCCTAACTTTAACACACTTGCATAAATGCGAAAAAGGCTGTGAAAACTGCATCGAGGATACTGAATTAGCATTGCTGGACTACAACATACACAGAGCAGATAGAGTGGCTAGACGAGGGGGAGGGTGTTGCAGCTACGTGAAAAACACATAAACATGTGAAGTGAAGATAAACAAATCAAACAGCACAGACGGAGTTATTATATTAGAAGTAAAAGACCTGAACCTAACCATTATGAACATCTACAGACCACCAAACACCACAAAAAGTTAATTCCAATTTGCTATAAATAAAATAGAAAACATTAAAATTACTTGAAACTCCAGCAACAAATAATCTCATTTTCGAAGATTTTAATTTCTCATTCATAACATGGAAGAAAAATGACGAAGTTATATATGTCGAGAAGTTTCATGGCAACATTACAAAAGGTGATAGAACCCAGGCAACAATGCTATTACATATTATGGAACATTAGCCATTATCCAGGAAATCTGTGAAGACACGAGAAAAGACAACTTTTTGGATTTAATCCTGAAAAATAAGAACGAGATAATAATAAATAAAAAAGTAACGCACACAAAGTTCTCTGACCATAACCTCATGATATACAATTGAAGTTAGCACCCAGAGGTCCGAAAACGCATCCTAGAGAGTCAGAAGGAATATTTGAAGGCTTAAACATAAATTCAAAGAAAGTAAATTGGGAAAACGTAAATAAAGATTTAAATGATTTAAATTGGGAATTGTTACTTCACGAGAAGTCTCCACAAGAAATACTATGTATATAAAGACTGAAACCAAACCTATAATACTGAAACATATTCCAGAGAAACAGGAAAGAAAACGTAGCAAGCTCGAGAGGAAAATCAGGACACTATTCAGGCAACGAAGACAAACCGTAAAACATCTCCACAGATGCAGAACTGATGCAAAGAGACTCAAACTAGAGAGGAAACTTGGCGAAATAGAAATGGACCTAAAGCAAACATTCATACAAAAAACAAACGAGGAGGAAAACAAGGTAGCAGAAAACAAAAAATAACCCAAAATACTTTACACGTTTGCGAAAAGGAAAATGCAGTGTAAGGAGAGTATTGGTTCGTTAATAGACGGGGAGGCCGAATACACAACTAATCAGAAAGAAGTAAGCGAACTGCTTCGGGAACAATTTAATTCTGTGTTTAGCACCCCTAAATCGAGATGGAAGTGGAAAACCCAGACGAATTTTTCGACATAGACACAAATCAACCAAGAACAAATTCCGGCACAAACCTATTAATGGACTTCGAGTTCACGGAAGGAGATGTAATTACGGCCTTATCACAGATGAGAGACAATTCAGCGCCAGGGCCAGGCACATGGACTGCCACGTTTCTGAAGAAATGTAAAGAGAGTTTTGCCAAACCGCTTTACTTACTACTATGGAGGAAATCACTCGACACAGGGCAAATTCCATTCCCCTTGAAGAACGCGAACATTGCCCCGCTATTTAAAGGTGGTAACAGAGCAATGCCCAAGAATTATCGGCCAGTGGCTCTCACCTCACACCTTATAAAGTGTTTTGAACGTATAATTAGAGGCAAAACTACCTACTACATAGAAGAAAAAGACTTATACAACACAAATCAACATGGCTTCAGGGCTAGAAGATCATGCCTATCACAGCTACTAGACCACCAGCATAAAATATTGGAAACAGTGTGTCGAGGACAAAACATAGATGTAATATATACGGACTTTGCTAAAGCCTTCGATAAATGAGACCATGGAATCATATCACACAAACTTAAGAATACAGGAATTACTGGAAAGCTAGGAAGATGGATATTTAATTTCTTGAAGCAAAGAACACAAAGAGTGGTGGTAAACGGAGTTAAATCGTAAGATTTTGAAGTCGTGAGCTCCGTCCCACAAGGGACAGTATTAGCTCCCTTGCTGTTCATAAAAATGATTGCAGATATTGATGCAGATATTAATGACAGTATTGTATCATGTTTCGCAGATGACACAAAGATATGTAAGGAAATATTAAACGAAGGTGGCATAAGAAAATTGCAAAACGACATTGAAACATTATTCCAGTGGGCAGAAGACAATAATATGAAGTTCAACGAAGAAAAATTCCAACTTCCAAGATATGGTAATAACAAGGAGCTGCAGAATAAAAGATACAAAACTCTGCAAGACAAACAGATAACACCAAATCTACAAGTCATGGATCTGGGAGTAATAATGTCGTCGGATACAGAATTCAGAGATCACTACATCAAAATTACAACGGCTAGAAAAATACTGAGAATCATCTGGAGGAGCTTCCGCAAAAAAGCAAGCATCACGCTCAAATTATGGAAAAGCCTAGTCCTACCAATAATTGATTATTGCTCAGTACTCACAAGCCCATACAGAAAACGAGACATCGCGAACATGAAGCTATACAAAGGACTTTTACGTCTAAGGTCGAAGAAACGGAAGGTGAAGAGTGAAGACTATTCGTCTTGACTACAATCCCTGAAACTCTACTCTCTCGAAAGAAGGTGCGAGTGGTACATAATAATATACATATGGAAAATACTGGGGCGCTTTGTCCCTAATGAAATAGAAACAAACTGGAATGAGAGAAGAGGCAGATTTTGTAGAGTTACAGCTGCTGTAGGAAAGTGGGCCATGAAACATGAAAACGAGGATGGAAAATTCCCTTAGAATACGAGGCCTAAAGCTTTTCAATGCCTTACCGAGAGAAGTATAGAACATCCAGTACACTGACCTGAATAACTTCAAGAACCAGCTGGACATTCCTGTGCAATAAGGTAGGTTGATTTTCCGCATTTTTTTAGATATAGACTTTGGACTAGTCGAGATAGTCAGGGCTTACTATGATAATAACTGACAAAACATTTCAGATCCCTAGCTTTAACCGTTTTTTGAGGAAACCGTTTCAAAAATCGTCAAAAAATCGTATCGAAAAATACCGCATTTTCGCAATTTTCGGCCGAAAAAAACGCTATTTTCGTAAAAAAATCCTGAAAAAAGTTACAATTTTATTGAAAAAAGTAAAAAAGACATGTACAGAGTTAAATAGACACATTTAGATCCTAAGATCATCATAATTTTCACTGTAAGAGCCCTTAGAAGCAAAGGAAGGCCTCATCTGGCGGCTTAGGGCTTTGGCCAGAATGTGTTTGTGCCTTGATTCGAGTCCATAAACAGTAGGGTGGCCCACTTTTCAATTTTTTTTTAAAAGTATAGGTTATCGTAGTTTTTCCCATTATTTGGCACTATACTAGCACATTGGTACCATTTTTACAAAAATTGATCAATATTTCGGGGTCTCGCATCGACCTTGAAATTACGAGGTTTTTTTAAAAATGCGTACTTTTTAACTTTTACTGAATCAACATAAATCACTAAGTATGGATGTTTTCTGAATCCTCTTGATGAGAGAAGTCGTTTGGTGTGCCTTTCAATGCCATACGACTAACGGTTTAAAAGTTGTGCCTGTATAGATGTAATACCAATGTGTTAGTATAGTGCCAAATAATGGGAAAAACCACGATCACCTATACTTTTCAAAAAAATCAGCAAATAGCAGACAAATAAGGAAGAAAGAAACAATAACTTAAACAATCACTTTTGCATTGTATTGACCACTATCACACGTCACTGGCTGCAACGTTGTCCCTCTGTGCTATGTCATCGTGGCGAGTGATGACTTCTTGAAGTCGCCGAGCTCTTTCCGGTTCTTTTCCACCACTTGCTGAAGATCCTGCAGCTGTGCCTCGTCCTTTGTGACCGTGTTCGCATAGTCTTGTATCAGTTGGACTCCTCTTTCAGCGACGTCATTGGTGACCTGGAGATTAGAGATCACTCTCCTTCAGACGACAAAAGTCCTCGTTCTCGTCCCACTTATCAGTTGGTAGGGTGAGCCACGAAGACCCATACATCTTCAGACCTGCAAATAAGAACCAGGAGGACTCGTCGATCAGGTCGGGGAGTAGCGTCATCTCGTCGACTGAGACGTTCTCGTATGTGAAGTCTTTGGGTACAGGGAGGTGGGACAGCTTCTCTGCCATCTGTTGCTTCACAGTGCCATCCACCTTGTTGCTGCATAGAGCGAAGATGACGGTCTGAGGCCTCAGATACCAGAAGTGCCGCCTCATCACTGCCAGTGACGCTTCTGCCACCTCGCGGTCCACTGCCCTATACCTCAGAAAACGCTGGTATAGTACCAGGTCATTCAACGGCGCATCAGCTGCTACAGGGGCCGCCAACCAAGCTGGTACGTACAGAAGAGCGATGAACACCACGATCCTGTGCAGTTTGTCAACCAGCTCGGCGTCGAGCTCCAGCTGCCTACTGAACATCAGCAGTTTTGTGTAGTAGATGAACTGAAACAGAATAGGCACCATTGTAAGTAAGACAGGTTTATTGTTACCAATTACTTTGTTTGCGTTATAATGAGATGTTTATCTTTGAATAACATTTAAACTGTCCTTGTCGGACAGCAGTCGATTCTTCTTTATATCTTCGACAGCGTCAGATGCTCCGATATCCCACAGCTTGTCCACACTGTCCGAAAACTTCTGCCGTTTTCCTCCGGCGTCAGTTTCTCGTTTTCTGCTCTTTTGGAGTAAGTGCCACTCTTTCCACAATGCCTCTAGCTTCCGTTCGCAGTTGAGCTTTGTGATTGTTTTAATGCGGGCCATGTTCCAAAACTTTAAGACGTTGTTTACGGTTTCTTTGAATGCGTCTTTCCTGTTAGCAGTGTACTGGATAACACTGAAGAAGTATTGCAAAACCTGCCGTGTTGTTGGCAATTTGCTACCACTGATGGAGGACGACGGTTGGCCAACTAAAAAAATTTCCAAGGACGATCTTAGAGAAGGTAGCGATGTTATTTTCGCCTTTCCTTTTGATGACACTCTATTTGTAGCTTCAAGAGTTCTTCCAGTTATGGTTGCCATTGATTTGTCCATGACAAAGGATGAGGAACTCAGACAGAATTTCAAAATGTTATGATCTGCAAAAAAAGAAATAGGTTAGGTACCTGGCACAGGCATAGTGCATTTTCTAATTACCTATATACATTATACATTCCGCCCGGGTATGGTGACTCATTTTTTTTGAAAAGTATAGGTGATTGTGGTTTTTCCCATTATTTGGCACCATACTAGCACATTGGTATTACCTGTATACAGGCACAACCTTTAAACCGTTAGTCGTATGACATTGGCAGGCACACCAAACGACTTCTCTCATTAAGAGGATTCAGAAAACATCCCTACTTAATGATTTATCTTGATTCAATAAAAAGTTAAAAAGTACGCATTTAAAAAAAAAAAAACTAGTAATTTCAAGGTCGATGCGAGACCCCTAAATATTGATCAATTTTTGTAAAAATGGTACCAATGTGCTAGTATAGTGCCAAATAATGGGAAAAACGACGATCACCTATACTTTTCAAAAAAAATTGAAAAGTGGGCCACCCTAATAAACAGTATGGGAAGCTTCAGATGTCAGCTTCACGGCCCTTTCAACACTCTGAGAATGTGAAGGCAGATCAGGCAGCTCTAGCTTGGTGCCATTCAGCAATCCTTCTTGAAGCTCCTGGTCAGAAAAGTCTTCTGTGAGAGCAGGTTCACAGATGCCACTTTGAGAAAGGTTGATTAGTTCTGACCAGTGGGTAGCTTCAATGTTGATGGCTGTGATCTTCTTCAGCCTCTTCTTGGCTGGCTTCCCACTTCTGAAAGAATAATAATTAATTTATTTTTTATTCCAGTTTAAGATTTAATCCCTATTAGTCTCAGAATTGCTGATTTAAATTAAACTTAAATTAAAAAAAAACAAAAACCCGTTCTATAAATCCCCATAATCGAATTTTTTTTCAGAAAGAAGGTAAGATTATTTTCATTATCAGAGGGGAAGGGGGGAATTGGGATAAGAAAATGTGAAAAAAAATTCGATTATGGGGATTTATAGAACTCGGGCCTTTTTTTTATTAAATAAATCCCCATAATCAAATTTTTTTTTTACATTTTTTTAAATTAATAAATGCTTACCTGATGGACAGAATTTTCTTGAGAGCAGCTTCTCTCACTTCCAAGTCATCAGACTTCATCATGGAGTACAGCACATTCTCGGGCAGCAAGGCAAAAGCATTGTACTTTAGGTTCTTGAAAGCAACACCCTGGATTTCTTCAGACTGCTGCTTGATCCTCTGGATCATGTTGAAGATGTACAGCTGCTGATTGTGGAACTTGCTGTCCCTTTTGATCTCAAACCAACTGACTGCATACACTTCCACAATGAACTTGATGGCCTGGTAAAGCTTATCCTGTAGTTCTGGAGGGTAAGCACCTCTGGTCCACAGACACATCAATCTAACTTACAAGTGCCGATTATGTGCTGTGTTTGACAATTTTCTTTCTTGCACTTCACAGCATTGTCATCACAGGGACGAACAGGTAGCTTACAGGTGCAAGCAGAAATGTCAAAAAGTTTATCCAGCTTTTTCTCCAGATTCTGCTCCTGGAGTGTAGAAAGAGATTTCCTGTTTATCTCTTTTGCTTTCTTGAAGCATACTTTATCCACCAATTTCACTACATAATATTCCTCATACAGGGGCAGCCGCGGGTTCACTGCCTGCAAGATCTCAATCACATCCTTTGCTATCATTTTAGCAATATCATAGTCTTTCAAGTCCGGGTGGCTGTTTTGGAGGAAATAACTGTACTGAATAACTTGGCGGAGGGTAGGAGGCTCTGTTTTATCCAAAGGGGAAGGCTGGCCACTGAATTTTTTGGCACTATCACTTCGAGTTAACACTGCAGACTTCCGTTTTTTACCCATTTTTATGAAATATCTGAAAATAAACACAATTAAATGAACGCATCATAAAATAACTTAATTTAATACACATTTTATAGGTAAATATCATTAAAAAATACAAAATAATACACTAATAAACATCTATAATGCATTTACAATAAGTTTCAAGCATCGTTTTGTTAAAAAAGCCGAATTTTAATTGATTATTTTGATAAAATAAGGTCCGATATTTTGTTTGTTTACATTGCGCGAATGCCGCGCGCGCGATTTTACGCGTAAAATTCGACAATTTTACAACTTAAACATAATTAAGAATCCTCAAAACATACAATCATTTTCACAAATATGACTTGGTGCAACCTTTTTTATACATTAATACCTTTCTATCTAGACTAGTCCAAGATCACAGTTCCAAAATTAACCTACCCTACTGTGCAAAGCGCCCTGACCAGCCATGCGGTGGCTGGCTACGAGGGCAGGTGGAGATCAGACAGCAATCTCTCCTTCACCAAATCGCGCAAATGAGGCGGGATGCTGCAGAGGGGTCAACCGCAGGTCGACCGTGAACCGTCGTTTGAACCCACAGAAAGTAACACAAAGTATACAGAGGGCTGACAAGAGTAAATTGACACCACTATGATTGTCCTTAAGAACAAATGTCAACGCTCAACAATGGAATGCTAGAACGTGTGTCAGCTTTATATAATGGAAAGGGGAAAGCAACACGATTCTAAATATATTTACGCAATAAATTACTTATTATTTATTGAGTGTTATTATCAAATTAAAAACAAGCTGTGGAAAAACCGAAGGTGTCTATTTACTTTTGCCATCTCTCTCTCTCTCTCTCTCTCTCTCTCTCTCTCTCTCTCTCTCTCTCTCTCTCTGTATATATATGAAAATTATTTCACGAAAGTAACACGTGAAAAGTATTTATGATGAAAAGAACCACGAAGGAAAGGAAACACAGAATGGTGCTCAAGCGCTTTCGTCTAATGACATTCTCAGGAACACTGAAGTAAATAAAGAGTTCGAGACTATACATAGGTCACAAAAAAAAAAAATATATATATATATATATATATATATAATAAATATAGAAATAAAAATTGTGGGAGAAGCATACAAATTTGTAAGGAAAAACTACCAATTTTAGCATTTGCCCTTCTTGTCTAAATCCGTTCTGAACGAATTCAAAACAACAGGATCAAGTGGAAAAAGACTGCCTCATGTTAAAATTATTTGTAAGTTAAATAATAGCAGATTCAAGAATATTTCTATTAACAATGTTGCTAGAGTGGAGCAAAACTGAAGCATTATTCCAATCAATACAGTGGGATAACTCTGACAAATGGACAAAAACGGCACTGGACGACTATCCCGTTCTAACGGAATATTGATGCTGTTTTACACGCGTGTGCAAATCCTTTCCCGTCTGACCATTGTAAAAGGAATCACATTGTTTACAACCAATTTTATGGATAATGCCTGAATTATTGGTAGGGCTATTTTTAACTATGATATTTTTCACAATATTGTTATATGAAAATACTACATTAATATTCAAAAGTTTAAGTACATTAGCAATGCCTTAAAAGCCTGGGAAAAATGGAAGTACTAAAATATTCTTTGACAAAGTACGAGTGTTATTATTGACACGATAGAAAGTTCGTTTTGCCTTGTTGAGACAAGATTCCATAAACGCAGATGGATAACACAGATCACTTCCAATACCGTTGATTTTTTGTAATTCGGCATCCATGTATTCCGGACTGGCGATCCTAAGAGCACGGAGAAACATTGAAGAAAAATTGGCCTTCTTAATGGGGGTGTCATGTCCGGAGTAAAAGTGTACGTAGGACAAATTGTCTGTTTTTTTCCGATAAATACTAAACTTAAAACTTGGGCTTTCCCTATGTACACGCACATTCAAAAACGGGATTGAGTTGTCTTGTTCCACTTGTAAAGTAAACTTAATGGAAGGGACTTGATCATTTAACTGAAGGAGGAAGTCATCCAGATCACGTTTCATGGGCCAGATACACAAAATATCGTCGACGTACCGCAACCATGGGATGCCAATCCCCAAGATTCTCGGAATGTAAGTATCAGGTGGTAACATAAATTCTGCTCGATTAAAAAATGGACGATAGATAATAGAATAACCTCAAGATAATGTGAAACAGTTTTAGAAATGTTGCAAATACACTCGGCGACAGTTACAACGCCACCCCTACGATATTACAGTAATTGAAAAAACAAGGAGCCCACGAAAGAGTATATTCGACATGTGATGCTGTATGAGTTCCATAAAGGATCTAACGCTAGTGAATCCGCAAAAAAACATTCAAACAGTTTATGGAAATGATGTTGTGAGCGAATGGATGTGTAGGAGATGGTTTGAGAAGTTCAGAAATGGAGACTTCAGTCTGAAAGGCGTCTAGGAGAATTTGTCTAAAACAATTCGTCTAAAATACAATTTGTCTAAATCAATTTGTCTAAAACAATTTGTCTAAAATAGTTTGTCTAAAATCAATTTGTCTAATAACAATTTGTCTAAAATACAATTTGTCTAAACAAACAATTTAATATAATATGGCATACAAATTGTTGCCTGATGTACAATGCTATTTATTACTTGCCACCCCCCATCTTAAAAGGTTACCTCTTGTGCGGAATAGTACATCGAAATAGTTTGTCTAAAATAGTTTGTCTAAAAATAATTTGTCTAAAATACAATTTGACTAATAACTGAAGATAACTAGAAATGCATTTGTCTGCTTGATAAATTTGGAGTGAGGATGAAAAGATTGAAAATGGGTTGATTTTATTTCATAATATACCTAACCTAACCTAACCTAACCTAACCGGGTTATGGGTTCCGGGATAACTGATTTCGATGTATTATTCCGCACAAGAGGTAACCTTTTAAGATGGGGCGTGGCAAGTAATAAATAGCATTGTACATCAGGCAACAATTTGTATGCCATATTATATTAAATTGTTTGTTTAGACAAATTGTATTTTAGACAAATTATTTTTAGACAAATTGTATTTTAGACAAATTGTTATTAGACAAATTGATTTTAGACAAACTATTTTAGACAAATTGTTTTAGACAAATTGATTTAGACAAATTGTATTTTAGACGAATTGTTTTAGACAAACTCGCCTGATTCGGTCTGAAAGATTAATTATCAACGAACAGGACGACCAAATGAGTTAGATGAAGAGATGCTGAAAGCAACAGTGGAGGAAAACCCAACGGCAACTGTAAGAGAACTTGGCCTGCAACTCGGCGTTAGCCATATGACCATTCATCGTCATATGAAGCTGTTAGGAAAAGTAGTGAAGGTTGGAAAATAGGTTCCGCATGATTTGTCATAAGCGAATCTTCAACATCGAATCCATATTTGCACATCACTGCATTCTCGGCAACTGCAGGCACCGTTTTTGAATCGGATCGTCACTGGGATGAAAAATGGGTCCTTTATAACAATATTAAACGTCGACATCAGTAGCTTAGCCGTGAAACAAAGCCTGAACCTCAGCCAAGGAATAGACCCCATCCAAAGAAAATTTTGCTATGCGTTTGGTGGGATATGCAAGGAATTATTCATTCTGAGCTTCTGCCAGATAACCAAACAATCACAGCTGAAGTCTACTGCAAACAACTCCAACGATTGAAGATGTTATTACAAGAAAAACGTCCTGCATTAATTAATCTCAGAGGTGTTCTATTCCACCTGGATAACGCGCGCCCTCACACTGCTCGAATCACCACTGCCCAATTGGAAGCATTTGGTTGGGAAAAAATGCCTCATCCACCTTATTCTCCGGACATCGCCCCTTCAGACTACCATTTATTCAGAAATTTGCAACACCACCTAGATGGACAACAGTTGCAATCCAAGGAAGCTATCGAAAACGAAGTGATCGCTTTTTATAACTCGAAACCAAGGGATTTCTTCGAACGTGGCATAAAAACCTTTTCTACGGGTGGGAGGAGGTTATGGAAAAAGAAGGGAATTAAATTGATGATTAACTTGTCATTATGTCATTTAATTTTTGTTCTGAATGCACTAAAATATCGAGCAGAATATATGTTACAACCTTATAATTTCGAAAAACTCCATATAAATATTGGAGAGGAGGGGCGACAAGGGATTACCCATGGCCATCCCAAAAACCTGTTGATAATACTCGCTACTGAAAGTAGATGAATTTACATTCTTTGATGCAAAGTTTAGTGAGTTCAAAAACGTGTGTGCAGGTAGTGGCAGGTCATACTTATGTAATTCTCGGCAGAGAAAGTCAAGCATATCGTCAATCGGCACTTTTGTAAACAATGAACAAACGTCAAAACTGATCAATCTATCGTTGGTTTCAGTGCGGACATTATTCAATTTTTCAGTAAGATCCATGGAATTTTTTACATATGAATCAGAGATAGTTCCGAAAATAGGGGACAAGACTTTGACAAGCAATTTGGAGAGTTTATAGGTAACAGAACCCACAGAGCTAATAATAGGGCGAATAGTGTTGCTAGGTTTGTGGGTTTTCATAAGACCGTAAAGGTAGGGAAGAGACGGTGAAGTTGACGTGAAAAGCGGAATTAAGTCCTTATGATCTTTGAGAATGCGTTTCAAGCCACTAATGAATGATTTGATGACGTCATCCTGCGGGTTCTTCCTAAGTTTTCTGTATGTGGCGCGGTCCTGGAGAAGTTCGTTCATCTTTCTAATGTATTCCACTTTGTCCATAATAACTATGGTGTTAGCCTTGTCTGCTTTAGTAATATGGAGCTCACCATCTTTTTTAATTGTAAGATTCTATTGCGAAAACGTTTAGGAAAGTTATCTTCGTAAGTACCATTCGTAGCACTATAGACAAGGCCTTTAACTATGTTAACCAAAGACTGAGGAAGATTACACTGTTTTTCAAAACAAGGAAGACTATAACAAATTTTTAAAGCAGAAAGCTTTTTAACAATAAAAAAGGACATACCAAATCCAAGGGCATTTTTTCCATCGTCACTAATGTTTTTCGAAGAAAGGTTCAAAACACATTTTGAGCTTGCTTTTTTACTCCACTGACTATTTCAAATGAGACTTAATTTTGCGATCCAAAATGTTACGAAGTGAAGAAATTCTCCGATGCAATTCGTTATAAATTTCATCAAACAACGGTTGGATCCACGGTTGGGGAATAACGGTCACAAAATTACGTTTGGCAATGCGTAACTTTTTGAAGGCGAGTAGTGTGGGTGCAAAAGGAGAGAGTGCATTGAAATTGCAAATGATGATCAACATTGCAGAGGAAATGTTGCAAGATGTGCAGGAAAGGGAAAGGGAAAGTTGCAAAATGCTATGCACCAAAGGGGGAGGGGATGTTGCAAAATGTTATGCAACAATGGGTTATGCAACTATGGGGGAGGAGTATTCCCCCAAATTGCAATGAACTCCCCCAGCAAGCTGGGGGAGACCTCTTTGGGAGGGAAGATGGGACGGCCCTATCCCCAAAGGGGGGCGTTCGCCTGGCAAGAGCCAAGCGCATATTGAGAGTTCATCCGAGCGCCCGCTGTCTTATAAGATCCTAATCAGCCAGTTGACTTAACTGGTTGAGTTGCCAGATTGTGCTATTTATTTAATTAAAGCATATATTCTGACTCTCCGCCAGTTTTCATATTCCGTCAGCTGGCTTAATCCGCCAGTTGGCATAACTCGCCAGTTGACTTAGAAGGCCTAACCAGCCATTTGGTATAATTAAATAATAATAATAACGTTTATATATACAACCAAAAGAATTAAATAAAACACCACCACATCACTGTTTATTTAGATAAATTATTGGATTGGCATAATCCTAGTCGGTGGTGTACGTGCATTTGTGTGCGTTTGTCCCCGTCAGCTGGCTTAAACCGCCAGTTGGCATAACCCGCCAGTTGACTTAGAAGGACTAACCAGCCATTTAGTATAATTAAATAATAATAATAACGTTTATATATACATCCAAAAGAATTAAATAAAACACCATCATATCACTCTGTTTATTTAGACGAATTATTGGATCCAATTTCATGAAATATATTGAAAATAAATATACAATCCTATACAAGCGAAGGAATATATGCAATAAAAAATAATAATAGCATAAGAATTACGAACGAGGAATATATATATATATATATATATATATATATATATATATATATATATATATAATCAAAAATAATAATATACAAACCCGGCCCTTCCCAAATTGTTCATTCTAACGAAGGCCAAACTTTTCACCCCACCCTAGACCTACAGTTTAACGGAGAATCTGGGCCTACCCGAATTGTACATTTTGACGAAGGTCAAACTTTTCACCTCGCCGTAGACCTACGGTTTAACTTGAAATCCAGCACCCCAGCATTTTCTCATTCATCTCTTATACAAAATGCCTTCAAAACATTTTTTTATTCCAGGAAAGACAAAAAATACCCGAATTGCTCATTCCGTCGAAGGTCAAGCTTTTCATTCCACCCTAGACCTACAGTTTAACAGAGAATCCGGAACTACCCGAATTGCTCATTTTAACGAAGGTCAGTCTTTTCACCCCACCCTAGAGCTACAGTTTAACGGGTATTCCGGACCTACAAGAATTGTTCATTCTGACGAAGATCAAACTTTTCACCCCGTCTTAGCCCTACGGTTTTACGGGGAATCCAGCACCCAGCATTTTCTCATACATTTTTTTATACAAAATGCCTTCAAAACAACATTTCTTTTTATTCCAGGAAAGACAAAAAGATAGCCGAATTGCTCATTCCGTCGAAGGTGAAGCTTTTCATCCCACCCTAGACCTACAGTTTAACGGAGAATCCGGCCCTACCCGAATTGTTCATTCTGACGAAAGTCAAACTTTTCACCCCACCCTAGACCTACGGCTTAACGTGGAATCCAGCACCCAGCATTTTCTCATACATCTTTTATACAAAATGCCTTCAAAACAACATTTCTTTTTATTCCAAGAAAGACAAAAAATAACTGAAATGCTCATTCTAACGAAGGCCAAACTTTTCACCCCACCCTAGACCTACAGGTTAACGCAGAATCCGGCCCTACCCGAATTGCTCATTCTGACGAAGGTCAGACTTTCCACCCCACCCTAGACCTACAGTTCAACTGGTATTCCGGACCTACCAGAATTGTTCATTCTGACGAAGGTCAAACTTTTCACCCCGCCTTCGACCTACGGTTTAACGGAGAATCCAGCACCCAGCTTTTTCTCATACATTTCTTATACGAAATGCCTTCAAAACAACATTTGTTTTTATTCCAGGAAAGACTAAAATATACCCGAATTGCTCATTCCGTCGAAGGTCAAGCTTTTCATCCCATCCTAGACCTACAGTTTAACGGAGAATCTGGCCCTACCCGAATTGTTCATTCTGACTATGAATATTTAAATTCATTCTCACACTTTCGCTTTCATCATTTCCACACATAATTTTCTTTTTCATAATTATGGCTGAGTCTGATAGGCCTACAATTAACTAGGATAAGCTAGCACACTTAAAAGGAAAAGAGGGCAGGAGTAAATCAGTACCTTTAGTTTGAGTGGGATTAGAAACTATATTCCGATAAGATTAGATGCCAGATTGCATTGAGTAATTCTGTTATTTGCACAATTTGTCGAACGAATCATCGCAGTGCTGGGCATATTTCATCGCGATTTTACGATATAGTGTTTAGAAGGCAGTATATATATACAGTGTATATATATATTATATATATATATATATATATATATACACACACAGGGTGAGTCAAAAGTCTCCATACATAGGCAAAATGGTCACTTTATTATGCAATCACTTGTAAGTCACAAAATATGCTCTATGTGGGCACCATTACACTCAATGCACATACGGATGCGTTCCTCCCAGTCATAGCAAACGCGCGTTAACACGTCTGGTGTTATGCCTGCACACGCATCACGAATGTGTTCCTTTAGGTGGTCCGTGTTTTGTATTTTCACCTGGTACACCATGGCCTTCAAGTGCCCCCACAAGTAAAAATCAACAGGGGTGAGGTCTGTGGATCTCGGAGGCCACTCCACGGGACCACAGCGGCCAATCCAGTGACCCGGAAACTGCTGATCCAACCACTGGCGCACGCAGATACCGTAATGGGGTGGCGCCCCGTCTTGCTGAAAGTACGCTGGAAATCCCCCGTCCTCGTTCAACAGGGACGGCATGACTGTGTCTTGCAGCATGTTTAGATACATTTCGCATTCAGATTGGTGTCAATGAAAAAAGGGCCAACAATTGTGTTGCCCCATATCCCGCACCACACCATCACTTTTCCAGTGCCTTGCGTCTTTGAGGGACTCATCCAGTGCGGGTTGTCATCACTCTAATAACATACGTTTTGACGATTAACCTCTCCATGAACATAAAAGTTGGCTTCATCTGAAAACAGGATGCCAGCCGAGAACTCTGTGTCTTCGTCCACTTTCATTCTTGCCCATTCACAGAATTCCAGCCGCCTGACCGGGTCGTCTTCGCTAAGATACTGCACCATTTGCATTTTTTATGGATGCCATCTGTGCTCTTTCATAATGCGGACGATACTCCTTTGGCTGACACCGCATTCTGCAGACATCCGTCGAGTGCTTTTTTGGGGACTCTTTGCGAAAGCTGCCAGCACCATGGTCGCTGTGCCTTCATCGGTGGCTGTTCGTGGACGGCCAATTCTTGGTTGGTCTGCAACACTTCCAGTCTTCTGGAACTTCTCAATGAGTTTGGCAACGCTGTCGCGTGTGATGTGCGTGCCGGGGGCGTGTCTCCTGTTAAAATCCTCGGCAATCTTGCGACAGCTTCCTGATCCTGCCAGAAGAATGATCTCTATACGCTCTTCTTGGGACAAAGGCATCTCAGCACATCACCTGCAAAAAAATACAAAATAAATAATCATTTATTTATCATGACCATTTTTCCTATGTATGGAGACTTTTGGTTCACCCTGTGTGTATATATATATATATATATCGGGGTACAAGACTAGTTGCCAGAATGCGCTATGCAATGAATTAGTTCTTTTATTTGATCATTTTGCGAAGATTAATTCGAATTATTGCAAACCGCTAAAATATTTTCCACAGTAATGGTTAGAAGGCAATATATATATATATATATATATATATATATATATATATATATATACGCCGAGGTAATCCACAAGATTATGTGCCAGACTGCGCTATTTACTTAATTTGTATATGTTTAATGGAGAAGCGATGTTCTCCGTATAATTAATTTCTTTATTATGCGCGTATTATTAAGGGAAAAGTATAGTTTGTAGATATTTTCCTCGTTCATGTCAGACAAATTTATTCAGCCTCTCTCTTAATACACAAATTTATCTAAAAACAGTAATCAGGTAACGCTTACAGTTAAAACAGTATTTATAGATGCATTTAGTATGGTCTCTAAAAGTAATGTAGTTTTCTATGCATATTTATAAAGAAAATCGAATTTTGTTTAAGGGTTTTTTTAATTGTTCATCGAATTACTGTAGACAACACATTTTTACGTTACAGGGTTTCAACATTTGTAACACATATAGGGTCATAGACAAGGGGAAAAGATGGACTGAAGAAGATTCAGAATGAATTGTGGACGTGATGTATCGTGTTAATTTTAACTACTTTAGGAGTGATTCAGGCAATGAGAGTGTATAACAGACTTTGATTTTACCCAGAAGATGGAGGACGAATTAGACCACATTCAGCTGCAGGTCCGGGCGATTGGAACGCAATATTGATTAAAAACTGTAAAAAAGAATTAGCTACACCTATATACTGGCTATGGAGAAGATCCATTTTTTCAAACACATAATACTTAGAATATTCATTATAGCTTTTGCAGGGCACTAGCAGTAAACACGGCAGCTACCAAAAAAGTTGCCAAAAACCTCCAGTACTCATTTACAAAACAATTTAAGCGTAGAGACTGAACAGCATTTCATGAAGGTGGGTTGTTTTTCAAGAATCGAGCATAGATCAGCTCCTCTGTGATGGAACAACCAGCTTAACCTTCGTGTGAACAGTGACCGATAGCTTAGGTGTCATTCAGTCAGTTGGCTTAAGCAGCCAGCTGACACAATGTACATATCGTCATTTACACATATACGTCCGTAGAAACAACTCCCTCCGTCGTTTACACATATACGTCCGTAGAAACAACTCCCTCCGTCGTTTACACATATACGTTCATAGAAACCCGGAAACAACTCACTCCGTCATCATTATGTTTGTTTACACTAGGAAGAGAGAGAGAGAGAGTTACAAGGAGATACAAGTATACTAATTTCAGCTCTTGAGATATGGCAGGAATGAGGAAATTAAACAGACTGCATATTACACCAGATGAGCTGGTGTACAAGGCTATGTGCGGTGGAAAGCGCAAGAGAGAAACTCGCTCATACACCAAACCATGCCTAGAGCCGGGTCCACCAGCGCGAACATCGTGTAAAGAGAGACACTAGCAAAATATACAAATAATCAGTACGAATTGTTCTTCACCACGTAGAGGTATAAAGAACAGATGTCGTACGCTCCACCATGAGGGGTCAGAAATTACAAAGTCCTCACCGGACTTGAGCTCACGACCAGCACCCAACGTCTTAACCACTAGGCTACCCAGGGTACCAATTTATCTACCAACCAAATGTGTGGAACGATGAACAGCGGGGTTTTGCTGCGCGCCGTCACAAGGTATTGTTCCCGGGACCAATGGAATCGTAATCAGCAATGCTATTCCCTACACCACCGAGTTGCATAACGAAGTTTAGTAACAAAACATGTTGAAAAGGTGCATACAGGGAAGATATAAACCTATATAATGCCAATTACCTTTGGAATGCCCCAGCCACAAGAAGGATGTACCAAATAACTACATAATAGAGATAAAACTATGAAACATTTACCAAGATTGCAACCGATTGAAGGTCCATAAGAAGAAGTCCCGAAGACTGGGCCAGAGCGTGTCTGGCAAGCAACGAAAGACAAAATCTTGGGAGTGCGGATGGAGTAATTCATTTTTAAAAACGTAGAAGATTGGGACCTCCTATCCAGCAATAAAGAATTATGAAATGCTTCGACACACACACACACACATTTTATTCATGCAGTTATCCGTAGTTTAATGTCGTCAACTGAATAAACATGACTTACTAATTGTTACCATTGTGCACTTATCCGTGATCGTGACATGGAGTTAACTGTGATTTGGTTGTGTTTACATTGGCGAGTCTCTCCAGCCATCCTACCACAATGCGCCTCAGTCAGTGTCTTTCAGCGCTGCCAAAGACAATATTATGGGGGATACAAAGATCAGCAGAAAAATCAATGAGTGGTACCGAACCTCAAACTAAACCCAATCACCAGCCAAACAACGCTAGACAATAGGAAAGGCAGAATATGTAGTGGTCCCAAACTAAAGGCCTAACAACGGACCTCCTCAACACTGAAGGAACATAGTATTATTAAATATTTAAGTAAAACACCTGGGTCTTTCGCAATAAAAACTAGGCGGCAACCTACATTTTAACACATAGCTATCATAGCTACAGCTAATTATGCAAAAGCACATTTTTCTTTCATATATATATATATATATATCAGGTCATCCGATGAGTAATGTCGTGTTTTACATCGGAATTTGAAGGACAAAAAAAAACAACTGAAACTTTTTAATCTAGTATATATTTTCCATCGGAATCAATGACACTCTGCCAACGTCCTACAAGCTTTTCAATGCCATGTTTATAAAATTCAGGCGGTTTTGAGGCAAAAAACATACAAAGACTGGTGTGCAGGTCATCTAAAGAAGTATACTGTTTCTCGTCAAGATAGTTTTGCAGACTCCTGAAGAGATGATAATCTGAAGGCGCAACGTCTGGAGAATATGGAGGATGTGGAAGTTTTTCCCACCCAAGCTCCTCAATTTTTGCGGAAGTGATCCGAGCGGTATGAGAACGCGAGTTGTCGTGGTGGAACACGATTCCTTTCCGATTAACCAAAGAAGGTCTCTTTTCTTTTAGTGCAGTGTTCAGTCGATCCAGTTGTTGACAGTAGACTTCAGCGGTGATTGTTTGGTTGTGTGGTAAGGTTTCAAAGTGTATTACACGGTTTCTCGTCAAGATAGTTTTGCAGACTCCTGAAATAGATGATAATCTGAAGGCGCAAGGTCTGGAGAATATGGAGGATGTGGAAGTTTTTCCCACTCAAGCTCCTCAATTTTTGCAGAAGTGATCCGAGCGGTATGAGGACGTGCGTTGTCGTGGTGGAACACGATTCCTTTCCGATTAACCAAAGGTCTCTTTTCTTTTAGTGCAGTGTTCAATCGATCCAGTTGTTGACAGTAGACTTGAGCGGTGATTGTTTGGTTGTGTGGTAAGGTTTCAAAGTGCATTACACCACCTTTATCCCACCAAACACTAAGCAACACCTTCCGAGGGTGAAGATTTGGTTTTGCCTGTGGTGTCGCTGGTTCTCCGGCACAAACCCACTGTCGACGGCTCTTAACATTCTGGTACAGTATCCACTTTTCATCACCAGTCACTAAACGGTGCAAAAACGGATCTTGGAGTTCACGGGAATGAAGAGCCGTGCTAATGTTTACCAGCACCCTCAGATTGTCGACCGACAATTCATGTGGCACCCATTTTCCTAACTTAGGCACTTTCCCGAGTTGTTGCAAATGTCGATGGATGGTGGAAGGAGATGAATTGAGTTTCTGGATCAATTCTTCGACAGTTGTTGAACAGTCTTCTTCAAATGCGGCTAACAGCAGGTCATCATCAAACTCAGCAGGGCGTCCAGAGCATGCTGCATCTGTCAAACAGCAGTCACCATTCCTAAACTTTTGAAACCATCTTTGACATTTCCTCACATGCAGAATATCATTGCCATTAACGTCCTGAATGTTTCGCGTTGCTTCAGTAGCACTATTCCCTTTTTTGAACTCGTAAAGCATTATATGCCTGATATACTCTTCTGATACCGCCATGTTTATGAGGGGTTCACATAAAGCAAAACACACGTCTTCATTGGTCAAGATCTGTAAAATATGTAGCGAAACACGATAGATCTCCTCTTAGGTATAACCTTCGGAAAATTTATACTTACATCGAGTAGGACTAGCATATCGTATATACTAAGTTAATTGGAATTACCTGTTTGGTAACTTATGCGATCTAATGACTGTGCAATAACTACGTGTGGAGAATCTGGCAACTATTTTCTAAATGCACTCCATCAATGCCATATTACTCAGTCAAATTAATTTAAAGAAGTGCTAACACCAAATCAAACATACAGCTCTATTCTAAATCAGTGTATTGAAGCATTTTTCCCTTTATGCCCCAAAAATGTAGCCAAAAGTATTCTGAATGCAATAGTACATTATTCAAGACCATTAAGGAACTGTGATATCTTCAATCTCAGACAAATCTCAGGCAAATCTCGTTTATTTATTTTTATTAGCTATCTTCATATATCATTTTCTCTGAACTTCCTCATCGGCAATAAGAAGCCTCCTCAAGGGTATAACTGAATTGTAGAATGGAAAGACTTATCTTGAAACTTAATATGTAAGAGCAATTTGCCTACTCTCTCGAATAATTCTCTCTTTTCATGGCCCTCTGCGACCAACACAGTGCTCTCATGTTCACTTATTGCCTAAAAGTCTTATTTTTATCTCTATGCTTTTGAAATAAACGCTCCACTATTGAGATTACATTACAAAGTGGGTACGTATAGCTGTTAGTGGGTAAATATCATCCCCTTAAACTGAAGTGTGTAAATAATGTGCTTAAGTAAGATTTAATTGCATCTTTACTGATGACTCATTTACCTTGAGAATGTCCCCTTTAGCCAGCCAAATACATGGTTAGGCCATCATGCTCTACACTGACTAAAATTAGAACTAGGTTTACTTGGTGTTAAGTCGTTCAAGCGAGACAGTGTTTGAGTTTGTGTAATCTGCATGTTGCACTCAGGTGAAGGAGCGAGGTGTTCTCATGCACTCTTCCATACATAACAAGGTACACCCGGCTCATCTGGTATTGTACTGAGACAAGCATCTTGACTTCTTTGAAGACTTCAACTTTGACTGTTATGGCGGTTCTGAGAAACGACCTTTTAAGTCTCTGGCAATATCCCAGGATGTATCATAACGTATTGGGCTAGTGTTACTATTGCGCTGTAGTATTACGGATTTCCACTCCATGCTGGGCGAATAATGTCGACATGTGCTACCCTTTGCCTTCCACACCCCTCACAGTTTCTAAGAATCAAAAAAGGGACCTTTCTTAGTGGTACTTTAAAACTTGGTGCATCAAGTTTTAAAGTAGTGACAAGAAAGATCACCGATTTTATGATTCTTAGAAATTGTGAGGGGTGTGAAAGGCAAGGGGTAGCACAGGTCGGCACTATGCGCCCGGCATGGAGTGGAAATCCGTAATACTACAGCGCAATAGTAACACTAGCCCAGTACGTTATGATACATCCTGGGATATTGCCAGAGACTTAAATGGTCTTTTCTCAGGACCGCCACAACAGTGAAAGTTGAAGTCTTCAAAGAAGTCAAGATGCTTGTCCCAGGATGTATCATAACGTACGGGGCTAGTGTTACTATTGCGCTGTAGTATTACGGATTTCCACTCCATGCCGGGCGCAGAGTGCCGACCTGTGCTACCCCTTGCCTTTCACACCCCTCACAATTTCTAAGAATCATAAAATCGGGGATCTTTCTTGTCAATACTTTAAAACTTGATGCACCAAGTTTTAAAGTATCGCTAAGAAAGGTCCCTTTTGTGATTCATAGAAACTGTGAGGGGTGTGAAAGGCAAGGGGTAGCACAGGTCGACACTATGATCCCGGCATGGAGTGGAAATCCGTAATACTACAGCGCAATAGTAACACTAGCCAGTACGTTATGATACATCCTGGAATATTGCCAGACTTAAATGGTCGTTTCCCTTAATAATACGCACATAATAAAGAAATTAATTATACGGAGAACATCGTTTCTCCATTAAACATATACAAATTAAATAAATAGCGCAGTCTGGCACCTAATCTTGTGGATTATCTCGGCGTATATATATACACACACATATATATATACACATGTATATATATATATATATATATATATATATATATATATATATATATACACATACACACCTATATATTGCCTTCTAACCATTACTGTGGAAAATATTTTAGCGGTTTGCAATAATTCGAATTAATCTTCGCAAAATGATCAAATAAAAGAACTAATTCATTGCATAGCGCATTCTGGCAACTAATCTTGTACCCCGATATATATATACACACACTGCCTTCTAAAAACTATATCGTAAAATCGCGATGAAATATGCCCAGCACTACGATGATTCGTTCGACAAATTGTGCAAATAACAGAATTGCTCAATGAAATCTTATCGGAATATGGTTTTTAATCCCAATCAAACTAAAGGTACTGATTTACCCTTGCCCTCTTTTCCTTTTAAGTGTGCTAGCTTATCCTAGTTAATTGGAGGCCATCAGACTCAGCCATAATTATGAAAAAGAAAATTATGTGTGGAAATGATGAAAGCGAAAATGTGAGAATGAATTTAAATATTCATAGTCAGAATGAACAATTCGGGTAGGCCCAGATTCTCCGTTAAATTGTAGGTCTACGGTGGAGTGAAAAGTTTGGCCTTCGTTAGAATGAACAATTTGGGTAGGGCAGGGTTTGTGTATTATTATTTTTTTGATTATATATATACTCCTCGTTCATAATTCTTTTACGCTTTCATTATTTTTGATTGCATATATTCCTTCGCTTCTATAGGATTGTATATTTATTTTCAATATATTTCGTGAAATTGGATCCAATAATTCGTCTGAATAAACAGAGTGATGTGATGGTGTTTTATTTAATTCTTTTGGATATATATATAAACGTTAGTATTATTATTTAATTATACCAAATGGCTGGTTAGTCCGTCTAAGTCAACTGGCAGGTTATGCCAACTGGCGGTTTAAGCCAGCTGATGGGGACAAACGCACACAAATGCACGTACACCCCCGACTAGGATTATGCCAATCCAATAATTCGTCTAAATAAGGAGAGTGATGTGGTGGTTTTTTATTTAATTCTTTTGGTTGTGTATATATAAACATTATTGTTATTATTATTTAACCCTACGGTAGTACCGTGGGGTGGTCAAACACCGTTAGTACCATGGGGTGTTTGAACACCCCAAATTAAAAAAATTCAAAAAAATTACTAACATTTCTAACATATTCATATAGCTGCTTCAACATATTACTCCACTCACTAATGAACAGATTAATTTCAATGTAGCTGAAATTTTTCATTTTTGTGTAAAAAAACTGGTCGAACAAAAATAAAATAAAGTTTTGATTCTAAATACTCATTTATTAGGTAAAGGCGTGCAGGATTATACATGATATGATTTTTTTCTCAGTATCATTATAAATTGTAATTATAAAATTATAAACGTAAGTATATAAAAGCATAATTGAGTTTAATTTTCTCATTCATTACTACAATCCTAACTAAAGAGATCTGTCAATGTTGTGACATAAAAATAGCAAAAAGTTCTGTTACCGATTCCCTATAAAAAATATGTTATTTATTCCTGCCAAAGTACACCAAGACAATAATATTAAACATAAAAAAATAATAGGAAACTCATCAAAATAACCACAAACTGTTCCAATAAAATGAAATGGCAAGAAAAATATAAGTGAGGTCATTACAAAACCATGAAGGAGAAGCTTGTTTCTGCCAAACATCCTCACCATTACCTAACACTCTGATTCATCACCTGATATTGTACCTTACTCAATGCAACTGACAAGCAACTTGCTGTGTTCTCTACACACATGTTTACCACAATTGTTACACACTGTTTTCACCTTACGATCACGTAACCTGGCACAGAATGTACATATCTTTGCCCCCCGTGATGTCTGTGGCTGGGAGGGTGTTGAGGACTCTACAGCTCTTGGCAACATTCTTCTAATTCCTTCTCTGAGATCCTTCTTCACATGTATGTTCTGCATTCTCCTCTTCAGAGTGTCCTCTATAAGCTGCATAGCTACATTCTTGATGAACAAGCGGCGCTTTAGCTTGTTCTGAGGGTTGTGACAGTATAGGGTGTAGGAATTTATGTTTGAGATGTTCAGGAGAGTGTAGAAAACAGTGATGGGCCAACGACGGCTATTTCTTGAAGTGTCATACTTCCATGCCATCTGGTCGACCATATCAACGCCTCCTTTAGTTGAATTGTAGAAGGTGATAATTTCAGGTTTCTTCTTATCACCAGAATTTTGGTCAATTCTCTCATCATAGTGCATGCTGCTGACGAGAACAACATTTTTCTTCTTCTTACTGTCTGGAGTGTATGAGACTAGTGTCACTTTATCTGTAAAGCCGAACATACTGTCATACCTAGCTCTGTTCTTTACCTCTAAGAATTCCTTAGGAATCTCAGGTTTGTTTTTTCGGAGTGTGCCCACCGCACTCAATTGATGGTCATGAAGCAGCTTTTGGAGTAGTGGGTAAGTGGTATACCAGTTGTCAAATGTGACATTTCTGCCTGATCCTGAGATCTGTGAGGTAAGTCTTGTGACCACAGCAATGGATGAATTGTCTACCTTGAATGGGCCATCAGGCTGTTTTCCTGCATATATTTCCATTTTACATACATAGTAAGTTTTTGCATTAGTCATTGCCTGTATCTTTATTCCATACTTGGCTGGTTTGTTGGGTATATATTGTCTGAAGGGACATTTGCTCCTGAAGGCTGCAAGCATCTCATCAATTGTCACAAGATCTGATGGGGAATAGTTCCTCAGACAGTTTTCAACAAACATCTCAAAGAGGTCTCTGATTGGGGCAAGCTTATCCACTGCAGGGCGTGTTGCTTTGTCATAGAATCGTATGCAACATAGGAGAAAACGAAAGCGATGCAATGACATTGTCATTCTGAATACCTCTACACCAGTGCCATCAGAATTCCACAGATCATCAAGGTTCATTCTGTTGCTGTGATAAAGACCAGCTAAAAGTAGTAGGCCAAGAAAGGCTTTCATTTCTACAATGTCAGTGTCACTTGCCTCCTCCCCGAAGTCTGATTCACCCTCACTGTCATCTTCTGGATCACTTGCAACATCACATTCGTCCAACAACTTCCGAATCCTCTCCATCTCTTTTTCGTCGTCGGCCATCTTGTATCTGAAAAGATAACATGAAGTTTATAGCTCCAATCAATTAGAGATCTTCCCTAAAGCAAATATTATTTGACAATCTGCTTTATTATCTTAGATAAACTTATATTATTTTACTTATATTATTTTATATTATATTATTTTCCATTGAAAAGAAAATTTAAAAAAAAAATTATAAATCATGAAAACTTACTTGGTTAGTACCGAGGGGTGACTGCACACCGCACGAGGACAAAATCTCGTCTACTTCTCACGCAAGCAGGGGCAGGACTGCAGGACTCTTGGTGCTCTCTCCACTCACAGATTCAGGAAGATACTGGGAAGATCAGGAATATTAGTGTTGCCAATTGAGAAATATGAGCAAAAAAATTTTTTGGGGGTGTTCAAACACCCAACGGTAATAACGAAGGGTTAATTATACCAAATGGCTGGTTAGTCCTTCTAAGTCAACTGGCGGGTTATGCCAACTGGCGGTTTAAGCCAGCTGATGGGGACAAACGCACACAAATGCACGTACACCACCGACTAGGATTATGCCAATCCAATAATTCGTCTAAATAAATAGAGTGATGTCGTGGTGTTTTATTTAATTCTCTTAGTTGTATATATAAACGTTATTATTATCATTTAATTAAACCAAATGGCTGGTTAGTCCTTCTAAGTCAACTCAACTGGCGGGTTATGCCAACTGTCGGATTAAGCTAGCTGACGGAATATGCAAACTGGCGGAAAGTCAGAATGTATGCTTTAATTAAATAAATAGCACAATCTGGCAACTCAACCAGTTAAGCCAACTGGCTGATTTGCATCTTATAAGACAGCGGGCGCTCGAATGTACTCTCAATATGCGATTGGTTCCTGCCAGGTGAACACCTCTCTTCCTCTCCTCCTTTCTCTCTCCTCTTAGGTTTGGTATACCTCTTTGGGGGGTGAGGCCGTCCCACTGTATCCCCCAAAGAGGTCTCCCCAGCGTTCTGGGAGAGCTCATTGCAACTTGGGGGATAACTCATCCCCCATAGTTGCATAACCTTTTGCAACATCCCCCTCCCCCTTGGTTGCATAACATCTCGCAACATTCCCCATCCCCCTTTGTTGCGTAACATATTGCAACATTAATCAACATTTACAATTGCATTGCACTCTCTCCTTTTGCGCCCACACTACTAAGGCGGACCACTCATTTTGTCTGGTGACTTCAATACGTTTCTTTAAAATTAATCTGTTGAAGTTGTTGAACTGATGGTCGTCAATTTGTCTGAGGCGAATCAGAAGGAGGGACTTGGGAAGGACCTGCTCCTCTAGACAATTAGTAAGAAACTTTCGTCGGATACGAATTGCATGCCCCTTCATTAATGTAGAAGAAAACACGGATACAAACGGAGACAAGAGAAGGAACAGCAGCCGAAGGAACGCGTGGTGTTCATTATATGAAAATTATTTCACGAAAGTAACACGTGAAAAATATTTATTGTGAAAAGAACCACGAAGGAAAGGAAACAGAATGGTGCTTAAGCGCTTTCGTCTAATGACATCCTCAGGAACACTGAAGTAAATAAAGAGTTCGAGATTATGAGGGTCACAAAAAAAAATATATATATAATAAATATAGAAATAAAAATTGTGAGAGGAGCATACAAATTTGTAAGGAAAACTACCAATTTTAGCACTTTGCCCTTCTTGTCTAAATCCGTTCTGAACGAACTCAAAACAACAAGATCAAGTGGATTGTTTACAAACAATTTTATAGATAATGCGTGAATTATATATAGGTCACAAAAAATAGGAAGAACCCGCAGGATGACGTCATCAAACCATTCAATAGTGGCTTGGAACGCATTAGTAGGATGGGCGCAAAAGGTTAGAATACAATGCAATTGCAAATGGTAATCAATGTTGCAAGAGGTTATGCAACAAAGGAGGGTGGGGCTATGCACTATGGGGGAGGAGTTATCCCCCAAGCTGCAATGAAAGGAAACTCCCCCAGCATGCTGGGGGAGTCCACCTACCCCTTTGGGGGAGAAGTTGGGATGGCCTCACCCCCGAAAGGGGTATACCTAACCTAAGAGAGGGTCTTTGGGGGAGAAAGTGGGACGGCCTCACCCCACAAAGGGGTATACCTAACCTCAGAGAGAGAGGAGAGGGAGAGAGGAGTGTTCGCCTGGCTCTTACCAGATGCAAATTGAGAGTTCATCCAAGCGCCCGATGTCTTATAAGTTCCTAATCAGCCAGCATGGTTAATCCGCCAGTTGGCTTAGAAGGCTTCTTAGAAGGCGTAAATGGCTTGTTCAGGTGTACAATATTAGGGGTGAGTTGCCAGATTGCGCTATTTAATTAATTAAAGCATATATTCTCGATAGTTGGCTTTCCGCTAGTTGGCATAATCCGACAATTGGCTTTACCAGTCAGTTGACGTAGAATGCCTAGAAGGCACGTGTATATATTACCTTTTCAGCTGCCAGATTGCGCTATTCATATATTTTTGACAGTTGGCTTAGAAATCCGTCAGTCGGTTTAGAAGGCCTAACCAGCCATTTGGTATAAATATAATTAAATAATAATATCGTTTATATATACAACCAAAAGAATTAAATAAAACACCATTATATCATTGTTTATTTAGACGAATTATTGGAATCAATTTCACGAAATATATAGAAAAAATATATAATCCTATACAGACGATGGAATATATGCAATAAAAATTAATAATAATATAAGAAATACGAACGAGGATATATATATATATATATATATATATATATATAATCAAAAAATAATAATATACAAACCGATGTAGTATAACCATCAATGTAACAGTACAGGAGAAATATAATATATATATATATTATATATATATATATATATATGTATGTATATATACAGTTATATCAAATTATTATATATAAAAAATAACATTAAATAAATTGAAAATAAAATATAATAATATACAAAACGAAGGAGTATAATCATCAACATATTAGTACAGGAAAAATATATATATAAAAACACACATTCATATTAAATAATTAAATATATTGGAAATAAATATACATCAAAATACTTTATGTTCCACTGCGCTTAACTAAAACACTAAACTCACACGTAATCGAATCTACAGTCGCATCATTATTGCTTTGCACTAAGCGGTAAATACGATTTAACATTATTTCACTGCTCAAATTATACGGATACCTATACTCGATATAAATGGCCTTTATATCGCTCAATACTATTTTTGTGCCCACTTTACATTCGGTTGGTAAAATATCTTTAAACACAGCTAGAATACACTCAAAAGTAAGCAAAAAGTGGGCATCGTTAGTCATCACGTCATTATTAAATACAAGTTTATAAACACTCCTTTCCAATCGAGGGTTTTTTCTTACCGTCCCGAGCATTTCAATCGTGAACTCTTCTTCACACTGCATACGTCAATTGAAATAATCTCCCAAGTCGTAACGACAGCTGCTCATTATATAGAGGTACAATTCTTCATGGTGAACAGTGCTGGCGAGCTCTGCCCTGTACCGCTCAAGTCCTTTCTACCAACGTTCATGATATTTCGAAGAGTCTAACTAAGCCTTTTGAAAAAGCATCCCGCTCTAGACCATTCTCGCCTTGTTCATTCCTACATTCGATAAATCCGTCGAGCACAGCGGTGAATGCGTATTCATGAACCGTGTCAAAATAAATCATATCCGTAATACGCGTGTCTAATATACGCTTCAGCTTGTGGAATTCGACGTTTTCAAACATTCTGTCGAGGATGAATCGGTTTCTTGGAGGAACAAGAGCGTTATTATCAGATGCATTCTTCCACATCAGTCGTATATCAATGCATGGCTGTTCGTTATTTATACACAACTTACAAACAACGGCATATGAGGGGGCATCACTAATCTGTTCTCTTCTTGTACATACACCTGCAGGTATTTTATAACAGACCTCACCCCAGTTCTCAACTATCATGAAGACTCTATTCATCTCCCCAACACTTAAATATGATAAATAACATTACGTTTACCAGCGTTTGCTTGCCTGCAAATCGTTTCAGGTAAAAGTTAATGGTACCGGTTTCACGCCTGAACACGCGCAATGACTTCGTCACGGACACATCGTACGCGGCATTGAGAATGCTTTTTAAAGGAAGTTCCATCGTATTCGAGGAGTGCACGTCCAGTCGGTACAAGCTCTGAGATGACTATAAGCCATGGGTGGGCGGATCGTTTACCCATTATACTGGGTAGGTGTTTTGAGAAATTTTCCGATACATGAAGCAATATCGGTTTTAATGTTTTATCGCTCCCACTCCCCAGAATAAGCACCAGACATTTTCGCTAAGGAGGAATTTCACGAACTAAACACATTTTATTCACAAACCGGTGCACTATTTGAGAGAAACATGTTACCGGTTTTTCCTTTTTGCTTAACAATCGATACTCGTCTCTAAATTCTATCAAACACTCACACAAGCCATTAGCCACAACCTCACTGCGAACTTCGTCATGATGTGTATGAATATAGTGGTAAAAGTACTTTAGATTGTCCATGATGACAAGGTTTACATTCTCAGCCGCAGGGTACGCGTACTCGGTATGATGCAGCATGATATAATACCGCCTGTCACACCACTCATCAAGAAAACACATTATCCATATCCGTTGCTTCTCTTCTGCACGCGTTGTTTCTTTCACCTCACGGTATATGTAGGCTTTTATACAGTTTAGCAATACAACGTAGTCCATTACATCGTTTGTGCTGCGAAATCCGGCAATACTCTCGCCAGAATATCCATAGAGTATTTGAACATCTTCCCTCGCGCGATTCAATGTATCCTTAAAAGTCTCAAAGGAAGGTGGGGTAGGCAGTTTTTCAGTATTCACCACATCTTCCGACTTTACCGAATATCACTTCATAAACGTCGAACACGCAATATCAAAAGTAGCCATCACAATTTTTCGTCTACGTGAGAAAATGTGCGCCTGAGCTCCAGGGTTTGCACCTGCCTACTGAGCACGCAGGGATAGAGATATGCGCAGGTAGTGGCAGGAGTAACGTGACCGACCTTACAGTGGGCGGAGCTTAGTATTGTACAGACGCACGCACGCAAAGGAGAAAATGAAACAAATTGGAACAAATATACATAATAAATAAACGTTTCGTTAACAATACACACACATAATATATATATATATATATATATATATATAAAGGATTAAGGTATCCAAAGGGTACGGTACCATAGGTATAAGGCACCTGGTAACGTTTACTATAGGTGTTACGGCATACCTTCGTGCCCCTAAGTTCCTACTCACACACCCAGTTTCTGCGCCCGAAAATTGTGGATCCCCTGAGTCAGTTGGGGCGGATTGCTGCCCTCATCTTCCAAGCACACTAGATCCTTCAACGAGTCAAACTTAACGACACGTTGGTTCGCATGGTTAAGCGTGATACCCTTAGCCTTCACGATATATTTCATATCCTCTCCCACCCTCACCCGTACCCCTTAAGTTTTTGGCCCTGTTGATACAAATGAGTCACCATCACCATACTCATCCTTGATGTCGTCAGTTAACTCCCAGAGTAATTCCCGAATAGGAGGCGTGTATTCACTCTCATTCGCTGTGAATATTACGCTATCTGTGTCAGCGTAGAGCACCCTCCGCCCAAGAGAGTGCAGTAGTCCCCAAAGCTTGATCCGAGCGTAGGCCGGTGTGAAGCTGTCTACAGGTATGTTTGTAACCCGTGAGGTATCTGTGGCCAATTCGGTATTGTTGTACTTTATTATGTAAGTATTACCTACATTCACGATCTCCATAACCTCTTTATCGGGAGCGTTGGCATAATCCCAGACTTCACTATAACTTTGTGCCAAATGAACGTTCCCTTTGCCAGCATTCTGCGCAAATTTTCCCCAAAGACTGTTTAGACACAACTTTGCACTAAAGCGCTTGCCAGGATTCTTAACAATTTGGGAACGGTCAAGCTGTATACCTTCATGGGCACCGTAACGCTGAATCTAAGCCGTTTTTCCATCTTCGGCATCAAATCCTCGCGGATATCCCGATGCTTCTACCTTATCCTTCAAAAAAGCGTTTATATATGGCATGAAAAGGTTGGGTAGCTTCTGAAACCTCCACACCTCATGTATATTCAATATTCTGTATCCATGGCGAAAGCGTCGGTCCAACTCACTCAAGTTAGCTGAGAACTCCTCGATGGTTGGTATGGTGGGGCCCCCACCAGTTTTTCAGGCGCACCTACAGGGTACGGGTTGTTTTTCATCACGTACGGATAAAAAGAACAGAAGTCGTAGTAATGGAGCTTCACCCCTTGCGTTCGCGGAAAGTATAGCTTGAATGGGTTTGTACGCCCGCCGAACAAGCTGTCACCGCATTTGAGGGGGTCCAACACCATTGAATGTTTGATGGCCCTTATTTTTTCACGGTAATGGCCATCTGCTTCCATCCGTGCAAAATACTCATGCTCCCACACGAACTTGTGAGTGAACTGGGAACCTATATGTTGATCGCGGTTACGGGTTCATGCGAGGCTGTCGGCGGGGGATCTTCCATGGAGATTCCCTGTGACGGCACACTCAGCGCGCGGGTATCCATGCCACCAGCAGCCGATAAAGGAGTACACAGCCTTCTCACCAGTGGTTGGATCCTCGCTTTGGCCATCACCTCAAAAAACACGACTATTGACCTTAATGGGTACTTCACCCGTGTTGCGGGCAAGTTTTATATATACACACCCCGGTCTGTTGATGTAGGTGTATGAGCAAGTAAATAGCCTTGTGTCCATAACTGCGGGGATTGTTTCTGTGAATGACGGCTATGGTGTATTTAGGCATGAAATTATTCTTGAACACCGTAAAACATAATGAGCCGATCGTGGTTGCGGCAACGGATCGCATTTGAAATGGTCTATGAACATTAGGGTGGCCCACTTTTCAATTTTTTTTTAAAAGTATAGGTGATCGTGGTTTTTCCCATTATTTGGCACTATACTAGCACATTGGTACCATTTTTAAAAAAATTGATCAATATTTAGGGGTCTCGCATCGACCTTGAAATTACTAGTTTTTTTTTAAAAATGCTTACGTTTTAACTTTTTACTGAATCAAGATAAATCATTAAGTAGGGATGTTTTCTGAATCCTCTTAATGAGAGAAGTCGTTTGGTGTGCTTGCCAATGTCATACGACTAACGGTTTAAAGGTTGTGCCTATATACAGGTAATACCAATGTGCTAGTATAGTGCCAAATAATGGGAAAACCACGATCACCTATACTTTTCAAAAAAATGAGTCACCATACCCGGGCGGAATGTATAATGTATATAGGTAATTAAAAAATGCACTATGCCTGTGCCAGGCACCTAACCTATTTCTTTTTTTGCAGATCATAACATTTTGAAATTCTGTCTGAGTTCCTCATTCTTTGTCATGGACAAATCGATGACAACCATAACTGGAAGAACTCTTGAAGCTACAATTAGAGAATCATCAAAAGGAAAGGCGAAAATAACATCGCTACCTTCTCTAAGATCGGCCTCGGAAATTTTTTTAGTTGGCCAACCGCCGTCCTCCATCAGTGGTAGCAAATTGCCAACAACACGGCAGGTTTTGCAATACTTTTTCAGTGTTATCCAGTACACTGCTAACAGGAAAGATGCATTCAAAGAAACCGTAAACAACGTCTTAAAGTTTTGGAACATGGCCCGCATTAAAACAATCACAAAGCTCAACTGCGAACGGAAGCTAGAGGCATTGTGGAAAGAGTGGCACTTACTCCAAAAGAGCAGAAAACGAGAAACTGACGCCGGAGGAAAACGGCAGAAGTTTTCGGACAGTGTGGACAAGCTGTGGGATATCGGAGCATCTGACGCTGTCGAAGATATAAAGAAGAATCGACTGCTGTCCGACAAGGACAAGAAAGAAGACATTGACTTCTACCTCGATCAACGTGGTCCTCGGGTGGCAACGATGAGCGGGAACGATAAAGTTTTCGCTGTAAAAGAAAGCTACAGGAAGGAAGAAAACGTCCTCGCCAGGAGCCGCAAACCTCAAAGTGTGCATACGAAACCGGAGATGAGGCCATGGAGAATGATGATACTGGCATGTCAGGAGAGTCGGAGACAGAACTAGCGTTCCCCCTGCCGAAAGAGCTAAGTGTGTCTGTCAATCTTCCTCGCCGTATCCTTAATGCACCTGCTGTCATGGAAGTGGCTGATCGTTTCCGCATGTCCAATAATCAGGTGCGTATTGTGTATAGTATTCATCGATAGCGTGAGTTTTAAAGTGTCCCGTAACCCACATGTATTCTTGACAGTTTCCTTTCCACTTTCCATTCTCTACATAGGTAGTAAGCATTGTGGCTGCTATCACACGTTCGGCGGATCCACCAGCAGACCTCAATCAGTTCAGCATCTCGTCACCAATGACGTCGCTGAAAGAGGAGTCCAACTGATACAAGACTATGCGAACACGGTCACAAAGGACGAGGCACAGCTGCAGGATCTTCTGCAAGTGGTGGAAAAGAACCGGAAAGAGTCGGCGACTTCAAGAAGTCATCACTCGCCACGATGACATAGCACAGAGGGACAACGTTGCAGCCAGTGACGTGTGATAGTGGTCAATACAATGCAAAAGTGATTGTTTAAGTTATTGTTTCTTTCTTCCTTATTTGTCTGCTATTTGCTGATTTTTTTGAAAAGTATAGGTGATCGTGGTTTTTCCCATTATTTGGCACTATACTAGCACATTGGTATTACCTTTATACAGGCACAACTTTTAAACCGTTAGTCGTAAGACTTTGGAAGGCATACCAAACGACTTCTCTCATCAATGGGATTCAGAAAACATCCCTACTTAATGATTTATCTTGATTCAGTAAAAAGTTAAAAAGTAGGCATTTAAAAAAAAACCTCGTAATTTCAAGGTCGAAGCGAGACCCCTAAATATTGATCAATTTTTGTAAAAATGGTACCAATGTGCTAGTATAGTGCCAAATAATGGGAAAAAATACGATAACCTATACTTTTAAAAAAAAATTGAAAAGTGGGCCACCCTAATGTACATCCTTCTAAAGGCCTGGAAATATATTCTAAGCATGCGCACATCATTAACGCAATAACGTTCAGTCATCAGCTATATTGTGTGGACTAGTTTCATTAACACTGTTGTAGTAGTGGGCAAAATCTTCACGCTCACTATCATTCATGTTGGTGTAGTTAAAGTAATGTTTGGATGGAGGTAGTCCTACGTAATTTAAAGTTTCGTTAGTGAGGAATGTGTAAGGGAAATATCCTTTTGAAACTTCAGCGGCTACCCCCATGACCTTGAGTAGCTTTGCTAATTTACAAGGTGTGAACAGCACGGTGTCTTTAAACTGTACATTACCTCTTACCTGCATCTGTATTAGTTTGTTGCCTCTTTTCAAGGGATCACCTGTAAATATCGCAGACGATTCGTGTTCAAGCATCTCTTTATAAAGTAACAGTGTGTCAAATTTTGCTCCATTATGGGCAAGAATATACAGTCATTTTTTTTAACTTGGCCGCTAACTTGACAATATTTGATACAAAGAGTTTCACAGGGTTGTCGTGTGCAAGCATTTTAAAAACGTTTGTCCGTTTACCACATTCGTGAACTCATCACACTCGATCTCCATGCACTCATCACAGATAGTCTGGCTTACAAGTAAATGTGGAATAACCTCTTTGGTTTCAGCGTCGTGTATGTTTCTTTATCGTAGTACACGGTTTCATATAACATACATGCTTCACTCTATCCGCCTTATATTTTCAAGGCATGTAGAACAGTGAATTTGCCAGTGAATTTATGTTTGAAATTCCCCCAGTTATCCATCATGTGAAACATACCACACTTACAAATCCTCATTTTCCTGCAAGTGCCAATTGATTTATGGAGTTCAAAGCATTTATTATTGAAAAATGTACGTCTACACACATTACACTCCCTCTTCTCAGTTTCAACTACATGACTTTCACATATGGGGCTTTTACACTGCACACATACCATGTAGCACTCCTTAAAACGTTTCACTATATCATCCGCAAATTCGAGACATCCCTTACACAAATCATGATGCCTTCCAGATTTTCGACTTTTATCATAACTAGCGTAGAGAGTCCTAATATTACGGATGGGGATATACGATGTTCCTGACAATCCTAAAATAAGTAGGTCTTGTACGATCCCTCACACAGCTTTTAAAAACATACACAGTTCTACGACGATCATCCATTCCAAATACGACTATACGAGCATTCATTTCCTGCTCGACCCTTCTCAGCTCTTCTGTTCCCATATTACACTCAAACTCAAGCTTACAATCTGAAGCCAGTTTACGGGCACGCTGCACAACCGTAGGCAGCCAGATATTATACGCGATTGTATTTAGTCCAGGCAATATATGAGCTAAGACTATTGCTCTAAAGCCGAAACCACGATCGACATTTAAATCTTTCTGTAAATAGATTGAGAATTGAAATTAAGAGTATAAGGTGTGGGACTATGACCCACAACCCCGAATACTCTGTCAATATCTACCATGAAGTTGTCCATATTGAAGGCTGTACTACTTTGAGAGGCCTGCATTATACGGCCGAAGATATATTCTATGTCTACATCGGCCAAGCGTCTGAACGATATTACTACCCAAAAATCATCTACATCCTCGTCATCTGACGCGAACCTGAAGGACAACCTCGTCCGGACTTCACGATCGTCGCGGCACTGAAGGGCAAACTCCACAATACGTTCAACTACACGTCGCAGTCCAACGCCGTTGCTATACAGGGATCCAGGTTCAACCTGACCACGTACCGATTTCTAGTCAGGGCAGGGGTAGGGGTAGCGGTGCGCACCAACTCAAATGTTATACCTTCCTCCACAGCAGGAGAAGCTGCTGCGGGTGCTGGTGTGAAGGAAGTACCCGGAATTGAAGAGGAATAAGGGGGTATATTTGAGGAAGGTACTATTGTGGGGGTTGTGTCGTAAGACGTAAAAGGTTGGGGCTCTATTACTGGGAATCTAACAACCGGCGCAATCCTGGCACGCTTTATACCTTACGTGGAGTGTTCTTCATCACGCATCCTCTTTGAATTGTCGCGTGCTACAGTTATCGCTGGTGAGGGTTAGTCTGCCTGGATGGAGTCTGTAGCTACACGGTCGTCGGGGTCCTCTGTAATATCGATGATGGGTGGCTGTACATCGTCGTCATTCACGGTTCTGTGGAAGAAGGAAAACAAGAATATAAGGAGCAGCACTTAAATTTTGTTATATTTTGTAAATGACCCACTTAGGAGTGTGACGTTTTAGAGATGGAATCTGTAGAAAAATTCAGGTTCACAAGCCCCTCCACATGTATTATATCTGGCCCTACAGGATGTGGTAAAACTGTGTTTATGCTTAAAATCATTAAAGATAAGCGTGAGATGTTCTCAAAATTTGTGCATAAATTAATATGGTGCTATTCGACGTATCAATCAGTGTTCAACAAGTACCAAGATATTTTTTTCCACAAAGGTGTATATGATGTTAATTAGTTAAAGGGAGATGTAATTGTAATTGAAGATCTCATGTTGGAAATGGATAAAACGTTTGCCGAGACATTTACAGTGTTCTCCCACCATCTAAACCAGTGGTTCTTAACCTTTTTACTACCATGCCCCCTCTAGGAATTGGTCATTCCCTCCACGCCCCCCTTCAATCAAAATAACATTCTCAATAACTTCTCAATATTAGCCCATGCTCTCGTTAAGAGAATAACAAATACAATTAGAGAAATTCCTGTTTCTAGGGGGGCGCGCCCCCCAGGTTAAGAACCACTGATCTAAACATAATCGTGTTCTTCATCAATGAGAATCTATTTTTCAAAAATAGATATATGCGCGATGTCTCGTTAAATACACAATATCTAGTCTTATTCGCGCAACGTAGAGATTTGTCACAAATTGGGGTAATAGCCAATCAAATGTTCCCGAATCAGAGTTTTTGGAGGTTTATAAAGAAGCCACAATTCAGCGTTCCGGATATTTGCTTTGTGACTTTCACACGCGAAACATGTTTGGGTGTTTCTGAAAACGAACATATTCCCAAACGATCCTGACACAGTGTATATCCCAGAATGAAAAATAGGTTGAAGAAATATCGTGAGTTAATAAAAATCTATCAACAATTGCGCCGAACATTGCAGCAGGTGTTTGTTAAAAATATCGACTACGACTTTTTAAAATGCATCTGTGAAATTTGTCTTAATGTTATAAAATGTAATGTGCCAATGAAACCCCCTCAGAAGGCTCGCTTACATCGTTACAAGAACATAATACGTGCGCTCGCTCGTAAAAGTGAAACTGTGAGGAAGAAAAAGCGAATTATTGTACAAAGAGGGGGGATCATTTCTCCCCATCTTATTTTCAGTTTTTGGGCTTTACTCACTAGATTAATAAAATGAAGAAAGTGGTAGTGATTCCGCACGAGGTGTATGCTTCATTGCAAAGTTCAAAGATTCCAGACACTGTTCTAGAACCCCGCAAAAGTAGGCTTAAAAGAATGGAAAGCGATTTGTTTGCCCTATTAAACTGTGAAAAGTCACTTGATGAGAAAAGGATCTTGTACCAAGAGGCTCTGCAGAAATTTCTTCATGAGTACGAAGATTATAAAAATCCGACAAAGCTCCCCGTGGTTATTAGGCACAGCGCGATCAACGCTGAGCATGGCGAAATAGAACCTGGGCCCAACGTTAGAGATGACGAAACAAAGAATAATGGAACGCAACACATCGAAAATGTGTTAAAAAGCAGTCTCCCACATACATTGAGGAATAAATGCTTAAGTGTTTATAATCTATTGAGTGAGGACTCCATCATAAAGTGGACCGATACAGGCGAGGTCATTGTTGAAGGAACAAGGGTACATGGATCCAATATCGTCGACATTGTTCATGATCTGGTGAGAAAGTGGGACAGGCCCTCACCAACAGGATGGAAGCATATTAAAGCAAAACTGCAACAAATAAATGTCCCCAAAACATTGATAGGAAATCTGAATAGGTGAAAAGACTTGGAGCAAGTCTCGCATGTGTCACAACTGAGTACGCCATCACCCCCAACAATAGCATTTCTGCAGAGGAGAAAGAAGAGGACAAACGCCCAACCTTATCCACGTGTCTCTAAAGTGCCCAAATGACTAAAATATTAAGAAAAAGTTATTATGACATTTCTAACCCCGCCTCCTATGGCGGCGTTAATAGACTGTACAGATGTGTTTAAAATGATGAAGTAGGGAAAAAAGATGTTGAGAAGTTTTTGCGAGAGGAGGATGCTTATGCATTTCATAAGCCGGTGAGAAAAAGGTTTAAAAAGGCAAAGACAACAGCGGCTTCGATTGGTTCTATTTGGCAAGCGGATTTAACAGACATGCAAAGATATTCAGTGTATAAAAACGGATACCGCTACATCGTATTCATAATAGATGTATTCTCTAGATATCTGTTGCTAATTCCTCTGAAAAATAAATCGCCTGAAACAGTTACTAAAGCTACCAAAACGTTGATTTTGAAGCAGGATAGGGTTCCTGGCTATTTTTATACGGATATGAGGAAATAATTTATAGGTCGCGCTTTTCAGAACATGCTGACAGAGTTTAATATCAGTTACTACACAAGCAGTTCTATACACAAGGCCTCTTTAGCTGAAAGAGTTCAACTTACCATAAAGGAACTGCATGCATCGCTATTTTACACATTAAAACACATACAGATATATAAATGTTCTGGGGTCATTGGCATCGTCATGCAACCGTTCACACCACCTTACGATTGGTACAATTCCTAACGAAGTTTTAGAAAGAAGTACGCGCACAGAGGTGAGAATAGATGGAGCACCGCCACCACACTCTACTCGTTTCTCAATCAATGATTATGTAAGCCTATCACGTTCGGGAAATAAATTCCGAAGTGATTTCAGCAAGGATGGACACGTGAGATTTTTAAAGTTAGTGCTATGAGACCTAAAGGCGAGATAATGATGTATTACGTTGAAGATTTGAATGGGGAAGAAATCGCTAGAGGCTTTTACGGTGAGGAGTTGCAAAAAGTGACATTTAATTTAGGAAAAAGTATGTTTAAAATTGAAAAAAATTTAGGCAGCAAAGGTTCAGGAAAGAGAAAAATGTACCTAGTGAAATGGCTAGGATACCCAGAAAGCTTCAACACCTATATAAAAGCTGCTGCAATAATGAAGCTTAAATAGTATGCAACATGGCGCCTAACCACTTCTATGTCACACTCCCGTCCTCTTCTCTGTCTGTACATCATAACAACACCCTCGCCAATTTTGTGACAGAACTCCACGGCCCATTGAGTTGGAACGTGATTCGTACGAAGTTGGTGTTTGTGAATACCAGCTAGCCACCAAATTTTTAACTCTTGAAAATGAGCAGATCATATTTCTGATCCTTAGAAGAATCGATGTGTGTGAAAAATTAGGCATAATCTTAGACAACACTATGCGATCAGTCCTCTTCGGTGAGGTGCAGTAATATAGTACAAATGTAACACTAGGAATCGGTCATTATGACAGCCACGAATATTGTGACGGGGTTAAACAAGATTCTTGAAAAGTCGAACCTTCAAACAATTTACTTTTTGAAGTCGTAAACATAAACACTCCTGCAATCACGTTGAAGTTAAAATCAATGCTTAGTAGAAATATTAAAGTTAAAGAGCTGTTCACAATTGTGGCCGAGGGTCGATACGGTGCAGCCCTTCAAAGAGACCTTTCACGACGTACAACATGACTTGTCCAGCTTAATGTATCAGCTGAAGATGGAGAAAGTGGGTGAAAGCTATCCATCCCGAGGCATGTGCTATATTTACAGCAATATCGTAGAGCATTACATATGAAAAGCCCCATTATGTGAATGTTGCGACTAATCTATTAACCAATATCTCAATATATATAAGAACGATTGAGAGAAAAAATTTCCCATTCGGTAATGGGAGCTTAATAGTAAAGCTACACTTTCGTCGCTTTCAGTTATAATGACGCGAAGGCTTTTCTCAGTCTATCGAGGGTGAGAGATCATCGTGGGAGTGGGCTTGGATCCATTTTTTCAACCATACTACGCACGGTTCTTCTACTGTTGAAGATTGGGGGCTAGATACCTCGGGAGGAAGGCGTTACAATCAGGTTTTAACAAGGAAGGAGACATAATGTGTGGAACTAAACCTAAAGAAGCTCTAAAACAACATTTAAAACGTACATGGGACGAAATCATCAAAGATGCAAGGAGAAAAATTCGTGGTGGTGGAAAGAAGAAGAGGACTGTCCGGAAGAAGGGGTTACACGTAGCGCTAAACGTAAAAGGACATCAAAAAAGAAGTGTTCTAAGCGTACGAAGCCTATGGCTGATCAATTTTTTAACTGATATAAGCTGAGGACACTACTCTCACGAATCATAGGCTGATTACTACTTGTCGACCTGTCGAGAGAGGTGGCACTATTTCTGACTCGTCAATGCGCGTTTCATCCATCCGTGTAGTTCACAATGCTGTAAATCGGAAATGTCCCTCTTTGATATGCCCCCAACTCAGGTCTCTATTGAGCATAGCTACTTTATTACAATTAATCCATTAAACACAATCAGTTCGCCGAGTGCCCCTATAGAATTCGTGATACCTGGCTCAGGCCCTTACTTTTTTGACCCGAGCTGCATGCACATGTACGCTAAACTTCGTATAGCCCATTCAGATGAAACGGACTGCGATGATAGTTACTCTGCATACCCTGAAACCAACTTTCTACACTCCATATTCAGCCAGTGTGAGGTGTATTTAAGTCAGGTTAACATCTCGGCAGGAACGGGTTATTATCACCTACGAGCATATCTGGAAAATGTCCTCAACTTTTCAAAAGAAGCGAAGGATACCTTTTTAACTGCCGAGGTCTATCATCAGACTAAAGACGAAAGTAGTATGAAGGACAAATTTAAAAATTCTAAAAAGAAGATATACGAGTGTTTTAGACATCTGCATACAGATTTCGCATTCCAGGAGAAACTGCTTATGAACGGCATCGACATGAAACTAAAACTCAACCACATGAGTCCTGAGATCTGCATAAATCTGGGACCTGATCAAGAAGAGGGAGCAAACCCCGTTGTGATTCACATCATGAAAATATATCTGCGTTTACGGCGAGTGAAATTAAGTTCCCCGAAATATGTAGAAATTGAAAAAAATTTAATACACGCAACAGTAAAATACCCAATTAACAGGGTACAGATCAAGCTATACACGGTGCCCGCAGGGTTGGCCTCGAAGCAGATAGAAAACGTGTCCCTGGGAGTTCTACCTAAAAGGATATTAATTGGAATACAGGATCACGCATCGCGAATGGAAAATATAAAAAGAGCGCCTTTAAATTCTAGAATTTCGGCCTTAAAAATATAACTATACGTAAATGGCGTTGCATTGGGCGGGACTATGGTGGTTACGGACTACTCATCAGACGCTGTGTTCCCGCTCTGCGCGAGAGATTATAGTAATGTGGTTCATATTGCCGGTGGCTGTGACGAGCTTGGGTTTGGCGTAACGCAGAAAGAATTTTCGAAACATTTAACCTTCACCCGTTTGATATTACCCCTGACTTTTCTGCTGGTGTGAATACACACTTAGGTCCACAACAAACTGGGAACATCTCAGTCTGATTGGAATTCACCAACTCTATAGACGCGCCTATATTAGCGTACTCGTGTACCTCGAATCACAAGCTCTAATAGAAGTTGACCGCTACCGGAACTTTGTCACAGACTTTTAAAATGGACGCAAATACACTCCAGAGAGCAGTGAAAAGTGACCGAATCACACGCTCCAAATTTATCGGTGTGTTTGCGAAGAATGAAACAATGAACGTGGCAACTACGGGAGATTGGTGTAGTCTTATCTTGAACACCGACATTGTTGTTAATATGGGAATTCATTGGTTTGCAATCTATTTTAAAAATAGGGAAAGAATGTGCTATTTTGATTCACTTGGCACTCAGCCCTGGAGTGACCCTGTGGTTGTACAATTTATCGAACAGCTACATATCCCTGAAAGTGTCTGGAATCCTTACCGTTTCGAAGGATATTTTAGTAATACTTGTGGCATGTATTGCCTTTCATTTCTCTTGCACTTGTCTCGTGGGAAGGGATTTATAAATTTTTAAAAATTATTCGATTTGTGCGACACTGGGATGAATGGTGAATTGGTGTGCAAACAGATAAAAAAGCTACCCATTTGTATGCACTCGTTGTATTGTGTAAAGTTTTACGTGTGTGTGTGTGTGTGTATTTGTAACTATATTGTGTAAAGTTGTACACAATATAGTTTTACACAATATAATTATAACTCTAAAATGTCTCCATTAATGTTAGTCTTATTTAACGGACCCTAGTTCTGTAAGCCGATCTGTACTAAAACTTGCTTTCTACCATTTAATAAATTGAATGAAAATACATTGTTTTGTTTTTAACCACAGAAAAAACACATTAGTTCCTCGATGACCTGGCATTCGTTGGACTGGATGTGGGCCAATACCGCGACCTCGGTATTCAGGTCACTGGGTTGGCTGCCCGGTAAAGTCTCCAAATCGCCGTCATTTATTTGCCTTTCATCAAAACTGTCGCGAAAAGTAGCTATAACACGATTAAGTTCGGCATCAGTCCTTTAAGGAGAAATTAACATGATTAGTTCATACTGAATCGTTTTTATTTAAAGTTAAATTAAATTATAGTTTAATTAAAGAGTTACAATAAGAGAAAAGAGCGATTAGGGCGCCCGGGGCAAATAATAATCACAAAGCAGATATCCTAACAGGTCTCAAAAGGAAGATTAGCTGGCTGTGCTATGCATCAAATTCCCGCACCGGGTCTCGAACCCCGGACCGCTGGCAATTCGGCAATTCTTCAAAGTTTTGGCAATTCTAAAACCCTACCTGTAGAACTTTCTATAAATTTTTAAGTTATGAGAAACAAGCGTGTAATAAAATTTCACTTTCAAGTGATACATTCATCGTTTAATAAATCCACTGGCTAAATGACGTTATCAGGAAGGAAGATTAGCTGGGTGTATTACGCATCGTCTGCCTTCACCTCGTCTCGACTCCTAGGCAGACATCCTTTCACATAGTTTTTATACGAATTTTTATAAATTATAACACTTGCACTGATTGAAACGATAAATACACATAGCCCGGCCTTCCGCTTAAATCACAAACAATTTTTTGAAAACGCATTTATTATGGCTTTTTATAAATTAACTAACACCGGCACTGAATGATACGATGTATAATGTCGTATTCAATGGTCGAGTCTTTCTCGCCGTCACAAATTTCTGCAATGGATTGCGTTCAAAGTAAGGCGTTCCGGTCTGCCACTGCGTAAAGGCGGAACGCAGCCGCTGCATAGAAATTTTTATCTTCAAACAATTCCGGGGAGATGTAAAGCTGCTGTGAATGACTCATGGCGAGATATTTCTGTAGTACTCGTTGATAATGCAACTGATGAGGATTTCAGATGAAAATACTCCCTTTTATAGACGGGAACCTAATTGTCAACACCCACAATAGCCAAATCACGAGTTTCCTATTGGCCGTCGGTGAAATTTGGGTAGGGCTTAAAGTGTGAGTGCTATCATCCACCAAACAGAGGTTATGGGGCTCCGCCTAATGTACTGTAATTGGCCGTTCCATAGATTTCTTCCAGAACCGTGGTGAGAGACAGAGAAAGATGGAGAGTGAGAGCGTGAGAAAGAGAGGAAACTAATATAGAAGGATGGATTTCATCATAAAAATTGATTATTATTTACCATTTGTTTTATATATATATATATATATATATATATATATATATATATATATATATATATTTGTCTTGAAGATGAATTTATCTTGAAACAGAATAATTGGATAAAAGAGGAAAAATTAATAAGTTACACCTAAATAGAACCTATGTGGGCGAAAAACGTGAAATGAAATAGTTATCCCGAAATACAATCTTTTTTTAAAATAAAGTTATATTAATATCTTTTGTAATAAGGTTTAAAGATATATTGGCGTCTTAAAGATAAATTTGTATTGAAACAAATTAGTTGCGTAAAAGAGGAAAAATGAATAAGTTACCCCGAAATAGAATCTTTTTTGTTTTAAAAATCATATTAATGCTTTTTATGTTATAGTTTAACCCATGGACCAGATGGAAAACGTGCTCTATCCATGAGACACAAACGCCAATATCCCATGGGTAACGTGCGGTATCCATATGCACTTAATTTTTCTACCGCTTTAATATTCTTAGGCGAATATTACTGGGGGATTTCTGAGTCGTAGGAGAAGTTTATTGACTCAAATCTCCCAACCAATCACAAATGAGTATAATTTGTGGGTGGGACTAACATTATATACATCGCGTCATTTATGCCCTTGAGCAATGTTTACGGCGGTGGTTGACCTGTGTTTGTCATAATTGCTTTTTATACTTATAAACTTTCATAATGAGTGAAATAGATGTGTGACACTGATTCTGATTACATTCCTACTGAGGAAGAGGATAGTGATTGGCTTATTGAGTTAATGACACCAGCGTTGAGAATGAACGGGAAAATGAGCCTATTCAATTAGAGAAAAACTGGACTCGTGTTCCAAATTTGTTTGAAGAAAAAAGGCCATCGGAGAAGCCTCCAGTACAGCGCTCTTATTCCAGTGTAAATCCAAATATTGTGTTTGATCATGAAAAAGTAATTGTGTTTCAATTTATTTATTGATGATGATGTAGTTGCATAATCGTCAGAGTCATACAATGTTTTCCTAAGTAATTTTTTGTGGTTTTGAGAAAAACGAAAAAAAGGGTTCTAAATTAAATTACTTATGACAGGAAAATATGAATTTTTGCAAATATCACCCTTATAGTTCATCCTACAAGGACGAAATTTGTACCAAGAGATTCGCAATTTTTTTTACACGGCAGTAGCAGCAAAAACTCAAAAACGTCAAAAAAAGTGACTTAGGAAATTTTGTTTTGAAGCTGACGAATTATATTGGCCAGTGTGTAAATGATAAGGCCAGAAAATTTTTCGAGCAAAATCCTCAACTGAATATATATAGATATGTAATATTTATCCACTCGGTGGTGGCGCCTCGGTGGTGTAGTGGTTAGCGTTGCTGACTACGAATCCATCGTCCCCGGGTTCTAGACCCGACGGCAGCCGGCGCGCAGCAAAACCCAGCTGTTCTTCCTTCCATACAATAAAAAGAAAGTGGTTGGTAGATAAATGGGTACCCTAGGTAGCCTATTGGTTAAGACGCTGGGCTGCTGATGGGGCGTGGTTCGGATTCCACGTTAAACTGTAGGTCTAAGGTGGAGTGAAAAGTTTGACCTTCGTCAGAATGAACAATTCGGGCTGAAGCTAGCCAAGGGTTATATATTAATCATTAAACTAAAGTGACCGAAATTATAAAATTATATCTGAAAAAATATAAAATTATCCCCTCTCTCTCCATCTCGGATCCGCGAGTGATAGAAAATGCGTAACTAGGTATCAACGGGTTAAGGATAAAATTGTGTATTATGATGAAAATTTGTATTGAAACAAAATAATTGACCAAAAGGGGAAAAATTAATAAGTTACCCTTAATTTAATTTCTAATTTGTTTTAAAAATCACATTAATACTTTTTATGTTATGGTTTAAGGATAAAATTGTGTATTATAATGAAAATTTATTTTTGCCTTAAACTTAGTTTATCTTCGATTTTTTGTTTAAAAGATCTCCCCCAAAATGCCAAATTGGCCTCATGGTGGGAACACCACGAGAAGCTCAATATAAAAACCATTGGCGCTGCCTTTTAATCAGATCTTGTCGGTCTACCCCTTGGCCCCATAAACGTATTTGTTTATGTTTAATAGCTTTGTCTATTGAGTCGTATTTAGAGACCTTGTCGGTCTACCAGGAGCTGGTAAGTAAAGCGGTGGTGGTGGTGGTTGTGGTGCTGTGGAGGTGGTTGGGTGGTTGTGGTGCTGTGGTGGTGTAATACTGCTTCAGCACCAATCGTCTAAGTTTCGACGGTTGGTAGCCCTCGTATCGGTTACGTGGAGTTGATGGGATGAGCTCCTAAAAGTCGTAGCCCTTATCTCACTATGTGCTGAGGATGGGATGAGCTCCTAAAAGTCTATACTTAGACGATTGGTGGTGATGTGGTTCTTTTTTTGTGTAGTGGTTGTGCTCGTATATAGTTTGCTATTTGGGCTTCGCATGCATCAGTTTATATATATATATATATATGTGATAATAGGGGTTTTATGGGCGTACACTCGGGGAGTGTATGTGCGTTTGTGTGCGCTTTTAATTCGTTCGAAGGTTATTAATATATACAGGCCATTTATGCCTTCTAAGAAGCCTTCTAAGCCAACAGGCTGATTAGGACCTTATAAGACAGCGGGCGCTCAAATGAACTCTCAATATGCGTTTGGCAGGAGCCAAGCGAACACTTCTCTCTCCTCCTTTCTCTCTTACGTTAGGTATACCCCTTTCGGGAGTGAGGCCGTCCCAACTTCTCCCCAAAAGAGGTCAGGTGGACTCCCCAGCTTTCTGGGGGAGTTCCCTTTCATTGCAGCTTGGGGGATAACCCCTCCCCCATAGTTGCATAGCCCCTCCAGCTTTGTTGCATAACCTCTTGCAACATTCCCCCTCCCCCTTTGCAACATTCCTTAACATTTGCAATTGCATTGCACTCTAACCTTTTGCGCCCATCCTACTCGCATTCTCAAAGATCATAAGGACTTAATTCCGCTTTTCAGGTCAACTTCACCTTCTCTTCCCTACCTTTACGGTCGTGTTAAAACCCACAAATGTGGCAACCCTATGCGCCCTATTATTAGCTCTGTGTGTTCTATTACCTATAAACTCTCCAAATGGCTTGTCAAAGACTTGTACCCCATTCTCGGAACTATATCTGATTCACATGTAAAGAGTTCCATGGATCTTATTGAAAAAATGAATAATGTACGCACTGAAACCAACGATAGACTGATCAGTTTTGACGTTTGTTCATTGTTTACAAAGGTGCCGATTGACGATATGCTTGACTTTCTCTCCCGAGAATTACATAAGTATGAACTGCCACTACCTGCACACATCGTTTTGGAACTCATTAAACTTTGCATCAAAGACTGTGAATATACTTTCAGTAGCGACTATTATCAATATGTTTTTGGGATGGCCATGGGTAATCCCTTGTCGCCCATCCTCTCCAATATTTATATGGAGTTTTTCGAAATTACTTACATTCTGAGAATCCTGGGGGTTGGCATCCCATGGTTGCGGTACGTCGACGATATTTTGTGTATCTAGCCCAGGAAGCATGACCTGAATGACTTCCTCCTTCAGTTAAATGATCAAGTCCCTTCCATTAAGTTTACTCAATCCCGTTTTTGAATGTTCATGTACATAGGGAAAGCCCAGGTTTTGAGTTTAGTATCTATTGGAAAAAAACAAACAATTTGTCCTACGTACACTTTTACGCCGGACATGACACCCCCATTAAGAAGGCCATATTTTCCTCAATGTTTCTCCGCGCTCTCAGGATCGCCAGTCCGGAATACATGGATGCCGAATTAGAAAAAATCAATGGTACTGGAAGTGATATGTGCTACCCAACCCACCTGCGTTTAAGGAATCTTTTCTTAACAAGACAAACCGGATCTTCTATCGCGTGAATAATAACACTCGCACTTTGTCAAAGAATATTTTAGTACTTCCATTTTTCCCAGGCTTTTTAGGCTTTGCTAATGTACTTAAACTTTTGAATATTAATGTAGCATTTCCATATAACTATATTGTGGAAAATATCATAGTTAAAAATAGCCCTACCAATAATTCAGGCATTATCTATAAGATTGGTTGTAAACAATATGATTCCTTTTACATTGGTCAGACGGGAAAAGATTTGCACACGCGTGTAAAACAGCATCAATATTCCGTTAGAACGGGACAGTCGTCCACTGCCCTTTTTGTCCATTTGCCAGTTATCCTACTGTATTCATTGGAATAATGCTTCAGCTTTGTTTCACTCTAGCAGCATTGTTAATAGAAATATTCTTGAGTCTGCTATTATTCAACTTAAAAATAATTTTGACATGAGCCATGGTCTTTTTCCACTTGATCTTGTTGTTCTGAATTCGTTCAGAACGGATTTAGACAAGAAGGGCAAAGTGCTAAAACTTTGGTAGTTTTCCCTTATAAATTTGTATGCTCCTCTTACAATTTTTACTTTTCAATTTATTTTTATTTTTTTATTTTTTGTGACCTATATATAATTCAGGCATTATCTATAAAATTGGTTGTAAACAATCCACTTGATCCTGTTGTTTTGAATTCGTTCAGAACGGATTTAGACAAGAAGGGCAAAGTGCTAAAATTGGTAGTTTTTCCTTACAAATTTGTATGCTCCTCCCACAATTTTTATTTCTATATTTATATTATATATATATATATATATATATATATATATATACTGTATATATATATATATATATATATATATTCTTTTTTTTTTGTGACCTATATATAGTATCGAACTCTTTATTTACTTCAGTGTTCCTGAGGATGTCATTAGACGAAAGCGCTTGAGCACCATTCTGTGTTTCCTTTCCTTCGTGGTTCCTTTCATCATATATATATATATATAATATATATATATATATATATATATCACAGACAGAGAGAGATAGAGAGAGAGAGAGTGTGTGTGTGTGTGTGTGTGTGTGTGGTTGTGTGTGTGTTCCAGTTCGTTAAACTTTTCAAAATTTGATGGTCTTAAAAAGAACTTTATAGAATGTTTTCATAAATGTCTCGCTAATTGGGAATACTTCATCAGATTTGTATTCCGTTTAGAAGAATTTTGAGACCGAAACTAAAATTCGAAACTTCGTTTTTTATTTGCGTTATCAGCAGTTATAACAGTAGAGTGGACCATTTGAAATAATTACATTAAACAGTTGATAAATATTACTAAGCTACCTCTCAGGAATGGTTATCAGACCAAAACATATCCTATAGACATATATACTAATTCAAAAAATCAAAGTCAGACTTTGCCCACCAAGATGGTACCAGTAAATGAAAGTTTTGTTCCTGGCACATGGAATAATAAGGGGAATGAGGGATTGATAAAGGTAAAAGGGTGGTAGGGGAGTCTGATAAAGAAAAACAATAAGGTGGACGTGGTCTAGTCACACACGTGTATGTATATATATGATGATGACTAATGATGAGTCATACCAGCGTAAATCATGCCAAAGAATCTGTGAATAGGGTATGATAAGGGGGATGGGAGTGATGAGAAAAATGAATACATCTACTGTACACGAGTGTGTGGCGTCATTTTACAAACCTTAGCAATCAAACATATGTCAGTGACAAAAATTTAGACAGAAATGGATTGATTTGAGAATTTCCCCTCAAGAACCACCACATAGCTGTTTATGATTATATATTTACTGAAATTTTTGGTAGGATGATGTCCTCATTCCCTTTTATGAGATGGATTTGAGGGTAGAGGGAGCTCAAGCTATCCTTAACCCCCAAACCCACACACCAGAAGTCGTCCCTCTAATCAGGTGGCTTAACTGTGGACGGGGCCTAAACAACATGACCAGAGAGGAAGTCCAACTGTAAGTTCACATGTTTCATACTCGTAGAATGAATTAACTTTTATAATTTTAATATATGAATGATAAATTATAATTATCAGCCTATTTTCAAGTTCTTACTGTTCACTAAATTCACAGTCCTTTTTATTTATCCTAAACTCAACCAGTCGTACAGACAGTTTTTTTGCAAATTTTTACTGTGGACAATTTACCCCACAGATCCTATCAAAACTCAAATTCACACACTTTACACATCACTTAATGCATTATTTCATCCTATTATCAAACCTGGTTCCTTTAGGAAAGAATTTCTCTCAGATTAATGTGAGAGCAGAATCTTTAGGGTAATCTCAAAAATCTAGTTAACAGGATTTATATAAGAACATAAGAATAAATAAAATCTTTGTAGGACTCTCTAGATTATTACTGATCAAAATAATAATCAAACCAGTACAAATACATAATGCTATGTATATAATAATACATTAATTGTACAAAATTACCAACTAATTACAAAGTTTCAGAATTTCAATAAAGTTAATATGTACAAAGGAGCTTCTCTGGCCTTTTAAATATTTTAATTCACTCCATCATATACCTTAAAAGGTTTACTACCAATGTATTTATGTTCTCCAACGCACGCACGCACACACACACACACACACACACATACATACAGTCTTTCCAATTTTTTTTTTCATTGTCTCCGCTATTTCTAACTCCTTTATGCAGGACTGTCATAGTTGAAAGAATCTCAAGGTTTAAATTAAAGTTAAGTCTTCTTCAGTAAATACAAAACAAAAGTATTCATTAAAAGTACCAATTAGAATCTGTCTTCTGCAAAGACACTCACCAAATAGAAATGCTCTTAATTTCCTGAATTTATTAAAATATTATCCAAAAATTTCTATTAACTTTAGTTCAACTACATTTTATCATTTACAATTTATATTAAAAATAGAAATATTATTACTTTATTAATGTAAATTTCACTTTATTAATGAAATTTTCACATTCTTCAGAAATTCCTTAACACAATCGTACATGGGAAATGTAATTTCACTGTCGCATGATCCAGTGTTTCCCAACCGGGGGCCATATGGCTCCCTGGGGGCCATGGCACATTTGAAGGGGGCCACAGGAAAATGTTATTTTGTAAAATAGAGTTAGATTTGCATATTACCTACTGAAAATAATGCTTATGGGGGCCACAGGAAAAAATAAGGTTCCTAAGGGGGCCATAAGCCAAAACCGGTTGGGAACCACTGCGGCATAAGCTATCAAAACTTATTTGAAATCAGCTAATAACACTGGTCAACAAGTATTTTTCATCAGATATAATTATGGGTGGGCTAGATAGCTGTTGGGACACTGATTCCAAATCTGTTTTCGGTTTTCCTCCAGCACGTCTAGTTTTCGAGATGAGACCGATCATAATATATATAATAAATATAATATATATATAATATAATCTATATTATGATAAGAGAGCTGTCCGTCTGTCCGTCTGTCCGTCTGTCCGTCACACTTTCAGAAATTGTGAGAAAAAATTCAGAAATTGTAAAAAAAATTCAGAAATTGTATTACGGGCGGCAATGTGAAGCTCAAGATTTTCAAGACTGTTCTTTTCTGTAGTTTAGCAATGGGGGAAGGGTGGGGGGGGGTAATGGGGGAGGGGTGGGGTAATGGGGAGGGGTGGGGGTAATGGGGGAGGGGGTTAGCCCCCAAGTTGTATGAATGGGGGTGAGGAGGTTTTGGGAGATACCAGATTCAGAAATATTGACACAATGTGAAGCTCAAAATTTTCACGGCTGGGTTCTTTTTTTGTAGTTTAGCCTGTCTAACCGTCAGCGAAGCGGCGGGAACTGTACTAGTACTATATAAAATGCCAAATCACATACAAAATACAAATTCCTTAATAACAATTTAAAATAAAGTTAAAAATTATAAACAGTAGCTAAGAAAATGTAAAACATTAAAACTAAAAGGTAAATAAATGTGAAGTTAATGTTTTCTTTGACTGGTGGAGACTACAATAGGCAGAACCTTAAATAGACTAATAAACCCCACAACTAGAGACTTAATTACAGTCCCCAAAGATATCCTGTATTTCACTTTGCCTTATATGGGAACCTCAAGTTTTAACATTAGAAACAAACTTTTAAAATTGCTCAAGGAATTCTACCCACAACTATGTATAAAAATTATATTCACCCCCCGTCTAAATCGATTTATCATTTATTTAAATACAAGGATGTTATTCCTACACTTCTTAAGTCATCCATAGTTTACCAATACAAGTGTGACCACTGTATGGGGTCATATGTATATAGGTAAAACTAAACGACATTTAAAATCCCGTATTTACGAACATCTCGATAAATCGGTCTGTACAAATTTACCTCTTGGCAAACCACCTAATTCTCTCATACGTAACCACTCGCACAACAATAACCACCCAATTTCACAGTCTAATTTCGCCGTATTTGCTGCCCGGAAGTTCTGACCTTAAGCTCAAAATTATGGAATCTCTGTTTATTTATAAATTAAAACCAGACCTAAATTCTGATGAATCATCGGTAGATCTGTTATGTTTTGGTTAAGGTACTAGTTTATTTTATTTATTTACCTTTCAGTTTTAATGCTTTTGTATTTTTCCTAGCTACTTTTTATAATTGTAACTTTTTAATTTCACATTTATTTACCTTTCAGTTTTAATGTTTTAAATTTTCTTAGCGACTGTTTATAATTTTTAACTTTATTTTAAATTGTTATTAAGCAAGTTGTATTTTGTATGTGATTTGGCATTTTATTGTTTTAGCCCTGAAGGTGGAATTAGTGCATTCCGAAGCGTTGGTACTATTAAAATTTGAAGGATGTTTATTGTTTCTCTGGTGTTCCTGTTTATTATATATAATATAATATATAATACTATATATACAATATATAATATGTGTCCTTAATATAATGTTACCGGTCCTCCTTTTGTTTCGTTATTATGTGTTCACAAAGCAATGTGGTGTTCACAGAACAGTTTATCCAATCGGCCCATTAAAGGTTCATTCAAAGAAAACATTCAAATGAGTCAAATATATTTACAAAAACCTATAATCTAAACTTAAATTAACACCGACACTACGGACTTAAGATATGTACAAAGCGTAGGTCCTACTCCTACTTAAAGTAAACTATCACTTCACTTGTCTCAGTCGCAGTGGTGTTCCAAAACTGTTAATCTTGACTCCCGGCTGTTGCAAGTGATTTAGATGGACAGGCAAGGATAGGCTTTGTTTCCAATCCTGCCTTGATTTCCCAATTGATGCCGCTTAACCTTGGAACTGGGACCACAAAATATTCTGACCGTCACGTTCAGCTCCTGTAGACGGCCGTTCCAATTACCAGGAATTCAGTTTCCCAGCCGAACCTAAGCGCAGTTCCACATTCCAGATTTGAAGCCTCGTATAGAGGCTTCATACTTGCACTATAGGCAATGTTCAGACACCACTGTACCCTGTACCCTGAAGTGACCACAGATTTAATGCCGACAACTCAAACTTTTAAATATCCAACTTTCTTGAAATTTCTGCAACTTGAATTTCCGGCTTCCAACCTTTATTGCTCAGATCACAAGTACGAATCATCCCCAAACTTCCATTACTATCTTTCACCTCGCTCACTTCCAAGTCATTCACACCAAGCTCTAGTCTCATACTCCACCTATCGCTCACATTCAACTTTCACAATTACCCTATCATATCAAACACACTCTTACAATAATATAATAATATATATAATATGCATATAACTATATATAATATAATATATAATACTGTATATACACAATACATAATAGGCGTCCTTTATATAATAATATATATAATATGCGTCCTTTATATAATAATATATATAATATGCGTCCTTTATATAATAATATATATAATATGCGTCCTTTATACATGTAGTGGAGTATTTTGTCGTTGCAGCTTAGGTGTAGGTTTTTGCTTTACCGTTTCTGTACCCTCATATATGGCATTTTGTCGTTTCAACTTAGGCTTTCCGCAGGTTGTCTCGTGGTATTTTAGGTGAGAGCAGTTGCTGGCCACAAATTTGCAAACGTTGCACATGTACACCCTTTTATTCTTTGGCGTAACAGTCACATGTCTAGTTGTGTGTTGTTTTGTTTTGTGTCGCCCACTTACACATTTTATTTTTTTAGGTGATTTACATCAACCGACTCATTGATCATCATACCTCGAAAATGTAAAATTCACCCCGACAATTTCTGTTACATGTGAGGTTCGTTCGCGATTAAATCACAACGGCGTACAATCACGATGGATCTTCTGAAAACTTACCGGTTATACTTCGGCTGTCCACTAGGCGACCAAGATAAGGCGTGGGCGCCACATGTTATCTATACCGATTGTTCGAATGGATTACGTGACTGGTTGAACCAAAGGAAAAAGTCGATGCCGTTCGTTATACCTATGATATGGAGGGAGCCGAGAGACCATCATGGCGATTGTTACTTTTGCAATGTTAACATAACTGGATTCTCCGTGAAGAACAAGCATAACAGCGTTTATCCGAACGTAGACTCCACGATCAGAGAGATCCATTACGATGACACGATGCCGATTTCGGTACCTCCACAGCATGGACTCGATTCTTTAGAAGACGAAAGGGAATCCGACGAAGGTGCGATTGGCGGAGATGCGGGACATTCGGCCGATCTTGACTACACACCTGATTAAGAGCAATCGAAGTCGGAGAGGCTTACCCAAAACGAGTTGAATGAACTCATTAGAGACATAGCCCTCTCCAAAGAGAAATCAGAACTTCTCTCCTCGAGACTCAAGCAGAAACAGTTACTTGAGAAGAACGTACGAATGTGTCACTATCGAAAAAGAAACCATGATTTGGCGACATTCTTTACAGTAGACGGTCCACTCTGCTATTGCCATGATATCAATGTACTTTTCGAGAACTTGTCACAGGTACACACACCATCTAAGTGGTGCCTCTTCAGTGATTCCTCACAGCGAAGCTTCAAAACGGTTATCCTGCATAACGGGAACTTAAAGCCGTCCATCCCGATCGCCCACTCCGTTCATCTAAAGGAGACGTACGATAACATGAATATACCACTCGAAGCAATCCAATACAGCACTCATCAATGGAATATCTGTGGTGATCCCAAAGTCATTGGTATTTTAATGTACATGCAAGGAAGGTTCACGAAATACTGTTGTTTCCTATGCCTATGGGACAGCCGTGCTACCGCAGATCATTACATCAGACGTGACTGGCATCAAAGAAGCACATACGAGCCAGGAACGGGTAGTGTCTAGTGTGTTCCTTTAGTTGATCCAAAGAAGATTTTCCTGCCACCTCTCCACATTAAGCTCGACTTAATGAAAAAGTTTGTGAAAGCGATGAGTAAGGCGAATTCGAGAGGGTTTCGATACCTTGTTGAGAAATTTGCAAACATCAGTGCCGCAAAATTGAAGGAGAGAATCTTTGTGGGGGGCCTCAAATCAGAGGGGTTCTGCAGGGTGAAGGCTTTGAAGAAAGCCTCAATGCCTTAGAACTAAAAGCATGGTAGACTTACAAATGGATTTGTGGAAACTTCTTAGGTAGCCACAAGTCTCCCGAATACAAAGATGGAGTTCAGAAACTGCTCGATGCATATCATTAAATGGGCTGTCGCATGTCCTTGAAAATAAATTTTTTACATTCGCATCTAGATTTCTTTCCCGAAAACCTTGGCGCGGTGAATGGCGAACAGGGGGAACGCTTCCATCAAGATATCCAGTCAATGGAAAATCGCTACCAAGGTTTCTGGAACGAAAGTATGCTGGCAGACTACTGCTGGATATTGTACAGCGACGATCTGGACAAGGTTTACAAAAGAAAATCGTACTCGCAACGTTTTTAGGTTGGTGTACATTTCTTTTTATGAATGAAGTTGTACTTTTACGATAAATTTTGCTGAAATTATCACCAGTCATATTTCGATAACTAAATGTGCTAGAGGAACACCAAAAACAGATTTGGAATCAGCGTACAAAATTGGTCTAGAAAATTGTGTATACATCTTTGATGAGAGAAAAAGGTTCGATTTTGTCGACCAATGTAATAAGCTTCCACCACAAAGGGCAACCGTGCTGACTGAAGTTTCTTCCTGTTTACACCGACTTACGGATACCTTATAGTGACCCCTACATGTAAACGTATTCATGTAAATAGCTCTATACAGGTAACACTCAAGGATTTCTTAGACATAATACAGGCCAAAGCTAATGATCTATAGCTATCTCTATTACTGATTATCTCCATCTGTATATATACATATATATATATATATATATAAAACTATTGACTTCTTCTTAGGGAAACGGAGCTTACAGATGTAAAGAAGGACCAACACAAAAGCAAACATCGTTTTCGTTTATTTTTGTACTTCAGACGTTTCGACAAATCTTTTGTCATCATCAGTGAATTATAAACCTTAAAACCTTAAAAAAAAAAAAAAAAAAATAATTAAAATTACATTAATACAAAAGGAATTAAAATCGTTGAAATTACCTCAACTGGTAAATATACAATAATTACGTCAACCTCCATATTCGGCAGATACTGAGAGAGAACTGTATGAATGTCAGTTACATTGGAAGGTATAATATATCTATGAAAGTAGGTTGGTTGGTTAGTTAGAAGAGCTGTAATTTGTAAAATGAACTACTGTTGTTAATGGAGGGTTTGTTTCTATAGATGTACAAAGATTCTAAAATTCGGAGTTCTGTAAGGTTATTGGTTCTTGTTAAAATTTCGAATTGAGTTTTGTAAAGGGGATGGTTGTTATCATTACTATGGATTCTAATTGCGGATTGTGGTGGGTTACCTTTCTATGGTTATTTATCACTGCGTATTCGAAATGAAGTATCCAAACTTCTTAAGTCTAGTTATCCCCAAATAAATTTTAGATTCGCCTTCGTCAACCCACTTAAATTATCAAATTTTTTAAAGTTCAAAGGTAAATCCCCCAAAACTGTATGCCCCAATGTTGTTTATAAATACACATGCGACAGCTGTAAGGTTGCATATATGGCAGTAATCGACTTCACCTGGAGGTACGTCTTTCTCAACATTTGGGCTTATCAGTCCGTACCAACCGTCCCCTCAGTAACCCACAAATTACAGCTCTTCTAACTAACCAACCAACCTACTTTCATAGATATATTATACCTTCCAATGTAACTGATATTCATACAGTTTTCTCTCAGTATATGCTGAATATGGAGGTTGACGTAATTATAGTGTACTTACCAGTTGAGGTAATTTTAATGTAACTTAATTTTAATGAGTTTAACTCCTTTTGTATTAATGTAATTTTAATTATTTATTTTTATTTTGTTTTAAGATTTTAAGGTTTGTAATTCAATGATGATGACAAAAGATTTGTCGAAACGTCTGAAGTACAAAAATAAACGAAAATGTTTGCTGTTGTGTTGGTCCTTCTTTTCATCTCTCTCTCTCTCTCTCTCTCTCTCTCTCTCTCTCTCTCTCTCTATATATATTATATATATATATATATATATATATATACTGTCATATGGCCTATAATCTGCCAATAAACCTTTTCATTTTCATTTTTCATTTTCAATATACTGTATATATAGGATTTTATATCTATCGAGAGATGATTCTTTTTTTTTATTTTGGTAACCCCTAAAGTCCATAATTACATTAGTGATGTGTCATTGTTCTGCTGATGGTCCCTATAGTACGGGGTACTCATAATTCCTTGTCACCCCACTAAAATACTGACTGATTTTCGTTTTTCTTTCAGACCCATCTACCACTTGGATGGCCTACCAGTTCTTAATTTATCTTTTATAGTTCCTGTTGTGAATTTTTTTTTTCCCCATTTCAAGAGATTCTTTTTCTGGAGGAGCTGCTCGATTGAATTGGTCCTGGAAGTCTGCACGAGTATTTTCAATGGTTTTGCCATTACGTGGTCGTTCATGGACCCAGGTACCAGCCAATATGCGTTGTTCAATCGTATAGTTGCTGCTATCACAGATTTCAAACGAGTATGAAAGAAAAATGAAAATCAGTTGGTATTTTACTGGGTTGACAAGACATTGTGGACACCCTATACATAGTATGGTTAGTTGGCTTAGGTCTGAGGTTGGGTATTTTGCTGTAGGTCTGAAGTGGATGGTTTGCTGGGTTGGATAGTCTCTGTTTTTGAGGTTTGGCATCTCCTACTCCGCTTTTAATGTCACATTGGAAGGTTGCTTGAAATTACATTGCAATGTTGCAAGCAATGCATTGCACTCTACCTTGATGTAGCCATACTACTATTACCACACTCTGCTTTTTATCTTTTAACCAATCTTCAATCCACTTGGAAACGAATACAAGTCCTAGTCCTCTATCTTTATTCATCATTCGTGCGAGAGACCTTGTAAAAGGCTTTTTGAAAGTCGCGATACACTATATCTATTGCTCTAGTTGAGTTGTATAAAATATAGATATTATGAAGAAATTCTATGTCGCCTGAATCCATGTTGGGAATCAAAAATTAAATTGTTTGATTCCAGGTGATACACAATACACTCTGTAATAATGGATTTCAGCAGCTTGCCGACAATTGGCGTTAAACTGATCGGGCGGTAATTACAAGGATTTTGCCTATCACCCTTTTTAAAGATTGGTGTTACATTTGCTAATTTCCAGCCGGTTGAAACTTTCCCTAATTCGAATGATTGTTTGGATATGGATGGTTACCGAATTATCAACAATATTGTCGCTAACCCCTTTTAATACTCGAAAGAAGTTAGGACCGGATGATTTGTACTTACTCATCTTGCCAATTAGTTGCTGTACTTTATCTCTCGTAAAACGTATGTTCCCTGACGGAAGTTCACCGTCATACATAATTTGGGGATTTGGTACATCAGTTAAGTCTTCTTCCGTGAAGGCTATAACGAAGAACTCGTTTAAGTAATAACTATATATATATATATATATATTATATATATATATATATAATTATATAGGGTGTTTCATAACATGTGGAACGCAATTTCAGAATGGATTCAGGACCTGAACACAATAAAAAAATTAATATAAACATATGCCCGAAATCGCTTTTTTTCCGAGTTACAGCCCGTTTTTTTCCAGCAATTCTTTCCGCAAACTGTTTACAAACACTGCTTGCCGACAATGTTTGTGAGTGTACGAGACTTATTTCATGTATGGCCTTGCCGATTGTAATGTTTCGTACACTTTATAATATGTTTCAATATTGTTGGGTGCAGAGCCATCAGTCAGTCTGAGGTGCATCGCGGTATTTCAATGTTCGTATTCGTAACTTCTTAAAAGTTTTTGTGCTATTCAGTGATAGTGTGCATTTGAAGTGAGAATGGAGGCTTATTCAAAGAGAGAAGTGGCAAACATACATCTCATGTATGGACTTGCCGAGTGTAATGCAATCGCAGCAAGACGTCTAAATGCGGAAAGGTTTCCGAATCGCCGTCTGCCAGATAAGAAGACCTTTCAGAGAATAAACGAACGTCTTGGTGATACAGGATCATTCAACAAGCGAGTTTCAGATGGTGTTAGACCAATCAGCGCCAGAACTGTTGACTTGGATGAGCGGGTCCTGAATCGCGTGGAGGGACATCCTGGTGTCAGCACCCGAAGTATAGCAGGAGCAGAGGGTGTAAGATACACAACTGTGTGGAGAATTTTACGGGAACAATAGCTTTGCCCATATCACATTCAGAGAGTACAAGCCCTTACTAAAGCTGATTTCCCACCACGAAAGGCTTTTTTTACTTGGTTCCTTCAACAGTGTGCTCGCGATCCTCTTTTTCTATCCTCCGTGTTGTTTTCTGACGAGGCTGCCTTCACAAGAAATGGCGTGATCAATTTTCACAACACTCATCACTGGGCCGAAGAGAATTCGCATGCCATCATCCAGTCAAGTTACCAACAATAATTTAGTATAAATGTGTGGGCAGGATTTATTGCCGACAACTTAATCGGTCCTTTTGTTTAGCCTGGAAGATTAACAGGAGAATCCTATTCAAATTTTTTACGGAATGATTTAAGCGATTTACTAGATGAAGTTCCTCTTGGTGTCCGACTTCGATTGTGGTTTATGGAAGTAGTATGCCCGCGTTTGGTTAGAGGAATTTCGGGACGCTTTAAAACTTGCCCTGGAGACCTTCGCCTCCGTTATGAGGGGGGCCCCCTCCTTAAGTTCCTTACCTCATTTATGGGACCTCACCGTCCTTAATGAAGGGCACTTGCCCCTTGAAAGCCCGTTGCGGGACCCTCCTCCTTGGAAAAAAATCCTCCTGTGCGGTTCTTTCATGGTCTTTTATGGGACAAAAACAGACAGAACAAAACAAACAAAAACAGACAAAAACAAGCAAACATTCGAGTACTTTTTGTTCCGGCGCGTTCCGTCGTGTTCGTGTGGCTCCGCTAGTTTTATCTTTCTATAAGCGTTCATGTGTATATATATATATATATATATATATATATATTATATATATATATATATATATACTAGTATATGTAACCAACATATATATTTTGTATATAAGAACTGTAATGTAGGGCAAATAGCAAAGATTTGTTTAACGACACCCGTGATCTCATCGTTTCGGCTTAATATATTGATAAAGATACCACACCAAATAAAATTAGAATAAATACAGTTAACTCAAACAAATTTTGCTTTATTCCAATATTTGTATTACGAAATAGATCCAGAAACTATTAACTAAATTAATTTTAATTTCATTTATCTAATCTAAGGGGAGGCTAATATATTTCGACCCATTCGCAGTGGCGGCTCGTGCCTAGGAACTGCAGTCCCCCAGACACTCACTGCCAGTCGTATGATTCCTTGAGACTGTCTGAAGGAATCATACACTTGGCAGTGAGTGTCTGGGGGGACTGCAGCTCTGCAGCTCCTAGGCACGAGCCGCCATTGCCCATTCGTATAGTAACGTGGTACCAATCATCATGAACAGCAAATATTATCATTATTATCATAGCTAATTATATATGTGTATATATATATGTGTGTGTATATATATCAGCCCTTTTAAAAAGACTAGGATGAACGCGAATACATGCAATTTATATTTCATAAATTCAAATATCGATATCTTCGTTCATAGTCATATAGTTCATCCAGTTAACCTATAACCTGTATTTATGTACAAGATTATTTAAATTAACATTGATTTTCTTCAAAACAGTTAGCAACTCAATCTTTTAACGTAGCATCTCGTGAACATTATACTGTTTAATGCTCCAATTTCAATTCCTATAGCCCTATTAAGTTTACCAACATCATCATACCATTAGCAATATATAATACACACACACACACACACACACACATATATACACACACTTATATACACAACCAGATAAGGAGGTTTGTCCCCAAAAGCATCTTTCTTAATATTTCCAATTAATAGAAAACGACTAGTGAGTTTTACAGGGCATAACTATAGTATTTAACCTCGTAGCAAAGATTGTTGACTAAAAAACATCGCCCAGTCTTTCATGAACAAATACTACTAAAGTAATTTAATACTTATCTTCAATAATAATTCCAGCTAAGATTTTTCACTACACGGTCGGTTCCGATTATTTAATCAAACCTGAAATTTGCTTACTCTGCAAATTCTAATCGCAACAAGCCGGGAAAAGCCTGTTTATTATAATTTCATTCAAAGCAGTCCTAAATCCACTATTCTAAATCCATCTATTCTTTGTGATATATATATATATATATATGACTTCTTACTTATGTCTGTGCTTAATTTCTACCCATTCTTTAACAGAATGTATACCATTTATCTGTTGCAAGTTAGAAGTTAGGGTTGGGAGGAAACTGCATTATTATTATATTAGTAGTAGTAGTAGTAGTAGTAGTAGTAACAGTAGTTTAAAACTTGTTTTCATTTCTACATATCTCTCTAGGTAAGCATTCACTACACCGATGTTGGTATGTAATATATCTGAAACACCAAAATGTACCCAACGGTTGTCTGATGTATGAGCGTAAAAATATGACTACTCTTTAATAAACACCAAAATAGTTCGTACAACGTGTACAGGCTTACAAATATTAAGCAACAACGATATAACCATCATTATGACTAAATTACAGTAAAACAATCAGCGTATCAAATGAAAATTTTCACTTAAAACATATTCTTAACTATCATCCAATAACCTCATTTTATCTATCTACCTGACTATCGATAAACAGTTAGATAGGTAAACTGCCAGACGTTATAGGTATTTAGGGCATGATGCTGATTAAACAGTTAATAAGTTAATCATTGTTTCGAATTTAATCATTAATTAATCAAAATATTTTTAAAAAATGATGGGAAATGATTAATTTTCCTAAAAATTTCAGCATCATTTTACTTTAAATTTTGTATTGTATCACTTGAATTTGGCACCTTTTTGCATGTATAAACTGTCTAATCCGCCCATGCCTGATTTCTCGAACTATAAAGCAAACTAAATGTGTGAGCAAAATGTTTTCTTCGGTCTTATCGCACGCAACAGAAACAATAAAGCTATTTGTTACTCTTTCCAAAAGTGTTTCATTTTTAATAATTTTTAATCAGTTAATCATTGATTAATTAGAAAATTTCATCATTCATTACTTTCTCCTAAAAATGATTAATTATCCATGCCCTACTATAGATACAATCAAATTAGAATGTTGAGTCGATAAAAATTCAGATCTGAAATGAAAACTCTGATCATGTGAGGTGTCTGCGAGTTCAGAATTCTGTGAGCCTAGATTATTTGTATATATATATATATATATATATATGTATATATATGAAATTAGGTCTGAAGGTGCTTAACTTTAATTGGCAGCTCTTTATCTTTCACATAAGTTTTACTTGATGTTAAATTTCTGGTTATGGAGGAAAAAAAAGTACAAATTTATCTTTCTTCGTCTTTGTCTCTCATCTGGTACTTTTCCTTCCTGCTGGAAGTTCGCTTTCATTCAGCCTGCCCCAAAGAAGGAAACCGCTCTCAACCCTCCAACGAATGACCAAATGCTTTGGTTTCTTGCCCTTCCAAATTTTTTAATCTATCCTTAATAGGAAGATTCTTAAACACCTTTCTTCTCATAATCTTCTTTCAGATCGCCAGTATGGTTTCCACAAGGGACGCACTACTGGTGATCTTCTTGCATATCTCTCTGACTGTTGGTGACTGTTGGTCATCCTCCTTTCGTGGTTTCGGCGAAACTTTTGCTATTGCGTTAGACATACCAAAGCTACTGATAGATTCTAGCACAAATCTTTGAATGTCAAAATGTCCCCCTCACGGTTTCTACCCTTCTATCTATACCTTCATCTCTAATTTCTTTTCTGGCAGAACTATAGCTGCAGTTGTAGATGGCTACTATTCTTCTCCTAAAGCTCTTAACAGAGGTGTTTCTCAGAGTTCTGGCCGCTCAACCACTCTCTTCCTTTTATTTATTATTGATCTTTTAATTCAGACTTCCTGTCCTATTCGCTCCTACACTACAAAAGCTATCCTTTAATAAAAAATCTACAAAAAAGTATTTATACATTTCTACCAAAGTGGAGGGCTTGCTAGTTTAAACTGATTCACTTTCAACAAAAACTTATTACACCCTTTTACCAAACCTGTTAACATGTGTATATTTATATATATCGCAATCATCAAATTTTCAAGTCTGAGCTAAAAGAAACAAATTTAACCTTAATGTACACTAGTTAATATTTTTATTTTTCCCACTAAATTAATGGCTTTTCGCAATTCACATAATAAATTATGTTGTCTTTACATTTTCGCAGTCGCTCCGTCGGCTTAACATTATCATATGTTTTAGTATTCTATTATTACAGGCTTTTACAATCAAGAGTGAAAAACAACTCTTTAATAGACAATATGCAGGCTAATGAATACTTTAATTGTGCAAAGCCCCTTCTACTTACAAGGTTTCTCCTCGAAAATGATATCAGCTACCCTTAGTGAAATCATACATTACAGATGACGTAACAAGTGAGCGCCTAATCATACCTGTACTGAAACATATCAACTACACATTCATCTGCAGACCATCGACCAAACATTCCTATTATACAAGTAGCCCAAAAGGTACCTTATTGCTTATAAATCTTGGAGTTCTTAATAATTGAAAATGAAGAACTTTAAATTTTCACCCTCTTTTTTCCAGCTCAAATACGCACGAGAGTACTAAACGAGCGCTCACTGCAGTTAATGGTGGCTCGCATCACTATAATTAACTTTGCTTATGTGGTCACAGAGGAGATAAGAGATTACTAGCCAGGTGTCAGTGATTACATGTATGTAACTACATCACGTAGAATTAAATGCTCAAGGGTACCTGTGAACACAAAGTTGGTACTGAAGGCTGCTAGATGTGTATGCAGTCTTGCAGGAACGAAGTCTAAGCTCTAGAATGAGTTTACATTCTCTAATTCTACTGTGAACGTCTATCCTTTTGCATCCTTGAGAAGCAACTCTTTACACTGTACATACATTTTGTAGTCTGTTTGGTCAAACCTGTCACTTATGGGCGTTATAATGAGATCCAGAGCTTCATAATCTAACATTCTGTAAAGATCTTCAGGAGTTTGGTGGCCTTCTGATGGAACGCAACCCTCTTCTAGCCTAGCTGGAACTCTTCTAAATCGAGGAAGTGAAGGTACATCTATCTGACAGGAAGCACCTAGTGGCAGTACTTTCTTCCAGAAAAGGTTAGACCCTTCATCAGTGCGCATATTTCAAAGAGTTTTAACAGTCATACCAGCAATAGTCTATATATATATATATATATATATATATATATATATATATATATATATACACACAGAGTTGATTTAACTATTCCCTGAACAAATTATGTCGAGTTGTATATTTAATAAATAGATAAATACACAATATAAAAATAAAGGCACCCAAAGCAAGTGCAGCAGACACACATACCTTATCACTCTAGCGATTAAGTTGACAATAAATTTGAATTCGGCAAACATTCTATGAGAAAGATCACTAGCTCAGCCCACACAACCCTAGAACAAATGAAAATATGTATTTCATAAAAAGTTTGACCGATAAAATAGCGGAACCCAGGAACAAACCCTATGGCTTAGTTGAATATTGGTCATTCCAAAGTCTAACTGGGCTGACCGCCTCCGAAGGTCTTGTTATAGTTAACTGTCCTCTGTTGACAGTAGCTTAATAGTGAAATACTTCTTGGGTTCATTTTAACAAAGCATCTAGGAAACAATGATTAACTGATTAATCAGCATCATCCCCTAAATAGCTATGACGTCTGGCTGTTTACCTATCTAACTGTTTATCGATGGTCAGGTAGATAGATAAAATGAAGTTATTGGATGATAGTTAAGAATATGTTTTAAGTGAAAATTTTCATTTGATACGCTGATTGTTTTAGTGTAATTTAGTCGTAATGATAGTAATATCGTTGTTGGCTAATATTTGTAAGCCTGTACACGTTGTACGAACTACTTTGGTGTTTATTAAAGAGTTATCATGTTTGTACGCTCATACATCAGACAACCGTTGGGTACATTTTGGTGTTTCAGATATATTACATACCATCATCAATGTAGTAAATGCTTACCTAGAGAGATATGTAGAAATGAAGATAAGTTTTAAACTATTGTTACTACTATTACTAATACTACTACTACTACTACTACTAAAAATAATAATAATAATAATAATAATACAGTTTCCTCCCAGCCCTAACTTCTAACTTGCAACAGATAAATGGTGTACATTCTGTTAAGGAATGGGTAGAAATCAAGCACAGACATAACTAAGAAGTCATATATACTCTATGTGTATATATGTTACAGTCAAAGTGTGTAACCAGCCATTTCGCGTAATTGCTGAAACTTTTAGTCATTCCGCGAAATGGCTGTTTCACTTGGTCATTTCGCGAAATGACTAAAAGTTTCAGCCATTAAGCGAAATGGCTGAAAATCCACTTTGGTCATTTCGTGAAATAGGTAAAATGACTTTTGTCATGAATTCATAGAACTAATGAATATCACAATAAAATTGAAAACTTTTATTTAACTAACTAAATCTGCTAAAACATAAATACATTCACAGGTCTGTTCAAATAAGTGAGAAACACTCTTGAAATACACATTTGAACACATTTGAACATTTGAACACTTTTGAATTTGAATGTTCAATATAGACGTTCTCAAATACTAACGAGCCTTCAATGTTATTCCGATGTCCGCCATTGAAGGCCCGGTTAGGTCAACTGTATGCCCTTTTCAATTGGTTAAGTCGAGTTATTTTCGTTAAAACTAACGAAAATAACACAACTTAACCTCACCAATGTCAAGGGCACACAGATGACCTAACCGGGCAAATGATCTTGTAAGAAATGACGAAGGTGGAATTTCAGCCATTTCGCGTAATGGCTGAGGATTTTATTCATTTCGCGAAATTACCAAGAGAAACAGCCATTTCGTGAAATGACTAAATGTTTCAGCCATTACGCGAAATGGCTGGTTGCACACTTTGACTGTAACATATATATCACAGAGAATACATGGATTTAGAATAGTGGATTTATTACTGCTTTGAAAGAATTTATAATAAACAGGCTTCCCCTGGCTTGTTGCGATCAGAATTTGCAGAGTATGCACTTTCCGGTTTGATTAAATAATCGGAAGCGACCGTGTAGTGAAAGATCTTTGTTGGAATTATTATTGAAGATACGTATTCAATTACTTTAGTGGTATTGCTCCATGAAAGATTGGGCGATATGTTTTAGTCAATAATCTTTGCTACGAGGTTAAATACTAGCCCTTTGACTGCGAGGTTGCGTTTTCTATGCCATTACGTCACACCGGAAAAATGGCCTAAATTTAATTAACTTTCGACATTTTTGGGGAGCCTGAAAAATTCACTGTATCAACTTGAATTAGTTACCCATAAGTCCTCATTTTCTCTAGTAATGTTTCCAATAATAAAAAAAAATAATTCTTTATGGATAACAATTTTATCCTGACCAAAAACTGGATTTTTATAATATAGAATATAATAACCAATTTTTGCTATAGTTTAGGGAGTTCATTTTTTTAATTTCTTATTTTCCCTATTTTCTATTGAAATTATAAAATATATTACATTTCAAGGCATCATTTGGCAACAATTGGAAGAGATAACAACCAAAAAATTATACAGAGATTTTACTATAATGTGTATACATATTTTGAAACACCCTGTATATATATATATATATATATATATATATATATATATATATTTATATATATTATTTATATATATATATATATATATTTAAAACATGTAAAATGAATTTAGACTTTGCAAAGATAAGCAAAATTAATAATATATCAAATAATTTTGAATAAATAAAAGAAAATAAAGGTAAAAAAGCCAACACCTACTTGTAGGTTTTTGGCAGTTGCCCGAGAACACCTACCAGTAGGTGTTTGGCAATGAAAGCCTTAGCGTTATGCCCTGTAAGACTCACTAGTCCTTTTCTATTAATTGGAAATATTAAGAAAGTTGTTTTTTGGGACAAACCTTCTTATCTGGTTATATATATAAGTAAGTAAGTAAGTGTGTGTGTGTGTGTGTGTGTGTCTGTATTATATATTGCTAATGGCATGATGATGTTGGTAAACTTAATAGGGCTATACGAATTCAAAGAGGAGCATTAAAAAGTAAAATGTTCACGTAATGCTACATTAAAAGATTGAGTTGCCAACTGTTTTGAAGAAAATCAAATGTTTCATTCAAATAATGTTGTACATAAATAATAATAATGATAATAACAACAATGTTTAAGTACAGGGTGTCCCAAAAAAACTATATACGCTTTATAGCATCATATATTTTATAATTTAAAAAACAAAAACAATATATTGTTATAGCAATTGCCATTGAAAGGTAAATTAGTAATCTAAGTGATCAAAATGTTATAGCGAGTTGTTTGCATATAAAATTTAATTAACTACGCCAAGTGCTCAAAATGTTCTCCGGCGGCATGAATGCACTTTCAATACAACAAAATCGTGTGGTCTGATGAAGCTACCTTCAAGCTGAATGGCACAGTAAATCGACACAACTGCAGGTACTGGTCACTTGATAATCCACACGTTTATGTGGATAAACATGTTAATTTACCAGGATTAACAGCATGGTGTGGTTTATCATCCAGGGGTTTGGTTGGACCATTTTTCTTTAATGGGAGAGTTACCGGTGCCGCATATCTCGACATGCTGCGGACAGAAATTATACCTGCAGTTCGGAAGTTGTTTGGAAACGACGACTTTTACTTTCAACAAGATGGAGCCCCTCCTCATTATCATTGTGATGTCAGAACGTACCTCGATGAAACGTTGCCTAACCGTTGGATAGGACGACGAGGAAGCGTTGAATATCCTCCACGTTCACCGGACTTGACTCCACTTGATTTTTACTTGTGGGGCTACCTGAAGGATGCAGTTTATGGTACAAGACCTGCAACACTCGAACACCTTAAGGATGCAATTAGGGAAAAGTGCGGGACCATCACAGCATCCACATTAGTCCATGTTTGCGAATCAGTTAGTCGACGCATTCAAAAGTGCATTCATGCCGCCGGAGAACATTTTGAGCATTTGGCGTAGTTAATTAAATTTTATACGCAAACAACTCGCTATAACATTTTGATCACTTAGATTACTAATTTACCTTTCATTGGCAATTGCTATAACAATATATTGTTTGGTTTTTTTAAAATTATAAAATATATGATGCTATAAAGAGTATATAGTTTTTTTTGGGACACCCTATAGATGTTTAGAGACGGATTTGATGATTTAGAATTTGAATCTATCGGAATCTGCATGACTAGGCTGAATTATTGAAAATGTATTTTCATGGTTTTAAAGTTATATTACACAATTTGAGGTAACTAGTGATATAAATAATGATATAAACTAATGATATATATAGTGACATAAATAGTGATATAAATAAATAATGAACAGTTAGTTTGTAGGTGGTGCACAAGCATGGAAGTGCTGAGAAACAAGTTAGAACGTGAGATCGAGGCCAGAGTGAGGCTTGAAGAAAGGGTGATGCTCCTGACGGCAAAATTAGAATACCCTTGCAACTCCAGTTACGACCCCTCCTACCTCAGTTTCTACTAATAATATAAATAGTACTAATAGCCCTCTCTCTTCCCCTAGTTTCCAACCCTTCGTTCAAGTGCGTAATGGAGCCCCATTGAGAAAACCTAAGAATTGTCTACCAGTAATAACAAACAATAATTTTTCTGTTTTAGGTTTCGAAGATGCTGATGAATCGGAACTACGACTCGCTGGTGATTCCATTGTTCGAGGGCAGCTCGAGGAATTTTGTGGGAGAAACCCTCGTCATGCAACCCTGGTGCAACGGTGGAGGATATAACTAATAATGTTGACCATTTTACAGAGGGAGCCCCTGAGGACACAACGTATGTTATTCATGTCGGTACTAATAACGTTTTAAATTCTAGATCGGAAGAGCTGCTGGCTAGGTACAGGGACTTACTAGAGCGACTAAAGGAAAAAAACTAATAAGATTGTTTTAACAGGTATACTTCCTCGAATTATCCAATGTAGCGATCCCTACAGCAAGGCGACCTATATCAACAATAACCTAAAGTCTCTTTGACAACAGGAAGGAGTGCATTTTGTGAATTTTTGGAACAGTTTCTATGGCAGGAGGGATTTGTTCCTCGGAGATGGACTTCATCTTAATGACGTTGGAGCTGCGCGTTTAGGAAGACCATTTCATAATACTGTCTTTTCTTTTCAGGCTGCCGTAACTCGAACGGTCCCGGCGTAATTTCCTCAAATTTCCCTTGCGCTCGCGAAGGTGTCATAATTACAAACAATTTCAAGGTTCTATCCTTAAATGCTCGTAGCCTACGAAATAAAATAAACGAATTTTTTTTCTTTAATTGCTTGTAAAGACTATGATTTAATTGCGATAAATGAATCGTGGCTTAGCACTGAAACACGTGACTTTGTAGGGAAATATCAAATTAGAGGTTATAGACTTTTCGTTAAAAACAGAATAGGTAGGCGAGGAAGCGGTGTTATGTTGTATATCAAAGATAATATTGCGAACGTTATAGAAGTAAAGCACAGAATTCCAGAACCGATAGATTCGACTGTAGCAGAACTTATATTGAGCGATTTCAAACTTGTTGTTGCGGTTATATATAGGGCCCCTAATCAAACAGCTGATACGTTATATCGTGAACTAAAGAGAATAATAGGTAGTGAGCAGGGCTTAGTTATGGGTGACTTTAATTGCGCCAACGTGAATTACGATACAATGCAGGGAGACGCGGAAGGTAATCGTTAGTTAATTTTCTCGAGAATAGCTTTCTTATTGAAAAGGTTGGGAACCTACGATGTTGGAACGTATTTTAGATTTAGTAATAATTACGAATGATAGGCTAATCACGGATCTTCAAGTAATAGAACCTTTAAGCAATAGCGATCACAATATGGTAGAGTTTGTCCTCTCAGTAAGTCACTCGAATCCAGCTAACTCGACTAAAATTCTTAACTTCCAGCACGCAGACTTTTGTAAATTTCGAAATGAATTGTCACACGTCAATTGCGAAAACATAATGGGGATCGCCAAAACAAAACTAATGTGGGAATCGTTTGAAACAATATTTAGGACTATAAATGAGGAATGTGTACCGTACAAAATTAAGCGTGCGAAAGTAAATAACAAGCCCTTGTGGTTTACTTCTAGAGTAGGAGACATTATGAAGAGTAGAGATACAGTAGGGCTTATAGGCTACATAAGTGCGATAAAGTAATAGAACCTTTAAGCAATAGCGATCACAATATGGTAGAGTTTGTCCTCTCAGTAAGTCACTCGAATCCAGCTAACTCGACTAAAATTCTTAACTTCCAGCACGCAGACTTTTGTAAATTTCGAAATGAATTGTCACACGTCAATTGCGAAAACATAATGGGGATCGCCAAAACAAAACTAATGTGGGAATCGTTTGAAACAATATTTAGGACTATAAATGAGGAATGTGTACCGTACAAAATTAAGCGTGCGAAAGTAAATAACAAGCCCTTGTTGTTTACTTCTAGAGTAGGAGACATTATGAAGAGTAGAGATACAGTAGGGCTTATAGGCTACATAAGTGCGATAAAGACAATTTCTGGTTAAGAAATAACTACATATCTCTCAGGCGTGAAGCGAAAAGTGTAATAAAAAAGTCCAAGCGCGAATTTGAAATCTCCATAGCTCGTGACTTTAAAGAAAACCCCAAGCGATTCTTTCAATACGTCAAAAATAGAAATCCCGTAAAAAGTGTCTTGGGGCCTTTGAAAAATGTTAACAGAGAGCTAGTTTCTGAAAACAAGGAAAAGGCTACCTTGCTAAACGAATTTTTTACGTCAGTTTTTAGAACTTTTGGTTTTTACTATCGAAGATGTAACGAATATCCCTACGGTCATAGACATAATACCTTTTGATAATGTTAATATTTTGGATAATATTATGGTTAGTGAAAGGGAGGTAATGCGCTATATTGATAAAATGGAAATGCGTAAATCACCGGGGCCAGATTCCATATATCCCATACAAATAAAAGAATTAAAAGAAAGCATTGTTGTGCCGCTAACAAAGATTTTTAATGCGTCTATTTCTGAGGGGTGCGTACCAGATAATTTCAAGTTAGCAAATGTAACAACTATCTTTAAGAAAGGCGATAAAGGTGCGGCAGGAAATTATAGGCCAATCACTTTAACGTCTGTTGTAGGTAAGCTACTGGAATCAATAATTAGGGATCGTATAGTCGAACACTTAGAAATGCATAACTTGGTTAGAAATACGCAGCACGGTTTTAGGCAAAACAAATCTTGCTTAACTAATCTTTTAGAATTTTTTCAAAGCGTGGTTGAAGTTTACGATAGTCATCGGGCCGTTGATGTAGTGTATTTAGATTTTCAAAAAGCGTTTGACACCGTACCGCACAAAAGGCTCATTGATAAAACTAAGGCTCATGGAATCAGGGGTGTAGTAATAAATTGGATAGAAGAGAGGTTGCGAGGTAGGAAACAGAGTGTGGTCGTTGATGGAGCGGAATCGTCCTGGGCTAATGTAGCGAGTGGCGTTCCTCAGGGTTCTGTATTGGGCCCCTTGCTTTTTCTTATATATATTTACGATTTAAATGTCGGCCTAGTCATTACAGTTTCAAAGTTTGCGAATTAAACGGAGGTGGGTGGTAGGGCGATTAATGACGAAGATAGAGGTAAAATCCAGGAAGATCTGAATAAAATCGTTGATTGGTCAGTCAAATGGCAAATGAGAGTTAAAGTCGATAAGTGCAAAATTTTACATATTGGTTCGCGTAACGGTAATTTTTCATATAGTATGTCAGGGAAGGAGTTAGGAAGCGTAGAGCAGGAAAAGATTTAGGAGTTATAGTCACTGGTGATTTAAAAGTAGCGAAACAAAGTACAGCAGCGGTCAATAAAGCGAACAAAGTGTTAGGTTTTATAGCTCGGAACTTTGAGTACAAATCGCGCGATATTATTGTTCCGGCATAGTTTGCCGGTAGAAGTAATTAGTAGCACGTCTATAAACATTTTTAAAAATCGATTAGACGCATATGTTGATAGACTGTGTATAGTTTAAGGTAGTAAAATTAAGGCTTTGTGGTTCGGAACCCACGTAAAATTGTAGGTCCTCTCCGCCACCACGGACGACATGCACCATACATAATTACGAACACTGTTAGGTGGACCAGCCATGAGTGGATCCTAGGGTCTTTGTTGGTCTTAAACATTATAACATTATAGCAAATGGGTTAGTTGATGCTGGCATTTCTTTAAATTTATCTTACAGATACATATCTTAGAACACCAGTTATGGGTTAAATGGATGAACTATATGACTATGAAGGAAGATATCGATATTTGAATTTATGAAATATAAATTGCATGTATTCGCGTTCATCCTAGTCTTTTAAAAGGGCATATATATAATATATATATAATATATATATATAATAATATATATATATATATATATTATATATAATTAGCTATAATAATAATGATAATATTTGCTGTTCATGACGACTGTTACCACGTACTATACGAATGGATTGAAATGTATTAGCCTCCCCTTAGATTAGATGAATGAAATTAAAATTAATTTAGTTAATAGTTTCTGGATCTATTTCGTAATACAAATATTAAAACAAAGCAAAATTTGTTTATGAGTGAACTGTATTTATTCTAATTTTATTTTGTGTGGTATCGTTAATAATATATGAAGCCGAAACGATGAAATCACGGATGGCGTTCAAGAAATCTTTGCTATTTGCCCTACACTACAGTTCTTATATACAAAATATACATGTTGGTTACATTTACTAGTATATATATATATATATATATATATATATATATCAGCAGAAGTCTGGTGCTCCAGAAATGGATCTTCTGCACGAACGCTTCCAGAAAGCTAAAACTAGCGGGGCCATACGAACACAACGGAACGCGCCGGAACAAAAAGTACTCGAATGTTTGTTTTGTTGTTTTTGTCGGTTTATGTTTCATAAGAGACCATGAAAGAACCCCCACATGAGAGTTTTCTTTTCCCGAGGAAGGGGTCCCGCAAGGAGCCATCAAGGCGCAAGTGCCTTTCATTAAGGACGGTTTGGTCACATAAATGGGGTGAGGAAATTATGGAATGGGACCCCCATATAATGGAGGCGAAGGCCTCCCGGGGCCCCTCGAGGGCCATGTTTCAAAGCATTCCAAAATTCCTCTAATCAAACGCGGGCATACTACTTATGCATGACGGAGCTCTGCCTCATTTTAGTCGAGCTGACAGAGACTATTTGGATGACCATTTCCCTGATAAATGGATAGGCCGTGGAGGACCCATTGCGTGGCCTGCTCGCTCCCCGGACCTGAATCCACTCGATTTTTACCTGTGGGGTCATCTGAAATCTATCGTTTACGTGACACCCATTGACAACGTTGAAATGCTTCGTCAACGTGTAGAACAAGGATAACATAAAATCCGAGCAATGCCTGGAATGTTTGAACGCGTCAGGCAGTCTAAGACGAGGCGTCTTCAGGCGTGTAATTCAAGCGCAAGGAGGTCATTTTGAGCACTTCCTTTAAAGATAAGGCGGATACTTACTGGAACACATGACGGGCTGTAACTCGGAAACAAAGCGATTTCGGGCATATGTTTATAAAAGCTTTTTTCATTGTTGTCAGGTCCTGAATCCATCCTGAAAGTGTGTCCCACATGTTATGAAACACACTGTGTATGTGTATATATATATATATATATATATATGAAAATTATTTCACGAAAGTAACACGTGAAAAATATTTATGATGAATAAAACCACGAAGGAAAGGAAACACAAAATGGTGCTCAAGCGCTTTCGTCTAATGACATCCTGAGGATGTCATTAGACGAAAGCGCTTGAGCACCATTTTGTGTTTCCTTTCCTTCGTGGTTTTATTCATCATACAGTATATATATATATATATGTATATGGTATCACTGAATTTCAGTATACCATTTCTATCTTTTAGGGGACCTACGGATTTTTTAATTGACTCCCTGCTAGTAACATGGGCAATAAACTCTTTAGGGTTAACTTTACAGAGTGAGGCAACTATACAGTAGCTTCTTCATCAAGTTTAGTTGATCCAATTAAGGATTTAACACTCCGACGTAGGTTTATATAATTTTCTGAAGTAGTCTGGTTGAAATGTGACTTAAGTAGTTGGTAGGGTCTATTTCTTTCAGTAATAGCATTGTTAATTTCATTGTTGAACCATTTCAGCTTCATGGTTGAGAAGGAGGAAACTATTTTAATGGGTACAAAAGTGACCTGTAATATTCTAAACTGATCCCTGTATGAGCTCCAGGTGACATTGTCATCCTCACTTATTAGAACTTCAAGAGTGTCTGAACTACTTCGAAAACTTTCAAAATTTGCTCTGGAGAAATCCAACTTTTTGCGCGTCTTTTCTCGAGCACTAATTGGAACCCTGATGTCAAACCTAATCAAATTGTGCTCACTCTTACTCAAAGTTTCACCAGTTGTCAGATTAGACACGAGGTTATCTTCGCTTGTGAATATGAGATCTAGTTTACTATTAACCCAAGTAAGACCGTCAACCCATTGACTTAACAAATTATCTCCTGCAAATTCCAATAGTCTTGAGCCCTCAGCATCAGCTATTTTGTTCTCCTAATTTATATTACTGCAGTTAAAATCACCAAAAATTACACCGATCTTATTATTCATTGATCTACTTAGTTGATTATGCAAGTTTATGTCCCTATCAACGGGGTAGTAAGAAGGCCTATATAAAAGAAATAGATGTACCATTTTATGGTTCAAATTTAGTTCAATTCCCAACATTTCATGAACAGAAACAATATTACTATTTACCAGGTTCAGGTAGTCACGAGTATATAAAAGTAGTACTCCTCCTCCCTATCTTTGAAACATTTTATAACCTACCATTTCAAATTCTCCTACAAAGACCCTTGATTCAAAATGAATCCAGGATTCTGTTATTCGTATAATGTCAAAGTTCTCAATTTTGACTAGTGCTGTAAATTCCACTACTTTGTTTCTAACTGACCTAGCATTGAATAGCACAGTTTTAAGAGAGTTTAAGTTATTGTTGTTGTTGTTGTAGGTTAGCCGATCAGCCCACCCTGATCGAGCAAGCCGGCGGCACGCAGGTAACTAATCGCCCCCTTCGGAGTGGACCAGAGGTTCAGCGCACTAGTTTTGTTGTGTCGTATTCTATGTTGTGCTAGAGCGGTACAGTCTGTCATAATGTGTTCAATTGTTTGTGGTGTGTCCTGGCACATGTGGCAGGTGTCGTCTGTTGAGTTGTATAGTCTGTGTTTATATGTCCGTAAGTTGGGGTGATCTCCACATCGGAATCGTGCTAAGTTAACTCGATCCGATCTGCTCAGGCTGATCTCTGACCTGTCAATGGGTGGCGGCTTCGTACCTACGACCGCATTCGGACCGAGTCGTGTCAGTGCTTTGTGAGTTAGGTGTGTGTATATGTGTTTTCTGTACTGTGTGATGTCTGTGGGGCGTTGTATGGAATGCAGTATTTGGTTATAATGTCTCTCTGGTGTTACCTTAATGGAGCGAGGTGTCGGTGCATGATGTATGTACATGTAGTGGAAAGGGTGTTGTGGGTTAGTTGTCGCTGCTGCCATGAATTGTGTTCCCCTCATGTCTAAATGTTCCCTAACTTTCAGTATTTTTGTTTCTGTGTGCAGGTGTTCTATTGGTCTTCTTTGAGTGCATCCTGTAATGATACGAAGTGCGTTGTTTTGTATTGTTTGTAAGGTGTTTATGTGTGTTTGAGATAATGGGTGCCCAGCATGGGCTAGCATAGTCCATAACTAAGCGAATATATTGTTTGTATATGAGTTATGTTGTTTCCTGCTGGTGTCCAAAGTTTGTGCCTGTTAGTACCCTAAGCGTGTTAAGTCTTGACGTACACTTGTTTTTAATGTCCAGAATGTGGTTTGCAAAAGATAATGATGTGTTGTATGTGACCCAAAGTATTTTAGTCCTGTGAGTGTGTGGAATGTTGGTGTTGCTTAGTGTAAGCTGTGGAGTTATCTGGTGTTCTTTTGTGTTGCTTAGTGTAAGCTGTGGAGTTATCTGGTGTTCTTTTGTGTTGCTTAGTGTAAGCTGTGGAGTTATCTGGTGTTCTTTTGTGTTGCTTAGTGTAAGCTGTGGAGTTATCTGGTGTTCTTTTGTGTTGCTTGTTAGCAAGTTGATGGTTGATTTTGTGGGCGCTACTTTAAGTCTATTGTGTGTGAGCCAGTCTTGTGTACTGTTTATGTATGTTTGTAGGTTATTTGTAGCGGTGTCGATGTTGTTGTGAGTGGATGTTAGAGTGATGTCATCTGCATATGATGATAAAGTAAGCTTGTTATCTATGGGTGTTGGAATGTCATGCATTTATAAGTTGAACAGTGTTGGTGAGAGAACAGAGCCTTGAAGGACCCCGTTCGGAAAAGCTTGTTTTTGGATGACTTGCCATTAAATGTGACATGTCAGTATATTTCTGAAAGATAGTTGCTTAGCCACCTTTTAGTGTTATTGTGCATGTTTGTGTTGAGTATTTTGTTTATGAGAGGGAAGCGTGGGATAGCATCAAATGCTTTACTAATGTCTATTGTTGCTAATAGTATACGTTAAGCTGGTCGTCTGGATGCCATCCATGATGTGCTGCGTGAGGTTAGTGAGTAATGTCGTGGTTGAGTGGTGAGGTCTGAATCCATGTTGAGTAGGCGATAGTGGTATGTGTGGGTTGGTGATTTGTAAGATTAGTCTTTCTGTTACTTTGGAAGGTGTGCATAGTAAAGTAATGGGTCTATAGGAAGCTGGTTCTGTTGGATTTTTGTTTGGTTTGAGTAGTGTAATAATTTTATCTTGTTTCCATATGTTAGGAATAATACAGTGTTGGTATGAATATATGCTGATGTTTGAGAGAGCTCGTATTCCCTGTGGGCCCAAGTGTTTAAGGTGTATGTTAGATATGTTGTCTGGTCCAGTAGCCTTCGAATTCTTAATGTTTTTGATGATCTTGGTGGTCTGGTCTGTATTGACGGGTGTAATGGTTGTGTCGAGTCTGTAGGTTTTCTTGTGTCTGGCTGTTTGTCTGTCTGCGTGTTTATGGTTGTTGTCTCTGTTTAAGTGACTTGTCTTTGCGTAGTGATTAACTAGAATGTTAGCTTGTTGTGTATATGTTGGGATATTATTTTGGCTGCGACATATAGCCGCGTGTGAGGTGTGAATGCCGCTGTTAGAGTGGGTAATGCTGTGTATAGTCTTGGTTAGCCTGGATGTATCTATGGAGTGGTTTAGTGTTGTTATGAATTCCCTAAATGTTTCTGTTTGTTTTTCTTTGAGTGTGTTATTTATTTAAGTTATTGTTTCTCCTATTTGATCTATTTTCTCCAATTTGAGTCGTTTCCCGAAGCAGGTGAATCAGTTGAGGCTAAGGGGAACAACAACCGATAACGTAGGATTAACTACTGGCGGATTCGGATCAATTACTGGTTTGGGGGCCCTAATTTAAAAAGATTATACAATTTAACGTTCAGAAGATCGCCATATTTCTTCTTATCCTTTTGATTAAAATGAATCCCATCCAAGCCAAAAAATCGACAAACTTTATTTCTTCACTCTCGCAAATGCGTTTAATTCTATTGTTTATGTTAAAAACTTTACTTAGGATACAACCACGAGCATGCATTCTTGAGAGAATTCCTACAACTATTCCCATGTTAGTCTTTTTTTCAATCTTTTCGGTTAGCTTTTAAACTCGTTTACAATGGCTCAGTCTTCCTTCCTGTCCCTCTCTGAAAAATGTCATTGCTACCAACATGTACAATGAGGCAACTTTTACTCTTGACGTTAACTGTGTCTAATTCCAAATTTATTCTCTGATTTGTGGCACCGAGAAAAAATCCAAGTTTTCCCTTCATCACGTGTTTTACTCCTAAAAAGTCCACTTGATTTCTGACTAGAGTCCCCAGTTAAAAAGACCACCCCTTCGTCAGCAATAAGTCAAACCTATTTTTTTTATGGTAATGGGTTTAGAATCCTTGTATTTCGGTTTCGAGAGTCTTTTATTTTTGACCACCTTGAATTCTTGTTCATTTGTCCTACTTTTCAGAATACTCACTGTGTTTTCTAAACGGGCCATGCTTTGTTCTAAATCAGTGCCGGATTTAGAAATGCTGAGGCCCTAAACTGTGCTTAGATTACGAGGCCCCATGGCCTTATCAATTAAAAATATTCTATTTCATGCATATATTATACAGAGGCAGGCAATGGTTGCAACAAAATATTAAAAACTAATGGTCTAACTAAAAAAATTATCTTGCAATAAGCCAATTTGCATTATGATCGAGATGCCCTCAAATGAAGATACCTTAGTACGAGTTCAAATTTGGTATTAAAACTTTTATTCTACAGCAACAGTAAAGCAAATGTGTATACCAGCAGTTATTAAATGGAAACAGATCCCATTTGTATTTAAAAAGTTTTATTTCGTGATTTTTGGATAGCCAAATCATTGATAATGTTGTCAAACGATAAACTACGAAGTTTGTCACTCTCTATGCACAAAATGCTTAGTGCAGACAGCTTTTCTTGTAGCAGTTTCGTCCGTAGTTCATTTTTATTGTTTTCAGTCGCGAAAATGACCTTTCACATGAACAATGAAAGTTTTAATTCTCCAACAAGAGTGACATCAACATCTTCAGGATAGTCTTTAACCAGAAGATTTATACCTTCGCTCAGCTGATCTTCCGAAGCATTTACGTCAACCAAAAAGGAAAAGTTGCTTGTAACATTTTCGTATATGCTTTCTCTTTTATTTAAATGTTTCAAGAGCATCCATCATAGGAATAAAAGATTTAATTTGAAACTTGTCTCTTGGAGAAAGGGTTTCATTGGCATTAGTGCATCACCATCGTTGTTTTCTTTTCTTCTCAATCTTTTCCTTCTATTCGCAGACTTTTATTCTACCGAAGGAGGGATATCTTTTGCTTTTAGTTCACTTTCATCAAAACTTTCACTGGTGTCTTCCAGGAAGAAAGTGACGTGTAAAGCTTCGTACGTGTACTAAGGGTTATCTGTGCATCCTGTAGGGCTTTGCTAGTTTTGTGGAACTGATCTAATAAACAGTTCCAGAGAATTAACATGAACACAAACTCTAATTCCTCCATTTTCTTAAACAGAATGCCACCCTCTCTCTTTGTATCACCCTTTTCAGTGTCATCAGTATCAACATGAGTGAGGGCATCAAAAATTGAATCATACCCCTCAGCTATGGCTGAAGTGACCTTTGCATGTGCTTCCCACCAAATGTCAGAGAAGCGTTTTGATACTGTGAAATCAAGACCCAAATATGATTTAAGTGTTGCTCAACTTTTGTAGAGATAAAAAGAATGTGTATAACTGTTGTACAACACAAAAAAAATTTACTACATTTAGCCAGCAATCAACTGCAGCACGACCAATAAGGTTAGGTGAATGTCCAGCACAAGAAATATATATGGCATACTTATTTTTCTCTAGAAGTTTCTACTGCATGCCATTTACCTCCCTGACATGTTCGCTGCATTATCATATGACTGTCCCCTGCATTTAACAAAGTCAACTTTGCAATCACTGAATAGATATTCCAGCACCATGTTAACCATACTTTCACCATTGTTCTGTTCTAATTTAAGGAAAGATAGAAAGCGTTCAATGAGATCATCATCGAGGAACGCATATCTGACAATAACAGTTAGTTGATCATCATGTGAAAGTTCTGGTGCAGAATCAACAGACAAACTGAATTATACCACCTTTCTCAAGTCTTGCAAAATAGATTCTCTTGCCTTTTTAGCCATAAGCTGGATGAGATCATTGCATATTGTTTTAGACAAATACGAAGGCTTTCCAGACCCACTACTTCCATAATGCTAAATATGGTTATAAAGAAATGGATCAAACCTAGTAATGAGTTCTGTCAAACCAAGAAAGTTCCTCTTATGGGGCGACACAAGCTTTCCATTGTCTCCCCGAAATGCTAATCCACGTTCTGCTAATGTGCACACAACTGCAATAATACGTTCAAGCACATGCCTCCAGTACTCTTGTTCATGTTTCATCTGTTCAGCTAGGTGTGAATCGAACCCGCGAATCCTCGTCAACTATGTAAGGAAAGCTGTTCTATGCTCCCCAGTATTTTCATGATTTTGAATTGCAATGGGGTTTCGCTAGTCATTAAACCCATCCCTAGCCAATGCGGTTGATGATGTGGAAAAGAGCTTGTAAACAAAACAGTAAACACAACCGGTTGTTAGGGAGTATACTAACCACTCCCGACTATATTTTTCCTCATTAGCTTTCGTTGAATAAAAAAGACCCCTTGAACAATATACGATTTGATTTTTGAATGATCGCTTCGATTTCTCAAGTAAACCATTCCAATGTTTACATTCTAAGGGGACTTTCTGTAACCAGAATGCAATATCAACCTCGGTTAAGACTCCCCAGTGGCCAAGATCTGCAGAAGCTAAGGCTAACAAAGACACTAAGATCCACTCTAAGGTTAGTCCGAGAGAAAGAATAGAGTAGGGGGTTAAAAGAAGAGAATAATGGGTTAAGTAAGTAGCAAAACCTATCATTCGTGGGTTAACATTCATTCAGAAAAAGAGAGAGAAAGACTTACTATCATCATCCGCCGGCCACTGCCGACAAGTCGGAAAAATAGTTGAAGAGAATAGTAAAGGGGTGAAAGATGAAAAGAAGTAAAATAAGAACGCATACAAACCATGTAAACACAGTCTTAACTCAAACAGTCATACCATGCAAACTACAGACATGCAAGTAAAGAGGGGATAAGAAAAGAACAAAAAAAAAAAGGCATGAAGAGTACAACAAAAAGTGGGATAGTTTACGCTATGAGCTACATATAAGTTAGTGTTAGTCTAATTTTTTATTTGTAATAATTTTGTTGGTGGCATATCACACGCTGGCATTAATCGTCAACAGGCTCAAACCTCGACCATTACCCCCAGAGCTCCTGTTGCTAATTGTTTTATTTTAAAAGACGTTAATATTTTTAAAATGCCTATCTAAACGGTTTTTAAACATATTAATGCTGGTAGAGTTCACGACGGACGCGGGAAAATTATTCCATTCATCAGTTACTTTAAACGTAAAAAGTTTTAGCGATGTTAGTAATGAAACGTCCGCCACGTAATTTAAATCCGTTATTACGAGTATTGCTATTATCGAAAATGAACAGTCAAAATTTGCGTTATCAATTTTATTAACGATTTTGAAAACTTCAATAAGCTCCCCCCCTTAATCTCCTAGTCTCGAGTGAATGCAAGCCTTACTCTTAAATCCTATCTTCGTAAGACTTGTAAGACCGGTGCTAGTGTCTTCAAGCAACTGATACAATAAGAAAACGAACAGACGAAATTAGTTTCGTGGCGCGTCACTGAACCCTTTCCAACCTATCAATATCCTCACGCAAATACAGACACCAAAACTGAACGGCATATTCTAAGTGAGGCCTAACTAGGGACTTCTAAAGGGCCAATATAATATTCTTCGATTTCATTTAGAAATTACGCGCTATGAATCCTAACATCCTATTAGCTTTTGCGCAAGACTCCAGGCACTGGTTCCTAACTTTTAAATCCTTAGATACGCTTATGCCTAAATCAAATTCCCCGTCAACGCTCGCTACGAGAACCTATATGCAAATTTTCACATTTGTCTATGTTAAATTGCATCTACCACTTATCCGTCCACTCCATAATCGTATTTACATCGTCTTGGACCCTATTTCTATTGTCCACGTTAAGAACTTTACTGCCTATTTTAGTACCGTCTGCGAATTTTGACACGTTACTGGTCAAGTCTACATCTATGTCGTTAATGTAGATTACGAATACCAGTGGGCCTAACACTGAACCCTGAGGGACACAGCTACCTATATCCAACCACCATGATTCCCTACCATTAACAACGACCCTCTGTTTCCTGGCACGAAGCCATTCCTCTAACCAGTTAGCTACCTGACCGCGTATACCGTGCGCTTTAACCTTCGCAATTAATCTTCTACACGGAACTGTATCGAACGCTTTTTTAAAATAAATAACGTAAGCAGCTCTATAAAACTCTAACAAATTAGTTAAGATTTATGCCGTCGAAATCCATGCTGACTACTGTTAATCAAATCACGACTTTCTAAGTGATCGACGATACGATCCCTAACTACGGATTCCAAAGGTTTACCGACAAGTGACGTTAAGCTAATAGGCCTATAATTGTTAGCTACTGTACGGACGCCTTTTTAAAAATGGGCGTGACGTTAGCTAATTTGAAGTCTTCAGGAATAATCCCCGTTTCGAGTGACTGATTAAAAATCTTCCTTAAGGGATCTACAATAACGTCTTTCAAATCTTTCAAATGTCTGGGATAAAAAGCGTCAGGGTCTGGAACCTTGCTAACTTTTAGCTTATCGATATAATGTGCAATCTCACCTTCGTAAACAGTTATTTCATTCAAACTGCTACTAAAGGGAACGATATCGTCCACGTCGGAGACATTATTTACGTCTTCCTTGGTAATAACTGTCGAAAAAAAGTTGTTAAAAATACCCGCCATCGCCTAAGCGTCGGAAGCCAAAGCGCTGTTTGCGTCCACTAGAGGGCCTGTGTTATCTTTTATCGGCTTACGATTATTGACATAGTCAAAAAACTTTTGCGGATTATGTTTAGTATCCGCAGCTACAAGTATCTCAAAATTGAATCCCTTAATTTCCCCACTTAAATATGCCTCCACGGAATTTAAATTCAATTTACGTCACTTGTTTGTCATTGTAGTGCAAATCTGTTGGTCATCTGAGAAATATATATATATATATATATATTTACGCTTGGACAACTATATGTAGCTTTTTCGAGAGTGAGAATTCTTCTGTTAAAAGCCTTGGTGAAAGAATAACTGGAAATCCTGTATTTAAAGTGGTAATGTCGCAATAGAGATAGTAATGTGACCGCAAATGTTTAATGGGTCTCTGCTAATGTGTATATATATATATGTGTATATATTATATATATATGTGTATATATACAGATAGATACATAAATTAATTACTTTGATTTGATTGATATGAGGATGAAGTAATATGAATATTTTTAAAAAATAATGTTTTACTATTTAGAGTATAACAAAAAAGTTTTTATATATAGGGCTTATTATCAGTTTTCGTTAAAATTAAATATCAAAATGGCCAAATGTTAACCTTCACAATAAAGTTTAGTTTCATTATATTTTCAGTATATTTAATAAAACTGGAATATAGAAAATAAAAGCAAAGAATCCCATCATGCGTGAATCCCATTCATTAGTTTATCAAAGGGTCTTCGACTTATTCAGATCTGTTGGTGTTGAAAACAAATGTTACGCTTTGTTGACTCGAGTTTCGAGGTTTGAAAATCGCTTTTTTCTGTCGTTTAGCATTTCATACTTTTTCTTTATTTTGTTGGTTTTAAAGTTCAATTGAAGTTTTACTTTATCATGGTCTGATGAGGATGCATTAGAAGCGCCGAAAGTGCTTACCTTTTTATTTATTTTGGTATTAATACATTTGAAATTTGCAATATTCTTTGAAATTAAGTAAAGATATGAATAAATGTTTATGGGAGGAATGTTATGCAAATATAAAGTGTAATTCAAACAATGTATACACACTTTATTTTGTTATTGTAATAAGCTCTCAGAGTGTGTATACATTTTGTAATCTCTGTATTTGTGATTAATTTATTAAAGTTTTTATGTTTTGGTTTTTCCCTTATTGCACAAGCAGTTTGTGTAAACTATTTGCTGATTCCAATGTACATGAAGACAGAATTTTCCAGAAGGAATATTGCACGCGAGGCTCATACATCATTTACTGCAAAACTGCATCCTGAGAACTCGCTAAAATTTGAGGAAGAATCTCAAGTTCCTTCATTCTTTATATACAGGCGCCCACAGGGATGTACAGACGGAGGGGACTCTTGGAGCTTCAGCGCCCCCACTAAAATTTTGCTCCTGTTACAATAAATTTGGTAAATTACTTCATACAGCATATAGTAAACGGTCGTTATTTATAGTATCAATTATTTTATAAACACATACCAGGTATTGGTAGCGTACCACGCAGGTCAATGTTGTAGCTGTCTTACATCTGGCAACATTCCGAGCTTTGGCTTGGAAAGTTAATTTGCACAGTTTGCAAAGAGCGCAAAATTATTATTACGGTGATGTAAATGGACGGTATCGGCATCGGTATCGATAGAGTGGCCAGACGTCCGGCTT